>CM070537.1:19658359-20035859 GCA_036346415.1 Raddia guianensis | reverse complement strand
GATTAGCTACATCCCTATCTTTCTTCAGTTCATATAGGTCTACTGCTTTCCTTTTTGAAAAGAGTATAGGCTTATCGCTACATCCCTTCTGCTCCTACTAAGGACGCTGCTGAACCGATACGTCTCCCCTCAATCCTCTTCTTGTCTCGAGGTAGACTAGCTCCTCACTAGGAACGTAGGCCAATACGAATAAAATCAATGGCATGGGCATGAAAGGAATTCAAGCATGGGAAAGGGTGTGTGATTGATTCCCAAAAGTAGTAGTTACGAATTACAAGTGCTAAGTTTCATTTTTGCATGAGGAAACCATTCTCAGGACGACCGCACTAAACAAGCTGGGGATAAAAGTAAAGATGCTGGTTTTTCCTTGTTCAACTCCTATGTCATCAGGTGGTGGTGAGGAAGACTCTCTTCGGGGAAGAGAGGATTTCTCGTAATGAAGGAAGCTTGTGATGCTCGGGGAGGACAGTCTATCTCTGAACTCAGGAGTTACGTCCCGGAAGGATTTCATATCCTTAGATACATAAACCCATGCTTCGGTCTGTCTACCGCTAACAGAATTGAAAGATTGATTTTCCATCAAGTGAGGACTAGTGAGATACTTAGTCTCTTTTGACTTCAGAATTCCTAACTTGGTTGAGGATCTGATCTGATGACAGATAAGTTTAGAGATTTCTTTTGCACATCATATTGTATTCATTGAATAGAATTAGTTCTGTAATGACATTTCCCTTAGATCTGATGGAAAAGCACTATCGCCCAGAGAGGTAAGGTACATAGGTAGGGCGGGGAGTGCTTGATAAGGCAGGTGAAGTCCTGTCCCTTATATTCCCTCGATCTGCGCATTTCTTTATTTCACAACGGACGTTAGATAAACCATTTCTTAGGTATGCTACATTCTTTGAAGAAAGAGTAGGTTATTACATTATGTCTAGTTGTTGAACAGGGCCCTTGCTTTAAAAAAAAATAGTTATATTATGCCCATGCTTTATTAACAAGACAAGTGAAGATAAATAGTAGTAAGTAAGCTTTCTACCACTAGTAGTACTATGGTTGCTTTCTACCACTAGTCGTTGAATCTTCCTATTCCACTGATGCAATAAAAAGAAAGAAGCTAGCTCGGGTGCAGCTAACTATAAAAACTTTACAAGCACAGCTCTCCTATTCCACGGAGAGATAAGTAGAGAAGTAGCTGCCCATTTCATTCCTTCAGCTTCATCATATAGGTGAAGGAATGAAAGCATTAGAGTTAAGCTGGTTCTCTTCTCTTTGGGAGTTCTCAGCCGCTTCAGCTATTATCCTGGAACGATCTAATTTCAACTGAGAGACTTGCGTTCTTACTTCCTCAACTGATCTAGGGTATCTCTCGTTCCTACCATCGTTTAAAGTATCTATCTACTGGATCCAAGCTTTCACCAAGTGATATCGAAAGGCAACCCAATCACAATCTTGGATTGAGCTTAGAACGAAATTGGCGAGGGTGCGTGCTGGTTATGACGAAACCTCTGGGAGTTCTGTGTTTTCTAGTTGTGGAGAAGAGCCAGTCTCAAATTCTGGCAATAGAGAGGGCCTGGTCAACGTCCAACGTTAAGTAGAATTTAAAGTGGCGCCTAAAAGTGTTATTTTGTAGATGTGGAAATTAGACTTTCTTAAATAATTATTATTAAAATACCGCTGGGATATGTCAAAACGTCCTTTCTTAGGAATCCTTTATTTATGGTCTGAGCAGAAAAACGAGGTGGTTTTTTCACTGACTTTCTAGGGGCGTAAGCAAGGGAAAGATCGGGCTCCTAAGACTGTTGAAAACAAAGGGAGTGGACAAAATAAGCAGCAAGGGCAGAAGCCAGTAAATGGGAATCTGAATTCCGGGAATGACAGGCGCTTTGGTCTAAGGGCTGCTTTCTCTACCACTTTTCTCTTTATGGTATAGCCGGCCAATAAACATAGAAAGAATTGACTAATACATAAAGGTTCTGTCTACTGATTTAGATACCCGTCTCATTGGCAACACTGATCCTACTACATTCGTAATGTTAAGGCTATAAGTATTCCCCTACTACTCGAGTAACTAAACATACGCTAAACTAATGGGTACATAGACTCTCCAAACTCTCATGAATAGCTCATCCCCTGCTTGGTAAGTAAGGGAAATAGCCTCGCGAATAGAGTATAGTAAAATGTCTAACCGGCTGTAGATGATTTGACTGATACAACTATAGTGATTTTGCCTATACCATTAAAATAGATAGTTTGAGTATAAAACTAACCAGATTTAAGAATAGACAAAGGAGACTGAACCAACATAAAAAGACTTCTCGAAGGGCAGCATTCTTGCCAAACCCTGACCTCTATTTCGATCCGTTATCAGAATAACATGCAAATAATACATACGAACTCCTGACTGGCACTAATTGACAAGTTAACTGCTCACTACACTCTTTTCAGATCAAAAGAAGCTATCCAACATGCAACGCGCCCTTACGCTAGCTTGGCTCCTGTCCCAACGCCTGGGCACTTCACTGCTTTCATTCCTGTTAGTGTGAGTTCTCGTCTGACTCCTATGGAGATTGACCGTCTTCTTGAAATTCTTCGTCGATATCGAGCTGTCATAGGATATTCTATAGATGATATGAAGGGTATCAGCCCTACAGTCTGCATGCATCGAATCTTTCTCGAGGATGATGTTAAGCCGACGCGTGAGCACCAGCGTAGGCTTAATCCTCATTTGCAAGAAGTTGTAAAGAAAGAGGTATTGAAGCTTCTTGGTGCTAACATCATTTATCCTATCTCTGACAGTCAGTGGGTCAGTCCAATTCATATTGTACCCAAGAAAAGAGGCATGACTGTTTTAGCAAATGAGAAAGGTCAAATGATTCCCACTAGGACTGTCACCGGTTGGCGCATGTGTACAGATTATCGCAAGCTTAACAAGGCCGCCCGGAAGGATCACTTTCCTTTGCCTTTTATTGATCAGATGCTTGAGAGGTTAGCATGTCATTCTTATTTCAGCTACCTCGATGGGTACTCAGGCTTCTTGCGGATTCCGATACATCCGTCGGACCAGGATAAGACAACATTTACCTGTCCTTATGGTACATTTGCTTACCGACGGTTGCCATTTGGTCTCTGTAATGCCCCAGGGACTTTTCAGCGATGTGTCATGTACAGATTTGATTGAGAAAATCATGGAGGTCTTCATGGATGATTTCACTGTCTATGGACGGAATTTTGATGACTGTTTGGCCAATCTTGAGATTGTTCTACAGCGTTGTCTTGAAGCTGATTTGGTACTCAATTGGGAGAAGTGTCATTTCCTGGTTCAAGAGGGTATTGTCCTCGGTCATTTGGTTTCCTCGCGAGGTTGATAAAGCCAAAGTTGAGGTGATTGATCGCTTGCCTCCTCCAGTGAATGTGAAGGAAGTCCGTAGCTTCTTGGGTCATGCGGGTTTCTATCGCCGCTTCATAAAGGATTTTTCCTAGATTGCAAGACCACTCACTCGTCTTTTGAGCCATGATGTTCCTTTCATCTTTGATGAGATGTGTATGGAAGTTGTAAGGAAGAACTTCGCACCAAACCCTTGCTTTATGGCTTGAAAAAGGGTAACTGAAACACTAAGAAATTTCCGTACTTCCTTCCAAGACTAGCCGGAAAGAAATACTCTTCGCTTAGACGGGCATATGGAATAAACAGACGTAATTCCCTTTTTTCAACACAAAGAAAGAATCCGTTGCATTACTAAATGCCTACTTTCATCCCTTCCCGTTAAGGAGAGTTTCATCGGTTCCTAAACTCGCTATCGAATATCAGATTCCCTTGCCAGAACTCGAACTGCAATACCTGAGTCCCTTGTTAATTAATGTTTCCTGTTAACTAAATGTGATAAGGCGGCCCATGATTGCACCCTTTACTGCTTCTATGCTCAAACTTCAATGCGTGGATTCGAAATTCACCTTGGTAACAACATTCCTTCCAGGAACACCATCTTACAAATGCTTTCAATCTTGGCTGGTACTTATATGCACCAGTCCAACAAGAAAGCAATTTCCCACCCGCCTCTCTTAACCTCTTAATTTGGCTTATTTAGATCATGTGCAATTCTACATTAATTACACTCTATTTAGGGTCTCAAATAAAATAAACAGAGCCTCATATGTAAACATAAAGCAAAATTACAAATTCAAAAAAGCAAGAGTCATATCAGTGCTGGTGAACTCTAATGCCTGAGAGTACCAGTAAAGAAACCAGGTCAAAGTAGAAGTTAGATACACACCTCTAAAGCACCGGCACTAGAGCTTGATGTGGCAGGAGAAATGCGGCGTCCAACATAGACTTGGCCAAATCCTCCCTATATGATAATATAGTGTTTAACCAACTAGTCTCTCTCTCTTAAGTATATTCTAATTTTATACCAGGCAACCGCCCGCCATTCTAAATTGACTTCTTACGCGGGATTTATGGAAAAAAGTGAGCGAGCCCGGATGGATTACTAAGGATCTTTGGGCGTAGGGATTCGCTGAGTGAGTTTAGATATGTGTTTTAATAGGCTTATCATATCTCTTGTCTTTGATTGGTAAAACAGGTAAGCTACCTATGCTTACTCGAATCTGTCATTGAATGGGGATGTATTTATTATTCCCAGGGACTGATTACTCTTGTTAGAAGAGTGAGTTTATTTAAAGGAAGCTTAGCTAGGGTATTTGATTAAGGCAAGAAAGGAAAGATAGGACTTAGCACTAGCATTGGGAACTAGTAGGAAAGGGGCTAGCATAGGTCAACGCATACCATTACTTGGTACTAGAAGATGTATGAGTTTTTTTTTGTATGAGGAAATGGTAAGGAATACAGCTAGCTACCTGGGATAGGGCGCATTGGCATAGATAGGTGGAATGACTTTCAGTCGATGAATTAGCACATGGCCGCTAAGGAAGAGAACGAATAGGCTTTCACATATATAGTGAGTGACCCTTTTGCATAACGAAAGTTGGAATCAAGCCAGCCCGGTTGGGTAGGGTTGTCTCGAACGATAGAAACAGCTCTGCTTCTCTTTCCTCTCCTTTTAGTCGAGCTTTAGCTTGACCAGAAAGAACTCCTATTTGGCCTATTAGAGTCAGCTCCATACCTGACGACTCCCCTCCCTCAAAGAAGGACCTCTTCGCCTAAGCTTGACTTGAAATACCAGGTCTTTGTCCCTAATCAATGCATCCAGTAGGTCGGTATTCTCTATACCATAACTCCTCTTTTCCCTACTGAGATAGATGGGTGATTGTTCCGGAGTACCCTGTCCGATGAAGGAGTCTACTTTCTTGCTTACCTACCCGAGTCGGCAACTTCCTTTGATGAGTCACATCCCTCCTTTTTGGCCTATCGAGTTCCGCTAAGACCTCTTTTACTTATTACGCCTTAACCTACCTGGTACTAGGACTCATTGTGGAAATCCCATAGGCCTCTCCTCCTTGGGCTTATCCCCTAACTACTTCCACGGAGCCATATTCAAGGTGGTTGACCTACTTCCTCGGGTTGGAATCCTCCGTTTTTGAATACTTTACCTCATCCGTCCTGTGACCTATCCTCAGCCTAGAATGAAGGGTATGGTATTAGTTGTATTGTATTAGTTGTATTCTACGCCACTCTCTTAATTAAGTGGAGGAGAAGCGGGGAATGCAAGTACAGTGAATAGACAAATAGACGAATAGCAAGTACAGTTGACGAATAGGAATACAAATACAATACACCCGAGTTTTCACATATATAAAGGAAATAAAGGGGAAAAGAGGCAACATTGATTACTCGCCCTTAAGCTTGAAAAAACTAAATAGACATTATATTCTTTTATGAAATGAAAAAAAGAAATAAGAAGGGAATGGCATGTGAACAAACTGGTACTTTTCTCCTGTTCCTAGCAAGAATAGCAAGAAGATGAGACAATAAGAAGAGGTAAGCGATATGGTTTCTGGTTTCCTGTCATTCAAGGCTGTCCTCGCCTGCAGCGGAAGGGTGGTCAGTTGGAACCAAATGTTAGCCAACGCGTCCGTCAGCGTTGCTTTAGCTTCGCGTGAGCTCGCCTTTCCTTTTTTCGAAAGCCAGACTCACTAATGATGGAATGATGACTACTACTAGGTATCATTGGAGCTGTCTCAACGGAGAAGCGATTCATGAAAAGGCTGGCCCTTCGATGCTCAAGCTTTTTCAACCAGGGAGGGGCATGCTCTTTTTGTACTGAGAGCGAGCGAGTCCAACCTTCATCTGTAGGAGGCGTTCTCACTACACGCGAGCCCTTTCCTTGCTTATTGTACTGAAGACTGTAAGGAGAGTCGAGAAGCACGGATTCTAGTGTCAATGAGGTTGTTGTTGATACTAGTTCTGCCTGAAACTCCACTTCAGGAACCTTTGTCGTCTTCTGGCTCTAAGCTGCTACTCGAGGCACACAAAGAATCTGTCTTATTATTCTTGTTGGACTGGGAAGAATATGAGGTGCTCGGAAATGGTTGAAGTAATTGAATAGGAGGATCACAGACCTATTTACATCAGCAGCCTTCTAAAAGGAAGATTTAGAGAGACGAGCTTCTAAGAGAATTAAAAGAGAGTTTTGCTTAAGTCATCATAGGGCTGAGAGTAATTTACATCAAAAGGTGTATAACGTGCCTAAGCATAAGAGGGGGATCTCGCTCCTAATAGTTATTCCCTCCTGGGCATAAGTATCCTAAAATGATGGAGTCCCGCCAAGATGGATTTTTGTTCCATACGATACGACCTAATAATGCTCTACTACGAATCTCCAGGCAAGTTATTTTGAAAGCGTTAGGCAAGGGATTTATATATATAGCAGCTTTCTTCGCTTATGGAATATCCCCACCAAAGGGGTGAGTAGTAGAGTAAAGAGCTAGGGGCTAGTAATAGGGGAATTCCTCTTATTTTATTGAAAGCGAAGAGTCCGCGCAAGGCTGTTTTCTTGAGTTGAGGGCGTTGCTTGCTTTACTTGCACTTGCTATTCGTATTCGTATTAGTATTAGTTCACCCAGAGGGTGTTGAATGCAATGGTTCCTCAGATAGTTCCCCCGCTTTCCATTCCCCTTGCTTTCCAGATAGAGAGTTGCTTCCTCGCCTCCTATTCGTCTATCCCACTTCCTGTTTCAGCAGATGTGGCTTATTGTTGCTTTCCATATTGTTCCCCCGGAACTTAAGCCCTTTGGTCGATTAATACCGATGACAGCCTGCCATCTTCATACGATGCTTGTCTTGGGAAAGGAGCTCGTATCGTAGGATTCCATCGTAACGTAGTTACATCGTAGCGTAGTACTCGTACCCGAACAAAGAAAGGGGGTAGCGCCCTGGTTAAAAAGAGAAACCCACCCTTTCTTCTAAAGCCGAAACCTTTTAACGGGATAAAGGTACCCTTTAACGGATGCCGAGGAATGAAGGAAAGCGCATGATATTGAGAAATTATCTAATCTTGTGCACATTCTATAGGAGTGGGAGGATGATGAGCTTATTGGAGAAGAAAGCACTGGTGATGTACAAACAAGCTGAAGCAAAGTGGGGTAACTGATTCAGTCCACTGGAAAGGGAGAGAGGTGCTGAGACAGGGATGAGTGCTCTGGCAACCCCGTATGAGTATACTGGTCAGAGGGGGATTCATTAGTTTGACAAGGGCTAAGGTACTTCCAACTGCTCCTGTCCTCGGTTCAGATACAGATAGGCTTCTCGGTTTCGTAAAAGCACATTTGATGGTTTTTAACCACCACAAAGGCAAAGGGGAAAGGTACTTCTGCTCCTCTCCTCGCCCCGGGATAGCGATTCCTACGAATACCCTACTGCCGTTTGTTCAGAATAAAATAGCGGAACGGCTTCCTACGAGCGATAGACGTAGTAAAGAAATTACGTACGCCAATAACAAATACGAATACGAATTACGCCTACGAGCCTACGCAATGGCATGTTTCGGCGTATAAAGCTAAGAACGAGAATAGCCTACTGCCTCCACTCGGAAAAGGTATCCGGTTCCTTTCATCCAAAGAAAATAAGGATACGCAGATCGAAGCAAATCAAAGCTAAGGGAATCTTTTCCTATAAAAGCTAACGGCGGATATCCGTTTCCTCGGGCAAAGCACATGATTGAGATTGGAATTATTGTATTGTGAATAAAGGAATTGATTTCCAAAAGAAAAGCAGGCGCGCAGCGGTTCCAATATAGGCTTATGGAAGGAATAGCCTGTGTGGTAGGGTGCTAGGGAAAAGCAAGAGTACCAGAATATTGCCGTAGTCTAGTAGTTCTTTGATTCTTACAATAGCTTTAGGCAGATAAGAAATGCATATAGGTTTTCTTATCAAAAGAGAATCTGTACACAATTGGTTTAGGCAGATAATAAGTATAGTGAAAAGTAGGTGGAATGAATAAAGGCGTGTATCACGTTTTGAGTGTTTTAGCTGCTACCGCCCTTGCTATACGAACGTGGTTATTACTCAAAAGCATAAGGATGTTCTCAACTAATTGCTTTATATTAAATAAGCATAGCTCTTGTAAACTTGTACCGTATCCCTACTACTTAAGTCAAGGCCTATGAGCCTAAGCGCCGTCTACCTTTCAGCACTCTTGTTTGAAAGAGCCAGATAGCAAGAGATAGGAGCCGCCTTAGCAGATTTATAGCTTTCAAGAGCAGGGTTAGATAAGCAAAGCGGTGAAAAGTAATAAACAAGATACCAGCAGGTAGCTCAGCAGTCTACTGATCCGGTTAGGAGGGAGAAGAGCGAGTGATCCCTTTTGGTTCTACACATGACTAGTTACTCACTCAATAGGGAGCACGAGCTGAGTTCCTCAATAGCTTGGTTCTTTGCCCTCAGGCCTCTGAAACAGTACTAGTTCTCCCGAGCAATGATAAGTATCAAGAAGGAAGTGGAATGAATAGTTGATGCTAGAGGTCTATCCGTATGGCCTGATCCAAGTACTCGTTAAGAAACCTGCCAAAGGTATCTCAGATGAGGACTACCATTATCAAGTTTTCACAATCCCCACCTTCCTCATCTATTGAGCCTCTTTATGCATATCGATCAGACAGCGATTCCAAAGCTTAGGGTTTACTCATTGCACAGGAACACTATGCTGATGCACTCGAACTGATCTTATTTATTTGTGGCAGGTTTGCGGGACTACGATGATGCAGGTCTAGTCCGTCTTCTCATACAAGAGGAAAAGGAAGAGGAGTGGGAAAACTTCTTTCTCTTCCCCGTGATACTGAGCTATGAGTTCGTAAGCTGTTCCATCCTTCTCTTCTTGTTGCCTTGCCTTCTTGTTGTACCAGGGTTCTAATCTCAGTCATGGAGTATGTTATTAATCAAATGATCAACCCAGTTGCAATCCTCCCTGCCAACGCCAGGTCGACCTCTCCTGATGTATCTGTCAGTAATGAAAGCATCCATGAGTTGTGTCCTTGGTCAACACGATGAAAGGGGTAGGAAGGAAAGAGCCATTTACTATACTCAGCAAGAAGTTCACTGATTATGAGACAAGGTATATGGTTCTAGAAAAGACCTGTTGTGCTCTTACATGGGCGTACGCCACTACATGTTGAACTATACGACCATGCTGATTGCAAGGATGGACCCGCTGAAGTATCTCTTTGAAAAGCCAGCCCTCACGGGCTGTACAGTAAGGTGGCAGATGTTACTATCAGAGTTCGATTAGGAATAAGGCTTGCTATTATTAGAGAGGGGAAAACAGAGCTAGAGGTTTCACCGATAGCACTTCCAGCTCGGTAGGCATCTCCTGCTCCTCTTGGTTGACCACCATGGTCTGCAGCTCCTGCCTTTCTTTACCCTTCCTCGACACAGTGGATTGCTTTTTTGCCAGGATTTTCCTAGACTTTGGGCTTGCATCCTTTTCTCTACTTCCTATATTGAAAGAGTGGACTACAGAGGCTGAGCGATCGATCAAATAGGATCCTAGCTGTCAAGTATCTGTTTTTTCAGGGCTAAGTCGAAGCATGCCAGAACAGAACCTTCTTTAGTAGTGAGCCGTACCGACTAGCTCCTAGCAAGGGCTTCAAGATCACAGTAATGCCTGCCAAAACTTTCCTTGGGTACGAATGTCATGTTCAAAGCAGGTTTCTCTAGACACCTTGGAAAAGATCACTGACGAGCTCAATCTCAAAGTGTGAATGAAATTATCAGTTTAATCCTCTTTATGAGCCTGAGATCATATGGGTCAAAAATTCTCATTTCTTAGTTATACAAAGCCCTTCCCAAGAAAGTGAGCCACTCAATCTGAGCCAGCGGATTCTCATTCAGCTGTGCCGGTGCGCAAAGCAAGCACGCTTAGACAACGATGTCCAATCTTTGCCCATGAAATGAAATTAAGGGCGGACTCCGCTAGGCAAGAGGACTACTACTGGGATTATTCTATTACTAATTGATGACCTGGGGGGCTATTCTTCTTTCTCCACTACAGTTATTGACTGCCCTGTTGATAGGATAGCGGGGGAAGTAAAGAGGAGAGGAGGAAAAAGAAGTAGAGTTAGGTTCTGTTCTTGTGTGTAAGCCCTCGGTCGATTCGTCTGCTCATTCACAGCGTATGATTCTTATCCCATTGCTTCTTCTGAAAACGCGGCGTCGGTTAATCTTTCTTATTCTCCCTTCCCTTCGGGGACGCACTCTTCCCTTCGCCGGTTGTGTATGCTCGTAAAGCCACACCTAGCAATCAAATAAAAAAACAACTAAACTTGAAGTATATATCTAGTAACTAGTAATATACCCGTGCGTTGCTACGGGTTACAACATTATGGTTGAACGAACCACAAGTGCATAGCTAGAAAATGCGAACTATTGCCTAAGGCCAAATTCTTCCTTTTCATAACAGGATATTTGGAGGGTTTTCCAATATGACATACGTATGAGTAATCGGTTGAACGGTTAGACGTTCACACTCCTCTATAAAATGTTGTCCTATACAAGGAGAACCAACATCTTCAGGATGTAATCGATAGTGACCATGCTAAGCGGACCATGTTAACAGAATGGTTCGAGCTAAATAAGCACGATAATGAGTCCAGGTCGCTCACTTATGCTCAAATTCCATCCCATTTTGTTTGGCACTCAACTGAGAGGTGTTGGGCTAAGGGGAAACGTGGCAACCGAATAGGTCGGATTATGTATGTCCATCCCTCGGCTGGTGAACGGTACTATCTACGTATGCTTCTGAATGTCGTGAAAGGAGCAACAAGTTTTTAAGATATACGAATAGTCAACGGTGTCCTACACCCAACTTTCAGATCTGCTTGCACTGCCTTAGGCTTATTGGGAGATGACAAAGAATGGGAAGAACTACTGCATATAAAGACAGAGTTGTATGCCAAAGAATGAAAGAATGTAGGATATGATCTAGCTGCAAAAGAAACAATACCAAAACAGGAAAAAAGCAATACAGCTCATCAATAAAGGAACTGGTAGATATTTTTCAATTCACCCGATGCAGACTCGTATGCTTGCTTCGTAGTAACTACCTCGCTGGCGAGAAGGGCTACTCCTCGATTTGATGGGGTGCAACATAGGATTTCCCCTTTCTTGGTATGGAAAAAGAGGAAATTGAAGCCCAGTGGTGAGCAGAGCCCTCGTCCCATCGATATACCGATATCGATATTGATTTTATTTCGCAATCCATTCCTTAGAACCACTTAATCGGATTTTGAAACAGGCACTAGCTCCCGCTAAAGAGAAAAGGGTGGTATATAGAAGCTCCAGGTTAGCGATCATCAACGGCTGGGCAATCTTCTTATAATTCGAATAGCGGAATGGCACTGTGAGTTTCATGATCTTTTGATCAAAAGAAATGATGAATCCGGACGATCTACGATCAAGGTACGAGGAATTCTGCTCGATCTTCTCCTGGTTCAGAATTGGCGTAATGTCGGCCTAAAGCCTCGTTTTCTATTTCATTAAAGCTAAATCCCATGGGCATGGGAGGAGAGTCATTCCTAGCAAGAGGTGGGTCGGCGTAAAGAATAAATGCAAGGGTTGGGCACCGCCAAGATCATAAAAAGGATATGTGCAAGGGCTACTAGAAAGATAAGTAGTAGTTGGATATTCCCCACCCACGGATAGCCGGGAATAGGACTTGCAAGGTAGCTTGACATGGTTTGTGAATAAGTACCCTGAGTAGGTTTAATAGGTGTTTGAGTTATCCAAGGTCGACATAAGCATTTATGTTGGGTAGTATCGGTAGCTTGGAATAGGCCTTTCTGTGTGATAGTTACGCCCTAAGGGAGTAGAGGTTGTTCTAAAGATGCTTTTTTAAGCTCTTGGTGACAAGATTCCGATAGCAAACGTCCGCTCGGTTCCTAAACTTCTATTCTACGAATGGAGATCTAATCGTAAAAGACAGTTTTTCAGGAGTCTACACTCAATGTGGTCTAAGAACAATCGGGCAACATCAGGAGCAGTAAATGGGTGCGACAAAGGTATGAAATGGCTCTATTTGCTTAATCTGTCTACTCAAACCATGATAACATCTTGACCACCCGATTGAGGAAGGCCAGAAAGACAATCCATACTGATTTTGGTCCAATGTTTTTCTGGTATGGGACCTCAAAATAATTGACACTAAAATATGTACTTGATTTCAAATACGTTAACTCTTTTTATTTGCTTCTCTTCTTAAGGAGCAACTCCTGTTTGTGTGCTCTTCCTTCTCTTCGAGATCGAACATCAATTGCAACGATTCGATAGACAGCTTATTGGGATAGATGTAGTTAAACTATGACCCCTAGGAAACCAGTCTTGACCACTAAGCCAAGCACAAAGAAAGAATAGGGTTGTCGCTGATACGCTGTTTGGATTAGATGTCGCAATATCCGCTGTTCATGATCTTCGAATTCATGGACCAAAGTCGCAAATCGCTTGTTCTCATTCAAGCATGAGTTCGTTCCAAGTCGGCAAGGGGAATCAGAGAAAGGGCAGTTTAGTCAACAATCATGACCATGGGAACATTTGTTCGCTTCTAGGTACCCCCGGATCTACTAGTCATCGCCTTTGAGCTAGGAAAAGCATTTACCTGGAGTCGGCTATTCCTGATTCAGCAAAGGAAAGAAGAATTTTACCCATCCTGTCCCCGAGAAAGAGTTCCAGCTAGAACAGACTTGTTGGTACCAGCTAGATAGAAAGAAAGGACAGACTCGCTAACGCTCACACATCGTTAAGGTTTTGCTCTTTTACGCCCACCAGAGTCATGTTTTCTTCGCCCTCTCCGACCAACCAATAGTTGCTCCACCACTCTTCCCCAAGTCCGTACTAGCTTCCGCTCCGATCGACAGACTCGCTCAATCTTCATTCCCGAGCTCAGACATCTTTTTGATTCGCCACCAGCCCGAAGAGCTATATACTCTGATTTGATTGCGGATCAAGGACGATCACAATGTCCGGCAACCTGGAGAGTGTTTGGGAAATCCATACCGATAAACCAACATCCTATGGAATCGTTAGGCCAAAGGTTAGGATACTCCCACCAACACTCAGATCAACAAAGATCTGTCGTCTTGTTTCCTCGGAGGAATCGAAGAGTTTTCTTTCTTCTAAAGCGGAATCGAGAAAAGGCTGGCTGGGAATACTCGAGGTGTGAATTCTCTAAGTCAGGCCGGTGCGGTGTTCTAAACCGGATGAGAGCTTGCAATGCAGAAAGTCCGAGAATGGATTCTATCTAACGAATAGGGAAGGTCATAGCTAGAGGATTACGAGGGCCCCTCTTTGAGATTTGCTACTAAGTAAGTGAGCAGGGAAGATGAATGTAAGTTCTGCATTCCCGAAAGAACTATTGTCTCTATATATATGACAATTTAGACTGACGCAGACCCCAACAACTCTTTCATTTAATCCAGGTAGCAGGCGAGACAATCAAGCACATAGGCCTTCCTTGCTTGGTGACCTGCACACACATAGATAGGCATTACTTACTTGGTTACCTCAAGTATCCTAGCCCGCGGAGGATCTTTAGAGAACTAAAGCTGGCGCAAGCCGCCTTTCAATAAAGAGATACTTTCTATATACTCCTACATCCGGACGTAGGTAGCACTGACTTTGTTAGGCCTTAAGTGGAGCGGTCCCGTGTATCATTGAGATAAATCCGCCTAGTCTGTATAGTATCAAAGTACTTGAAGTAGTAAAGTTGTGAGTGCAAAGTACGAGAACGAAGCGCGCCCACCAGGAAGCTAGTGAAGATTTCTTGCTCTACTCAATTGCATTGTTTTAGTCCTTCCTTCGATCGATCGAGTATTATCATGAAAGGTTAATCTATGCTGACTATGACAAAAACTTGGGTGGATTCTTTACTAACGATAGGAGAGCTTATTAATAAAATAAAAAGTCGCTAGCTCGCTCGGTCAGGGGCCCTCCTCTATTTCTCTATGGGTCTCCGCATTGTCTATCTCTTTTTGATATTTTATAGTTAGCCCTCCCTCTTCGAGTAACAACCAATGAATCCTCGGTAGGTCAGAGTGAACGAGCTCTCACAAAGATCTCCCGGGCAGCAAGGCGCGTGTGATTTGCTTTTCTGTCCCAACTATTAGTTCAACCTAACTAGTCCTTCTGTTCCTGCACCTGAACCTACTATTCCTGCCACCTGCTCAGCTAGTCAAGAAGTCGGTACAACTAACTCTTCCACGGAGCTCGGAGGTCTTGAGCGAAGTAGTTTGCTCGCCTTGTACTAATTCTTCTACCACGGATGCCCAAAGCCTTTCAAAAGAAGTAGCTGGAAGACCTAGTCTCTAGCAAGAGGGCAAACTAGGTCGGATGCAAGGTAGTCCACTAGCACTGCTGAACTAACTATTCCCGGACAACTAGTCCTTTCTGCTGGGGTTTCGGATAGGCATTTGCCTTGGGAGCATAAAAAAGTACAACTGGGCTTGGCAGCACTACTGACTACAAGGAATAAAAGGTATTGCAATTACTGCTACTTACTCGGTTGGGGCACACAACCAAATAAAGTTTAGAGTAGGAAAACTAAGACTATATGATAATATGACCTTTCTCACGAATTCGCCTCTCTCCACACATGAGAAATACGATACATTGCTTTATTGTCGTTGCTTGTCGAACAACCCGATGCAGAGCTTTTATATCTCTATATATTGGCCCTATAATAGACAAGTCGCTATCTTTATCTTGAACCAAGTTGCGAGCAGAAGCGATTGCGATGAATCGACTCCACAATCTACTTACATATTCCTTTGTCAGTTTACAATCGAAGACCTTGCCACAGCTTTACCCACCGCACCGAGATATATTATCTCTCGTCTTTGCGCATCCATTTAACCATTGCTTCCTCGAATGAAAGCTCCCAGCCCGCCCTTCCTTTTTCACTTTAATAAGTAAATTGCCCGCGCCTAGCTTCCTTTTCCTTAAAAAGATGAGACGACCTTTTTTCAAACCTCTAGCAGCTCTGCCTCGCCTTCGCCACGCCTTGCTTTTACTATTACAAGACGGCTTCTGGTCAAGTCGGCCTCCTTGAGTTTGTCTTACGACGGAGTGGGCTTTACCGGGGGTCTAGTTTTAAGGCAAGTAGGCCTATTGAGATGCACATAACTACCTTTTGCATCTTATCACCCCGCCTAGCGACTTTTCAAGCATTACAGGCTAGGCGCCTAACAAATGTTATTCCTCCAACAAAGTTATTCAGGTTACACTAAACCTTCAAGCCCTCTACCTGCAGATGAATACTTAATCTATCCCTCTGCGCATGGGTTGAAGCTATAGAAACAAAAGGCTACTTGCTAGCTTGTATTAGTGAAGGATATGTGAATCGGGTCAAAGATACTTATTTTCGATGAGTGAAGAATATGGTATTACGCCTCGAATGCAGCATTACGAGCGCATGATTGAGTTGTTTAGTAAGCATGGTTGATTTAGTGGAATTTATTTCCACCACCAAACGCATACCAATGTGGTGTTGGATATTTGACTCGTGTAGGCACTATGGAAGCTAGTAGTCTACCGATTAGTGAAATCTGATGTGTATTGTATTGCATGCTGAGTTCCCTCTTTATTCATTGATTGCTCGCTTATACCATTTCACAAATAGATAGAGTCGAGTTTCGCTTGCTTGATCGGCTGAAGCCGAACCGAACAACTGCTCTTTCTTCTTTCTCCTTCTCCACAACTTGATCAATCTTTTCCCTCTCATTTGGTTCACGTGACGAGATGGCAGAGGATGATCCTTTGTCACTTCCACGATTTGGTGGATCCAGACATGCCAATTTCATTCTCATTTTTCGCATCGCCCGACAAATAATGATGGTTTTATCAAGATCGTAGTTAATTAAAGAAGAACGGAGATTGAGAAGGAGAAAAATGAACTTAAGTCCTCGTGGAAAACTCAAGAGAGGATGAGTCGAAATTGCTTACGACTTACGCACGTAAAAAGGCTTCCACGCTTGGGCCAAGCTTTAGACTCGGGCTCCGCGCCTATCGACTATCGGTTAGTTGGCGCTTCTGCGACTTCATTGACAAAGCGAACAAGCTTAGCGCCATGAGAACTTTCGCTTGTTCGCCTTCTAAAAGGCCTCTTGACCGCCGATGAAAAGCCGTTACAAAAAAATAATAAGACGAGTGAAAAAGTACCAAAACAATCTGAAGCCTACATCCCACTACGTCGGGTTCCCCTTCCTATGAACCTTGAGTCGAGGTCTTACCTTGAGTCAATAGGTAGGGTCAACTATACCAAAGTGGAAGGGCCGCTATCTAAGCTATTAGTGGGCTGGTTTGAACTATTGATTTATCAATCGAGTGAAGTGTGTTGAGTAACAAGACTATAGGTCGCCAAGGCCTAGAAGTCAAAGTGGTCGCCTAACGGTCACTCTCAAACTCACTACTTGAGTGACGAAAGTCACTTAGCTTCTTTAATAGGGCTTGTCAAGAACCCCTCCGGGGCCCCGAGAAGAGGGAGAAGGAGATAGAGCAAAGGTCTCCTCTTTACGTCCGCTCTTCCCGACGGCATGTAGAGATCCGATTGGGCTTATAGTTTAATTGGTTGAAACGCACCACTCATAACGGTGATATTGTAGGTTCGAGCCCTACTAAGCCCATCGACACAGCTTAATCCTCCGGTAGTCACCGAACCACTCTCTGGATAGCCCATGACCTCTCTTCTCGGATGCGAAAGAAGATTCGATCAACGTACAAGGTTTGCCTTCTTGTAAGAAGGAGGGTTCTCAATTGTGTTCTCGATTGCAAAAGGAGTCTTTGAGAAGGTTCATGAGTCTCAAGAGAGAGAAGATCGAGAAGCGGTCCGCAGACTATTCGGGGTCGACTTTGGGATTTGCCTCGATCGACCCCTACCAAAGGTATTAATCTACAAAATGAAGATTGACATTCAGATGTACAATTTATCGGATCTATCCTCTAACTTAACAAAATGGAAGGGCAAGGCCTGCTATCCTCAAATTAGAATGAAGGGTATGGTATTAGTTGTATTGTATTAGTTGTATTCTCCTCCACTATTGGCGAGAGTGGCGATTTCAACCCATTACCTTTTATCGACAAGTTCCTAGGGCTGTTTCGAAGTTAGTTGCTTTTTCCGGGGTTTTCCACCGGAGTTGCGTCAAGATACCTAGAATTCATGCATTGATTCTTGCTATTGCTTCTTTTCTTTCTCGCGACAACAACCCGGAGTCTAACAACTATTGTTCCTTGCTTTTGCACATCAACTGAAACATACTCGAGTTCGACTCTATTATATCTGAATTCTCGGGTAACAACTCCCATGCTTTACCTATTCTCTTCTCCGGAAACTTAATTAAGAGCCTCTTAATTAAGAGCAGTTCTCTGACTTCGCGCTTATCCTCTACTTTGGATCGTTGCTTTGGGAAGTAGCACCCAACTGTTAACTGCTTTTTAGCTCGATACAACCCTATTCTTTCTTTCCTTGCTTTCCATTGCTTTACTCACAGTGTTGGAGGAGGATCGGCGTCTACTCGAACCGAAGCACGAGCGCTTTCTTTTGTTAGTTAGTTGCTTGGCTTTTCCTGTGCTTAAGAGAGGAGTTTGAGTTTTCTCATAGTTAACAAGTTGCTTCTCCTCCGCTCCAACAATCAATAGTGCTATTGGTGCTCCGCCGTGATCCCAATCGTTAGAAAACAATAAAGGCATCTTCTATTTTGAAATAGGAAGCATTACTCGCTTGAGAAAGAGCCCGCTGCCTTCCATACCTACCAAGTCTCAGCGATGGATGGCCCTAGCGAACTAACTCCTTCTACAAACCGAGAAAAGCACCTTCACTTGAGTTTTCTTTCTTGAGGTAAGGTTAAGTTCGTGACGCAGGCGGGATTAGTCTACACTAAATAAAGCCAGACTTTAAGATCCTTCGTGCTCAAATTTATTAGCGCTTGATGAACTATAGCTACTGCATAAAGGCTCACTCAAGTTGGAATGGAGCACGAGAGAACGATTTTCCAATGCATATAGCCATCGGTCCAGAAAAACTAAAGAGGTCTTTCTTATTAGAGAGATTCTCGGTTTCGCCCAACAATGCATTGGTGATGTAGTGATTGATTTCCTCGGGTGGTGCAAAGAGGTTGGAATGGCGTGGCGGACGATAAGGTTCGGTTGAAGATCTAGTTGGGTTCGAGTAAGCTCGACTCAACGATTTTAACTCGATTCAGCGCTTGTTCTACCGGACTTGCCTTCATTCAAAAAGCAACTCTTGCTTCGTTCCTTTCCTACTTGAACTGGAAGATCGCTGATCTACCTACGGATGGATTTCACCCAATGAGCTATGTAGCTTCAAAGGATGGTAGCTATGGTACGAATCCTTTTTTAGCGAAGCCCCGGATTCATGCTTCCGAGCTCTCTCTTCCATGCGTAGCCAACAAGCAATTGTATCCACGAATAAAGAGGTATGTATAAAGTGTGAGAAGACAAGTGTGGAGTTGGTGGAATGCCCAATAGATGATTTTATTCCGACTGAACTCCCTTGTATGTCCGCCGATTCGATGACCTAACCGGACGTGGGTTTTGCACTAGTAAGTAATTCGCCTGCACCTCTACTACCATTTTGTTGGCTTATCGGAAAGGTGTGATGCTTGTGCAATCCAAACTTTTAATAGAAGAAAAGAGTTCCCGAGGACCCATCCTCTTCTCTCAAATGACAATGGAGATGATGGAGGATGTTGAGCTCATCAATGGTGTTCGGTGACGGAATATCTTCCAAGGGGCTACACCACTTCGTATTCAAGGCGACCTTCGATGATGCTTCCTCAAATAACAATGGATGTTTCCGTGTTCCTCCTCGTGTGATTTTCCTAAGCGGACTCTTTTGATGAAGGAAAAGTATGGATTCGCAATCGCATTGTTCATCATAATCGATCTGCTCCTCTTAGCATCCTTCGTTTTCTACTTCGGATGCCCCGCCTTTTCAGATGGTGGCTTTCCTCGAACGGGCGATTCTCTTTTCAGGAGTTTAATGCACTTACTTTGGTTCCATAGAATTGTTTTTCGAAGGCTCGCCGCCTCTTGTCGGGGTGCATTATCTACTTTTCTCAGATAAGGTATAAGCCCACGAGGTGGAGAGATGTTGCATGGCGTGCCTTTTTACTTGGTTTCTAGTACTTATATAGCTCTTCGCTAGCCCCGCTAACTCCACTCTAATTTTTTGGGATTTACTAAATTGGCGCTTTACTTTTGAATTGACATGTTTATGGGTTCACTAAGGGGAAGTCCTCCTTAGCGCCCACAGTCCGGGTTTTCGATTCTGTTTTGCTTCATGAATGAATTTGAGGAATTGGCCAAGATCGGAAGATGGGTTGCGTGCTTTAAATTGTTGTTATTGTTGATTGCCTTTTGGCATTTTTTGGAACACCATTATGACAGGAGGGGACTGATCGGTGTGAGATCCATTCGCACAATGAATTTACGAGTTATTTTACACAATGAATTTACAAGCAGATGACACACGGAATTTATGAGATATTGATTTCTTCTTCAATAGAACCATCCGCTTTCTTTCTCTCCCGGCTAGAGGAAAATTCTTCTTTTCCTGCGAAGGTAGGATATAAATCTTGATAGAAGGATTGGTGGTCAAACTCCGTGAAAAATAAACCTCGTTTTTCTGCTCGCACCATAAATAAAGGATTCTCAGAACTACTAAATTATGATAGTTCGGGCCAAGGCCCTATTGTTCCTACTCATTACGTTGAGTCATGTGTAGAACCAAAAGAGCTCATAACTACTACTTTAGGTGAGTAACTACTACGAATGCACGACTATAAGCATATCGCACGATCCCCGTCTCCCTTTACCTCCATCTCGGTACAACGAGAAGGAGTTTACTATGGTCAGTGCAGTGAGATTCGTGGAACTAATCATGCCTTTACGCCTATCGTCGTAGAAGCTGTGACTTTGAAAGATTATGCGGATTGGGTATCCAATCAATTAATCCAACAAACCAACTTTTCTGAGGGTGAGGGGATCTTCCCACCCTCCCTTCAAGTAAACCACGTTTCTTATACCAAACGGGTGATTCCCGTGGAGCAGCCTCTTTTTCCGGTAACACCGCACCGGGGGGGCTGAAAAGCGAAGGTACCTCATCCACTCTACCCGTGCAAGAAGCTCAAGATCTGAGCAATCCCCGCGCGCCTCGTCTTGAGCTGGGCCCCCAACCCCCATATGGAACCGGTTCCAGTCTTCAGGTCCTCGCACAAAGAGTGTCAACCTCTGGACGTGCGGGCGGAAAACAGCAAAATTCAAGGGCAAAGAAATGATGTATTTAATGAGCAGCTTAAAACCACCGAGCAAGCACTGCAGCGCAACCTAGAAGAATGGGGCGGGAGGACCTCTATAATAGGGGGGCCTGTCGACGACGGGGAAGCTGGAGCGGAAATGCAATTCTCGGGTGAGGGAAGGGGGATAACTAGGTAGGGTATTCCGAATGATAAAGAAAAAAAAAAACTTCTTCGTTTCGTTGGTAGAACCCACGCCAACTCTTTTCTCTAAATAATAGAGAGATCTTTTGAGAGTCTCACTTCTATCAATGCAATGAAAGAACTATCCCTTCCTATTTGTTTGTCCTAATGAGACAAAGAAGAGCCTCCTTCTTTACCACTTTAGGGGATGGGGGTGAAGGGGGGTTTACATACAACCGGGGCAAGGTGGTTTATGATTGAATCTCAGAGGCATTCTTATCATTTGGTAGATCCAAGTCCATGGCCTATTTCGGGAAAACCTCCCCGCCTCTGGGAAGGAAAGAAGAACCCATAAATCTAGACTGGATTCTTTAACCAAATAAAATAGAGGGCACAAAACGGGCGTAGCGATAGAAAGAGGGCTAATTCGACTCCAGTCCGATCAGAAGAGTTTCTTTTCCCCACCATAAACTGAGTTGATCTACCATCTATACCCTCTCTACCACCTGTCCTACCTGACGGACGGTTTATTCCCACTTTGCTCCCACCATCCCCGTACTCTTCGGGTGGACGGTAACCTAACCTTGCTTCTGGACGGTCTGCTTTCTCAATCAATCCGATTTCTTCTTCCGCTCGGTACTCATCTAGCTAATCTTCCCCTCGCTGGAGCTCGGCCGTCTGTACCACCAAGAAATCAAAGCAAAGGTGGAATGACAAGTTTCCCGACTTCTAAGGAACGTATCTCTCATCTTCCTTCTTAAGCCTCCTGATCAAATTTATCCTCTTGCGCTGAGACGCCTTCTCATGAAAAAACTTAGTGTTGCGGTCTCCCTCCGCCAACCACAATTGTCTCGACCGCTGGCGCCACATAATCTCCTCTCTCTCTAGGAAACTGAGCATGTAAAGCTTTACGCTCTTCAATGGCCTCTAGAGAAGAGACATGGAGTAACTGTTGAATACGCTCCCTCTTCCTGCGTAATTCTTTTTTGACCGAACCAAAAGTGGCCGAGCTCCACTCCTTCATCCGCACCGTGATATGTTCCAGTCTCCCCTTTTGTCCTCCTCTCGGGCTCAAGAAAGCTGACTCATCCCACGCATCTTGAACCATCGGCATATAGGACTCGTCGCGGCACCACATAGCTTCGTATCTAAACTGAGGCTGACCACCATCCTCCCTCCTTCAATGCTGTTGGCGCGGCTCCAAACATATATGAAGGAGGTAGTGGTCGGATTTCGCCGACCAAACATGTTCCACTCTCACTTCTGGGAACTTAGAGAGCCGTCACATGAACTCTGTCAAGTCGCGCCTTAACATTAGCATCCGCTTCCTTCTGATTGTCCCAAGTTAACGGAAATCCCGAGAAACCAACATCTTTCAGTTGGCATTCCTCAAGACATCTGCGAAATCATTTGATGTTCCGGTCTTCTGTTCACACTACTGTACTCATCATGAGTAGTGACTTCATTCCAATCTCCACAACAGAGCCAAGGAAGGTCGTGAAAGATGACGAAGCACTTCCCACGTCTTGTGGCGCCAGTCTGAAAGAAGTTCGTAAGGCATCCAACCGTTGGCGATGGCTTGGTTAAGGAACGGAACCCACCGGAGCCGCAGCCGAAAGCGAGTCTTCATAGGGCGATTGTCACCGCTTATGGACCCAACTGGGTGATCTATCCATGACCAAGATGAAGCTTGGATGAAACTAAGCAGAGGTCCGAACCGATGATGTTGAAGAATCAGCGGATGTGTTGTGGTTAGGGTGAAATGCCACTCAACCCGTAGCTAGCTGGTTCTCCCGAAATGCGTTGAGGCGCAGCAGCTTGATCGGACATCTAGGGTAAAGCACTTTGTTTGGTGCAAGGGTGCGCGAGTGGTACCAAATCGAGGCAAACTCAATACTAGATATGACCCAAAAATAACAGGGTCAAGGTCGGCCGGGAGACGATGGGGATAAGCTTCATCGTCGAGAGGAATGACCGGATCACCGCCTAAGGCCCCTAAATGACCGCCAAGGATAAAGGAGGTGGGGTGCAAAGACAGCCAGAGGTTTGCCTAGAAGCAGCCACCACAGAAAGAGTGCGTAATAGCTCATCGATCGAGCGCCCTTGCGCTGAAGATGAACGGGCTAAGCGATCTGCCAAGCGTGGGATGTCAAAATGCATCGGTAGGGGCGCTCCCGCCTTAGAGGGAAGCAAACGCGAAAGCGAGGGTCGACGGCGAAGCGAGAATGTCGGCTTGAGTAACGAAAACATTGGTGAGAATCCAATGCCCCGAAAACCCAAGGTTTCCTCCGCAAGGTTCGCCCACGGAGGGTGAGTCGGGGCCTAAGATCAGCCGAAAGGCGAGTCGATGGACAACAGTCAATATTCTGTACTACCCCTTGTTGGTACGGAGGGACGGAGGAGGCTAGGTTAGCCGAAAGCTGGTTATAGGTTTAAGGACACAAGGTGACCCTGCTTTTCAGGTAAGAAGGGGTAGAGAAATGCCTCGAGCCGAGGTCCGAGTACCAAGCGCTGCAGCTGAAGTATGAGCCCGTGGACTAGCTATTGCCTCTCCACGAGGCTCATACCAGCGCCACGGCTGAAGTATGTAACCCATGCCATACTCCCGTGAAAAGCTCGAACGACCTTCAACAAAAGGGTACATGTACCAAACCGACATGTGGGTTGTTAGAGAATACCTAGGGCGCAAGACAACTCTCTCTAAGGAACTCGGCAAAATAGCCCGTAACTCGGAGAAGGGTGCCTCGCAAAGGGGGTCGCAGTGACCAGGACCGGCGATCTGTTTACCAAAAACACAGTCTCCGCAAAGTCGTAAGACCATGTATGGGGCCGACGCCTTTGCCAAGGCCGGAAGGTCAAGGAAGTTGGTGAACTGATGATGTGGAAGCCGCGCATCAAGCCCGGTGAACGGCGGTCAGAATTATAACGGTCCTAAGGTAGCGAAATTCCTTGTCGGGTAAGTTCCAACCCGCATTTAAAGGCGAACGATCTGGGCAATCGCCTCGAGAGAGGCTCGTGAAATAGACATGTCTCGTGAAGATGCGGACTACCCGCACTGGACAGAAAGACCCTATGAAGCTTTACTGTTCCAGGATTGGCTTTGGGCCTTTCTGCGCAGCTTAGGTGGAAGGCGAAGAAGGCCCCCTTCCGGGGCCCGAGCCATCGCGAGATACCACTGAAGAGCTCGATTCTAACCTTGTGTCGACCATGCGGGCCAAGGGACAGCCTCGTAGAAGCAGCTTCTATGGGGCGAGGCCTCCCAAAAGGTAACGGAGGCTCGCAAAGGTTTCCTCGGGCGACGGACATTGGTCCTCGAGTGCAAAGGCGAAGGGAGCTTGACGCAAGACTCACCCGTCGGCGAGACGAAAGTCGGCCTTAGTGATCCGACGGTGCCGAGTGGAAGGGCCGTCGCTCAACGGATAAAAGTTACTCTAGGGATAACAGTCGATCTTCCCAAGAGTCCACATCGACGGGAAGGTTTGGCACCTCGATGTCGGCTCTTCGCCACCGGAGCTATAGGTGGTTCCAAGGGTTGGGCTGTTCGCCCATTAATGCGGTACGTGAGCCGGGTTCGTAACGTCGTGAGACAGCTTCGTCCATATCCGTGTGGGCGTTAGAGCATTGAGAGGACCTTTCCTAGTACGAGAGGACCAGAAGGACGCACCTCGTGTACCAGCTTATCGTGCCTATGGTAAACGCTTTGGGTAGCCAAGTGCGGAGAGGATAATCTGCTGAAAGCATATAAGTAGTAAGCCCACCCCAAGATGAGTGCTCTCTCCTCCGACTTCCCTAGAGCCTCGGGTAGCACAGTAGAGACAAGGATTGGGTTCTCCACCCATACGGGATGGAGCGATGTATATGGAAATAGGATAAGGTAGCGGCGAGACGAGCCGCTTAAATAGGTGTCAAGTGGAAGTGCAGTGATGTATGCAAATGAGGCATCCTAACGAATCTAACGATTTGAACCTTGTTCCTACACGACCTGATCAAACTGATCGGGCACTTGCCATCTATCTTCATTGTTCAACTCTTTGATGAAAAGATGAAAAAACCAAAAAAGCTCGCCCTTCCATCTCTTGGATAGATAGAGAGGGAGGGCGAGGCCTTTGGTATCCCTTCCACCAAGAATTGGGGCTTCACAATTACTAGCCAATATTTATCTCATGCCTTTCCTCGCTCATGGTTCGATATTCTCGGTGTCCTAGGCGAGAGGAACCACACCAATCCATCCCGAATTTGGTGGTTAAACTCATCATGCGCGACGACGATCAGTAGGGGAGGTCCTCAAGGCAAAATAGCTCGATGCGTAATGATAAAAAGCTTAACACCTCTTATTTGACTTTTTCACTATTTTGAAATACTGAAAAGATCCAAATCCAAAATGCAAAGGTTGTCTTATTCAAAACCTCAATCATCACATCCCTCTCTCCCACTTCACACCTCGAACGCACCGTTTTATAAAGAGAAAGGCGCTTTCCCATCTCTTAACCCAAATGAAATGGCCGAGGAGAGGAAGGTTCCTTTGGGGGTACCCCGGAAGAGATCCAAGGAGACGGGTGGGCCTGTTGCTCAGAGGATTAGAGCACGTGGCTACGAACCACGGTGTCATTTCTTCAAATAAGAAAGAATCGAAGGATTTCCTTCCTTTCTTCCTAGTATGGAAGAAGTAAATAAAAAGTATCTTTGCGCCTCTCGATCTATAATGAAAGGGCACCGGTTTTTCTTTCGGTTTCATTGATAGCGTAAGAGCACGCTAGCTAGCGGAGCTCGAAAACGCTTGTTTGCGCCCACCCCCACGGAAACTATTGCCTATGCTTGCTGCTCGCTCCGTGTCGAGAGAAGGGAAGAAAAGATGGTCACCCTTTTAGTTTAGGAACATGGCGAGCCTTACTTACGATCACAGCACTTCACTCGCTGCTCGCTCATTCACTTGCTCATGAACTCGCTGCTTCGCTGAAGCGACTAGTCGCCTCCTTTCCTCCGCCGAAAGATGCTTAGCGAAAGCGGCGAAGGAGGAGCTGAGGAAAGGCCGACGATGGCAATGAGGGTCGAGAAGCTTTGCCCTTGCTTTACGTAAATTGTTCAACTTACTAAATGACCTTATTTATTCTCCTAACGCTAGCAAATCTAATAGTTCCATCTGCTCTTCTTAACTTAAGAACGAAGGCCGCCATCCTTCTTATTCAGAACCCTTTGTTTGAGGGGCGATCCTCGAAGGGAGAGTGGCCGAGCGGTCAAAAGCATGCACTATAAATCTGTTGAAGGTTTTCACGAGGTTCGAATCCTGCCTCTCCACTTGTTGTAGACTTAAGAGAAGAGAAAGTAGGCGAAGCCTAGGAGGGCCAACCGAGCGAAGCTCTTTCTTTTTTGGCCGTGCCGTGAAGTGCAATTTTATCCTATGCGTTTTAGAGGTTGTCGAAAAAAGACGATCTATAGCTATAGAGATTCCCCATCTATATCCAATCGAGAATAGAAGCGACTCGCTTCGGCCGGGCTTGTAGTCTCTGCCTCTGCGATCGGTACATCGCGCCGCCATTATCATGCCTCCTTGGTTCGGGACGGCCAAGCGAGACATACGATAGACGAAGAAGCGCCCACCCAAAGAAGAGGGCTAAAACCTCTAGTTTTGAAGTTGCAAACTCTAGCTTCAAGTCGAGTGCTTTAGCCCTTTAATTTTGAAGCAAGAATCACCGTCTTGAGCGCCTTGCGCTCACTCAAGAACAAGTTAACGGAGCAAGCGACTAGCGAAAGAAAAATAGATGGATTATGCCAAGCTTGGCATGAAAGGCGATGACGTCGAAACCTATTTTCAAAGGTTACCAGACTTGGGGTTAGCTACACGAGCATCTCTTTCTTACCCTTCGGTGGTCATGGGAAGCTCTCTAATAGATCCCTTAAGACAAAGGGAATTCACTACAACTGGACTTAAACTTCATAATACTTCCCTTTTAAGGAAGTAGAGCATAATGAACCCGCAACTCTTTGATCGACTCATAAGCGGATACCTTCGTTCGGTCATTTAGCACGAACTTCACAAATGCACAGAATGCTTTCTATTTGGGTAATGAAGACAATGCACGCAGGATCTTTTGAGTTTCTATGGGCGTAGGCCTCCCAAAAGGTAACGGAGGCGTGCAAAGTAGCTTATCGCAATGGCTTTTATGCAGCCATTGCTCGCTCACTCGCCGACTTACTGACTTTACTGGAATGAAAGAAAGTCCAACTTCGCGTCCCTTTCGCCATGTTGAAAACTCTCGGTGTCACGTATTTCCATAAATTATTAAGATCCTTAAAGGTACATTTGGTATAAGAGCAGAGATCTACACCGCTATTGCGCTTCAATTCAAGAGGTCACTCACTTTGTGACCAGTCAAATCTTTGGTATAACGATGGTCGGTACAAGGATTAATGGAGATCAAGGATTAAAGGCTTGCGCCTTTCCGGAGGCCCAGACTAGGGATTGGATTTCCTTTGTGGGGTTTGATCTTCCTTTCTTGGGATTGAGGAGGGAGTGCCTTGGGATCAACCTATCCTTGGATCGCCTGAGGGATCCCTACCGTATCAAGAGTCTAGGTATTTCCCTTTGTCCACTATTGGCGTCTTGAGAAGCGACCAATAAGATCTACCATTCCTTCTTGCGTGTTCCCTAGCTCCTGCCTCAAGATAGAAAGTAGGATCCCATGCTAAATCCGATCAAAGCATTTGATGATCTCGAATTGATACAAGCAGTCCACACCGGCCGGATGAGATAACACGGAGAAAACACATGGGAATGAACACACGGCTAAGAACGCTTAGACTACTAAAGCCGGAATGGAAGTAGTCTCAAGAATGGCGATTACAAGAGCGTTGCGGTGAATATAAAAATAGGAATCGATTCAGCCGTTTCGATACAAACGAACATCCAAAATGATTATCACTCAATACTTCACCAAACATGAAATGATCATGCAGCAACAATTCTTGGTACCTTGCATAGATCGCTTATTGTACTCTACTCCTTCGGAAAATCTTCCATAAAGCGTGTTTTTCACTATTTTATATAAAGTAAAGAGCCTTCTTCCCATCTTTCTTTGCTTGCTTTTATTATATAGTGCCGTTATAAACTCCTAAAATAGCCCAGCCCCCTTTATCAAAAAAAGGTAGCCTCTCGTTGGTCCGACTGTATACAACAGTTTTAGCATATTTTCACTCTTCACTATAGTAGACACCAAGAAATCTACCATTGGAAACAAGAGTACGCCAACGCTTTTTTCTCGAGAGGGTAATATAGGTCTCTTGATTTCAGCAGACAAGAAACATATGCCTCAAGAAACCCGTGCAAATCATTGAAGTCCTCTTGAACTCATGCACCATTTAGGTTGACCAAGTGGCATAGGATTTTTCTCAACTGAATTGCGCCAGTAGTCAGCCGGGTAACATAATTTCTAGTTGAGTCGATTGCATTGGTGAAAGTGCCATCATTCCAAATATTTCGTCTATTTGGAGAAGTACCAATCTCCAGCTTGAAAAGCTTAGGGCGTCTTCGTAAAAGGATCCTTAAAAGAAACAAAAGAGAGTGGTCATAAGAAAGAAAGAGAGAAGGCCGATCATGTAGAGTGAAAACTAGTAGAGTACCCTTATGTTACTCATTTGAGATACGATTAGCCGCAATGGGCTTCGATCGAAAAAGAATTGTTGGTGATGCATTTCATTTGACCGAGTAAGTGGTTAGTGTGAGTGTTTCGTTCGTCTTCTTTCCGCATCTTGACCGGGCCTATGTTAGAAATGTTATTGCCCATACATCGTTACACCTCGTTGCCGGGCGGGCCTATGATTTTCTCGACATTGGAAACATCTTCATTACTCGATTGAATTACCAACTCTTGCTTGGCGGCCTCTAGCTAGTGGCAACTTGATATTGGTGGCATGCATATTGTCCAGTTTCATTAATTACCTTACTTAGTGAAGCCAAGGAGAATTGACTTCCTCATGAGCATTGCATTAACACGGTAAACCCAGTTTAGAAAAGAAGAAAGGGCATATGTTTATGTTCCTTCATTGCCCAACTCCTATTTCCTAAGTAGCATATTGGTATTTTCATTCATAGCCCAACCAACTCCGATTTACCACAGTGAATGTCTTTGCTCTAGCTAGTCCTCCGCTTTTATAGCTTGAGCTTTTATAGCTTGCTTGCATTCCTCTTTGAAAAAATGAATATGACTCGCTTGCTTAGTGGAGCGCGTATGTCGGGGATTAGATCACGGCCCATAGCCATGGCCCACTCCCTGACGGCCCAATCGAACAGCCTACCAGGGCCCAGCTCCTTGGGAGGTTCTATCAGGCCCATGTGCATCCTGCCGAACAGCTTCCTAGCTGGCGTGGTGCGTAGTGGCCAAGGAATCGTGTTTGAGTCCGACTCGAACAGAGTTCTGCACGGCTACGTGAAGACCCGGACGTGGTTTCCCGGATTGGATTAGGAGTCGTGATCCCCAAGACTTGGAGTATACCTTATCTACCTTGGGATGTATTTGGCATGTATGAGTTCGTTACGATCTCGTAGTTAGCCCGACCCGATTATCCCTTGGTAGGTCGGTTCATCAACACTATATAAACAAGCCCCTACGGCGTATAGAGGGGACGACTTAGACGCATCTGGCATCTAAGATTACTTTGTCGCATACTCTTCGCTTGTACACCATAATCTCGCCGAGACCTGTTCGTCTCGTCGAGCCACCTCTTGTATTCATCTCTGATATATAAGAAAGGCTGGACGTAGGGCTATTATCTCTCCCGAGAGGCCTGAACCAGGATAAAAACCCGTCTCTGCTCGTTCTTGTTAAGTGGTTGTTTGGCGGTGTCTCTATCTCAATCTTCAAGAACCTTAGCGACTTGAGATCGATATCTCAACCGTCGACGCTGCATTAATAGAGATTTACTTGGTGGTCAAGGGCGATATGGATCAAGTTGAATCGATGATGTAGCAGAGATTTGTCGAATCTCAACACATCCACCTTTGGCTAATTTGATTCGCTGGAGAGATAAACCAGTTGCTCTTTCCATCGTGCCAGCAATATAGAGGTGTACCAATCCCACCTTGGTCAATCAACTCACCGCCATTGACCAGGGGAGGGGGGAACAATCTGATGAGCGAGATCATAACACGTGAACAACAAACCATACCGATAGGTTGAGAATTTTCTGTTGGTACGGCGTGTGGTCACAGGAACAATCGGCGGTCGTAGCATGAACTCAAGAGTACGTACCTTCATTTTACAGCATATAGAGGTGTACCAATCCCACCATGATCCGCCAGAGCAAGATTCATTCTTTAATCGCTACCAGATCAAACATGAGACCAGCATAGCATCCTAAAAAAGAAAAAGGAACGAAAAAGTTTTTATAAATCCTTATCTTTCGGCTTTTTAAAGAAGATAGGCCATTACAAAAACAAGGTATAACAGTCGACTCTCCTATCAGGACCTGAATACCAAGGGACCACTATTAGAAGAGAGCATAATAAGTAAATGCCGACGCCATCTTTTACTTTTAGGATGGTCGGCGGCGCCATAAACTCGATAACCAGCACCGCGGAGTCAATAAATTCAACTAAATAGAATCCTTAAACAATCTTATTCGAGCACACACGGGACCCACAGCAATGAAATTCACACAAGCGGCAATCATCCGAGCAGAGAATGGAGAAGGGAAATAAACTTCAAATTGTTTTTCCGAATGAGAAAGCCTTTGGCAAACTCCTTGCAAATCTGTTTTTGCCGGGCACAATAGACATATCTGCCAAGCCGATGCTTCAACCCACGGCGCAGGCGGACCTCGAGGCCATGCGCCACGAAGCCCCGCTCGTGTGGGATGAGGCGGGCGCGTTCTTGCCGTCGCCGCCTTGTGCGCTCCTTCTTCTTGCGGGAGCGCATCTGCTTGGGTGCAGGAGCGACGGGCGAAGCACTTTCGTCTCCGCGCTCCTTCTCCTCTTCCTTTTCCTCTTCCGCCCGAACGTCTTCGGCGAGGCCGAGCTACTCCGCCGGTGGCGCCGTTGTTTCCTGGCAGGGCGACTTGCGCGACCTGCTCGGGGCTTCTTCATGTTCCTCGGCGGTGAGGTTTCGCCGCCGCCGGAGAATCCGTCGCCTCGGTGAGCTGCCTCGAGACGGCGCTCGGCAGACCGGCTGCTCGGTCTCCGCTCGCGCTTCGAGCCATCGCCTTGGCCCCGAAGTCCGTGGCGCCACCCGTCGCTACTTTTGCCTCCAGCCGCTCCACCGCGTCTTTGAGCGCGTCGATCTGCTCGCTGGAGCCCGGCGGCAGCAGGCTCTACGCCGCCAGCTTGTTCTTGAGGCTCGCCAGCCTCACTGCCCGTGACGCGCCATGCAGATGCTCGGGCAGCAGCGACCGCTCGAGCGCCTCCTCGACGTCGTCGGTGGCGGTCTCTTCTTGGGCAGCTGATGAAAAAGAGATAATCGTTAAGTCTAACGCGGTCAGAAGGTTGGAAGATCTAAAGATCGATTCCTACATACCTGCCGTGGAAGGCTTGATCTTGGTCTTCTTCGTCGGAACCTTCCGCCTCTTCCTCGGGGGCTCCTTAGCGGCTTCTCCGCCTTGGCCCTTGGGCGTTCGTGGCGACGAGCTCAGCTCCCTGGTGAGCTGAGCGCTCCTCTCGCGCAGCGCAAGAAAAAGTTTTTCCTTGCGCGCGACTTCTTCTTCGAGCCTCCTCTGCTCGGCGACCTGTTGCAGCCGGTCCATGCGGCCAGGGTGAGCTTGCGTGTAACGCCTAAGCCAGATAGCCATGGTCTTTACCTCTTCGTCGCTCTGCTCAGCGAGGAGGGAAGCGCTTGGTCTCTTCCTCATTGGCCGACCACAGACCCGCTTGGTCCGCTTGCACGCGCTCCGTCCCCATGCCTGGTCTCTTCGACGGCTGGCGGCCGCCGTGTCGCGGTGAGCTCCGCGTCGGCTCGGCCGCCACCTTGGGCTTTGTGGCCACCTTGGCCTTGCCCTTCTTCCCCTTCTCCTTCTCAGACCCGGAGAGTTCCTCAACGATCCCTCCAAGGATCAGTTGGTCCTCCTGCGCGTTTTGAGAAGCGGACGTTAGCATTTAAACAACGTTGCAAGTCTAGCAACATAGGCCGAGGGTAAGTAATTTACCACGCCTCAGGCGGACAAGCACGCTCTGCTGGCAGTGTACGCCACCTCGCCGGTGACCTCCCGTCCTTCTTCGCCGCCTTGAAGATGGCGTCGACCCTTCGGTCACCCATGCGCTCGGTTGGCTTCTCCGCCTCAATGTAAGGGATTGTTAGTTCTGTTCGGAGGAAAGGATGTATTCAGAGGTTGAGTCTTAAAGGCACTTACCCGTGTTCTCCCTTGTGATGTCTTCCCATCCTCTATCTTGTAGAAGGATAAGACCTTCTCCGCAGCGACCACTCGTCACCGTGAAGTCCCAAATGATCTCCGTGTCGTGGAGCCCGAGGCTCACGAGGGAGGCGATCTTCCTTGTCTGGTACCAATCTCGGCGGACATCTCCGCCGAGGCATTGAGGTTCCTTTGCCGCGCCTTCCGGTGAAGACGAAGTTTGTTGTCGCCGCTCCGCTTGTCAGTAGAATCACCTCACCCACCACGCGCCCATCGAGTCGAGCAGCGGGCGAGGATACTGGCGCGTCGTCGGCGGTGGCCTTGAGCTTGAGGTAGTAGCACCCAGCGCTGAAGCGCGGAGCTGCTCCTCGTTCTTCGTAGTAATGGAGGAACAGCCCCACCGGCGGATCGATGCTCAGATAGCCCTCGCACAGTGTGCGAAGACGGCCATCCGGAGGATGGAGTTCGATTGAGGTTCGCCACCTCCAATCCGGCCGATGTTCAAGAAGGCTCGACGGTCGCTCTCAGAGACCTCAACCCGAACAGTGCAAACTGCTCAAGTCGATTTAACTCTCCTCGAGCGGCTCCGAGTATCCTCCTCTCCGGCAGCCTCCGGCTACAGGTGTCGATGTGGCCCTCTTCCTCCCAGATCCTAAGGTCCTCCTCGGTCAAGCTTAGTGCTCGTGAATTTGGCCATAGCGATTCCTGTATGGCTGGACGAAAGGTGGTCGGTGATGGAGTTTGGGTACTTGATGCTTTGCGTGGTTGGAGCTAGGGCTTAGAGAGGAAAGGCGCGAGAGCAGAGTGGCTGGCAGCGGCGGCTTGGGTACTTTTATAGTCTCAGATAAGCAGCTCTGAACGGTTTTGTCCCGTAACGGCTAGTTTTTACTACAACGGCTAGGTAAAACGGTCGCTTGCTTTTCACCGCCAGCAATGACGGAAGTTACCGTTGGAGTTCCGCCAACGGCTATTTTCTCCGTGTTTGCATCAAGGCCGAGTGCTCGCTTTCGACAGATGTCGTTCCCTGTTCGACGCAACGGAGTTGCTCGGCACTGATCGGGTTTATTCGGTCCCGAACAAGTCTTGTTCGGTTGAGCCATAACCTGTTCGGTCGCTTGTTATATGCCTTTGTAGCAGGGAAAAAATACCCTCTTCGTGACTTTGAGTCTCAAGGGGATGACCCCACTCTAGTGAGTTCTTCCACTTGAGTCTCGGGGGCTAGCTGTCGGGGATTAGATCACGGCCCATAGCCATGGCCCACTCCCTGACGGCCCAATCGAACAGCCTACCAGGGCCCAGCTCCTTGGGAGGTTCTATCAGGCCCATGTGCATCCTGCCGAACAGCTTCCTGGCTGGCGTGGTGCGTAGTGGCCAAGGAATCGTGTTTGAGTCCGACTCGAACAGAGTTCTGCACGGCTACGTGAAGACCCGGACGTGGTTTCCCGGATTGGATTAGGAGTCGTGATCCCCAAGACTTGGAGTATACCTTATCTACCTCGGGATGTATTTGGCATGTATGAGTTCGATTCACGATCTCGTAGTTAGCCCGCCCGATTATCCCTTGGTAGGTCGGTTCATCAACACTATATAAACAAGCCCTACGGTATATAGAGGGACGACTTAGACGATCCGCATCTAAGATTACTTTGTCGCATACTCTTCGCCAGGTACACCATAATCTCGCCGAGACTGCTCGCCTCTGTCCGAGCCACCTCTTGTATTCATCTCGATATATAAGAAAGGCCGGCGTAGGGCTATTATCTCTCCGAGAGGCCCGAACCAGGATAAAACCCCGCTCTCTGCTCGCTGTCGCTCGTGGTTGTTTGGCGGTCTCCTATCTCAATCTTCAAGAACCTTAGCGACTTGAGATCGATATCTCAACCGTCGGCGCTTGGCGCCGTCTGTGGGGAAACGCAGATCGAGCATGTCAAACTCCATCAGCGACATGTAGATACTTCCCGAGGGCTACGACTCGGAAGACAGACGCCTCATCCTGCCGATTCAGACGATCTGCTCGGTCTCGAACGCTCGCGATCCGGCGGCGATGTCTCCGCTTACATGGCGTAGATAGCCTCAGATCGCACTCCGCCCTCGACGCAGCGACTACGGAACCGATGATCTTTACGACGGTTTAGATTTGTCGATTCCAAGGCTATGTCGGTAGATTCCACCTGTGGAGACACAAATGATGACACCGCCTAGCATACCTTCGCATGGCCCCGCAAAGATTAACATGGCCGATGTAGGAACCTCCGAGGATCCCGCGACGGCCGTGGCGGCCGGCGAGGTCGGGCGATTAACTCGCTTTCGGCATCAAGACAAGGTCACAGCTTCGCCATGAAAGCAAGACGCCATTCGCCGCAGCCTCGACGATTCCATCAATCGCACCTTAGCACGGTTTCGCGACCGGTGTAAGCGACAGCGTCGCGACCCACCTCGCGTCGGCGCTAAGTCTCCGGCGAAGCTTCCTGCTCGGGTCAATTCCTCGCGGATCGACTCGATCGGGCGTAACGCGGATGGTTCGAGCATCCCGGACCCATAGATCAAAGTCGGGAACGGCTCGGCTATAGCAACGGTCCTTAGATCCACCAATCGTTGATCTCGCCCGCATGGGCGTCGTTGTTGCGACTAACCTAGAGCGACCGGTCAAGGCCTAAAGTCTCTAGGAGAAGTCAACAACTCCTCCAGCAACATGCACCAAAACTGCCGGAATGATTCGGACAGCTCTAATCGATCGCAGAACCCCGCCACCATCGGCGATCACCGTCCATGAGCAAGCTACCGTGGTCGCTGCCGCGCTAAGTCCTCGTAGTCATCGCGACCACAGGGGGCAGCGCGCGACGCGATGATCACGGACGGTCCCCTCGTGAGGAGCGCGTCGCCGCCACCACGAGGAAGGAGCGTGGTGGATTGTCCCGAGAGAGTTTCTCCAGCCGAGTCATCCTGCTCAGCAGAGTTCCTCCGCGCCGCAGGACCAACGCCTTCTCAAGACTAGGTTCTGCCGGGAAGGTGGCCGGTCATATGCTCTGGCTGCGGGGCTTTCTCCGACGAAGCCGGGCTGTCCGTGGCCCTCAAAATTCAAGCCCGGTCACATGGAGAGGTACAATGGGACTCGTAACCCGGAGGAATTCCTTTCCATCTACGCCACGGCCATCATGGCGGCCGGGGTGACGAGCTCGTTATGGCTAATTACCTCCGACCGTCCTTGAGGGTGCCGCTCGGACGTGGTCGTTCAATCGGCAGAGGGTTCCATCACCATGGAACCAGCTTTGTGAAGCTCGATCGCTAATTTCGGAGTCATTACGTGCGTCTGGGCAAGGAGGATGATCTGCACCAGATGATCCGGATGAACGGGAGACCCTCCGCAACTTCGCGTGAAGCGTTTCATTAAGATCCGCAACACGATCCCGAACATCTCGGATGAATCATTGTCCGCGCCTTTAAAAACGGAGTCCACGACGAGCGGCTCACCCAGATCTCGAGATCAATGAGACTGGACCGCCAACGATCTGTTCAAGGCGGTGATCATATGCCAACGCCAGCAGCAGAGCTGCTTCAAGACAAAAAAGGAGTTCGACAAAGGCGAGCCGCCTACCACTGGTGTGGATGAGAAGAAGAAGAGCAAGAAGAATGTTCCCGTGACAAGAAGTCCCAAGAAGAAGAACAAAGGTGATGCGAACAATACCATCGCAGGTATGGATCGCGACCTCCTCCCAAGGATGGGCGTAAGAAGCCCAACAATAATTACAAGGGCAAAAAGCACGCCGGGGAGGCGGACAAGGCAAGAAAGGTCCGAGCGACCGATTTTGCAAGTTCCACCAAGACTACGGGCACGATATACGCCATCAGAGAACTTGGGCTGCAAAGCTCAAGATTTCTACAACGGCAAGGGCCCAATGCCCACCCCCGCCCGATCAAGGTGATGCCGGTAAGGCCAAGCGCCAAACCGACGATGGTGATCGGAAGATGATGATGAATATCAAGAGCCCGTGAACCATATCGCCATTTTCGGGCGGCTCCTCGGCTTACACCACTCGGCGCAGCCTCAAGGAAGCCGCTCGGGGAGGTCCACAACGCCGAAAAGGCAAAACCTCACTGAATCGATGAAGTGGACCGAGGTCCCCATCTCCTTCTCTCAGGAAGATTGCCCCACTGGGATGACCAAGCCTCAGCGGCTCCCACTGGTGGTCGCCCCGACCATCAGCAACGCGAGAGTTGGCCGTGTCTTAGTAGACGGCGGGAGCGCTTTGGACATGCTTTCTGCTAAAGTCTTGGACGAAATGCAAATTCCTCGTTCCAAGCTGAAGGAAGTCACAATGCCCTTCTACGGAATTGTTCCGGGAGAAGCTGTCAAGCCGTTGGGGCAGGTTGTCCGCCTCACACCTTCGCAACCCAAGCAACTTCCGGACAGAGTTGATCACTTTCGACGTGGTCGACTTCCGTCGGCGTCTAACGCAATCTTGGGCAGGCCATCTCTCGGTAAGTTTATGGCCGTGTCCCACCACGCTTACCATTGCGTGAAGATACCGGGTCCTAACGGTGTGATCACGGTCAAGGGCAACTACAAAGCTGCTCTGGATTGCGACGAGCAGTCCCTTGCCTTGGTCGACCAGCTTCCGCCGCTGTCTCAAGTTCCGCAGACCAAGTCTCAGACGCCCTAGGGTCTCCCTTCACCGGGGAGAAACCGAGAAGTTCACTGCCGCTTGACGATACTTCCATGATACCACTTGGGGCCAATCTGACCCCAAATAGGAAAGCGAAGCTCATTGCCTTCCTCCGAGCTAATGCGGATGTATTCGCCGGGAGCCATCTCGACATGCCCGAGTCCCAAGGAGGTAATCGAGCACAAACCGTCAGTCCGGCCGACAAAAGCCTGTTTCGCCGAAGCTTCGCCGCTTTAATTCAAACAGGGATCATCAAAGATCGACTAGCAACCGCTGCTTGTTGGGTTCATCCGCGAGGTTGATCACACCAAGTGGTTAGCCAACCCCGCTCATTGTAAAGAAGAAAGGCGGCAAGTGGAGGATGTGTCGATCACACAGATCTGAACGCCGCTTGTCCTAAGGACAATTTCCGCCGTCAGATTGACCACCGGTCGATGCGATCATGACGCCAACTCGAGTTTTTAGATGCTTACTCCGTTACCACCAAATAAGCATCTCCCCGAGGATGAAGAGAAGATCGCTTCATCACCCCTTTCGCACTTTCTTCTGCTATAATGACCATGTCTTTCGGTTCTGCGAATGTTTGGTGTTACGCCCAGTAACTTAATGGAGAAGACCTTCCCGAACAATGTGGAAAAAACTCGGAGGTCTATGTCGATTTACATAGTTGTAAAGAGCAAGTGTGCTCCAGATCATGTAAAAGACCGGCGAGACTTTTCATAATCTCACCAGCATCAAATAAAATTAAATCCAGAGAAGTGTACCTTTGGTGTTAGATCTGAATGTTGCTCGCTATGTCATTGGCTCGCAAGGTATTTACGCCAACCCCGAAAAAATCGAGGCCATTGAAAATATGCAGGCTCCAACTGCCATAAAGGAAGTACAGAGCCTCACTAGGCGGATGGCTGCTCTAAGCAGGTTTATTTCCCGTCAAGGCGAACGCGGGCTGCCCTTCTTGAAGGCCCTGCGCAAGCACAATGGTTTCGAGTGGACGGAAGAAGCGATAGATCCTTCCAGATCTGGCGATACTGCCCGGGGCCTCCCGCCTTGACTACCCCGCTGCATGGCGAAAGCAGCTCTGCTGACCTAGGTTGCACGCCACAAGCGGTGAGCGCGGTCTTGACGGTCAAAAGGAAGGCATACAATGACCAATCTATTACGTGAGCGAGGTACTTCACGGATCAAAGGAGAGTTACCCCGAGGTCCGTAAGCTCCTCTATGCCTTGCTCATGTCCTCCGTGAAGCTTCGCCACTACTTCCAGCGATCAAATACGGGTCCCACCACGCTCCTCTGGGAGAAATCCTACTGGAACAAGGAATCTAGCGGACGATAGCTAAGTGGGCAATGGAACTAGCGTAGTTTGATCTGTTATTTGTCGCCCGACCGCTATTAAGTCACGTGTCCTAGCCGACTTTGTCGCTGAATGGACTTGCCCGCCCAAATCCTGTGAAGCTCCCGAGCAACCCGATGAACCCTCTTGACCATGTTTTTCGATGGTTCGCAAGACCGAAACTCGGGGCTGGTTTTGTTCTCATCTCCCCTCAAGGAGAGCAACTCCAGTATTCTATCCAACTACACTTTGCGGCGACTAACAACGCTGCAGAGTACGAGGCCCTCCTCGCGGGACTAAGAGCGTGCAAGTCGCTTGGTGTCCAACGGCTAACTGTGAAGGGAGATTCACAGCTGGTCATCAATCAGGTTAACAAGGAGTATCAGTGCTGCGATAACTCAATGGCGCGATACCTGGTTGAAGTGAGGAAGTTGGAGCGGCATTTTCGATTCTTCGAAGTGCTCTTCGTGCCAAGGAAGGACAACTTCCTGGCCGACCAGCTATCCAAGTTTGGATCCTCACGCGAACCTGCTCCGGCAGGGGTGCTCGTCGAGCACCTTTACAAGCCCTCAATCACGTCTCCGGACGAGGCAACAGAGACAGGTGGTGCTGTCTCCGTTATCGAGCAGGCTGCGGACTGGACAACGCCATTTGTCCGGTACCTTGCAGATGGGACCACCCGACGACGGCCGAAGCGTTCGCCTTACAAGGCGTCTTTGCTCAATACAAGCTTGTGGACGGCATCCTTTACCGCCAAGGTGCTCGGGAGTTCTTCTAAGTGCATCTCGCAATGAGGGTGTGTTCCTTCTTAGGGACATACACGAGGGTGCTCGGGCAACCACGCCTCCTTGTAACTCGGTCGGCAAAGCGCTTCGCATGGGCTATTATTGGCCCATCATTATAAGATGCCCGGACATCGTGACTAAGTGCAAGGCTTGCCAATTTCACGCCGGAAGGCACACAAGGCCGCCAAGAGCTCCAAACAATCCCCATCCCGGCCTTTTTCCACATGGGTCCGGATCTCGCCGCCCATTCGAAGGGGTACAAGGGCTATACACACCGCTGCGTCGCCATAGACACTTTCACAAAGTGGATTGAGGCGAGCTCGTGTCGCCTCTTCAAGCCAAAACGGCTGTTCGCTTTTTCAAAAGCAGCGTGGTCACGCGCTTTGGGATCCCCCATAAGCTGATCACAGATAACGGTACCCAGTTCAGAAGCGAGCTATTCCAGAATACCGTGAGAATACCGGGCACCAAGGTCTGCTTTCGCCTATGGCGCATCCACGAGCAATGGAGCAATGGCGAGCTAACGGACAGATAGTCCGGGGTATTAAACGGCGGGTATTTGCTGCTCTCGGCCGAAAGCACAACAAGGCACAGGTTGACGGTTCTTCCGTCCTTCCGGCGATTCGCTTTACGACCACCGGCGGCGATCGGGAAACTCCTTTCCAATTGGTCTATGGTGCAGAAGCCATCCTGCCCGCCGAAATCGTACTCGGTTCGCCTCGCACGAGCTCGGTCAACTTAGTTGACGAAGAGCAAGAGCGCCTCCTCGATCTCGATCTCCTCGAAGGCACACGCGACCGGGCACAAGTCAGAATGGCGCGCTACCAGCAAGATCTTCGCCGGCACGCTGCCAAGTCAGTTCGACCTAGGGCTTTGAAGGCGGGCGACCTGCTTCTGCGCCAGGTCCAGAACTCGTCCAATGCCAACAAGTTAACTCCTCGTTGGGAGGGCCCGCTCACGGTCGTTTCTTCCGCCGCCTGGGCTGCTCGCTTTGGCTATGGAGGACGGAGAGAGCCGACCAAAGACTTGGAACATCGACCACCGTAAGTTCTTTGTGTAGGTCCTTTCGCTTTCTTAGCCCCGCTTTTGTAAACTTCGCCTTAGTTCGCCCAAGTCCCTCGGCACCATGTAAAGTTCAATCCAATTCTCGGTGAATCCTCGCGGCCTCTGTGCCCTTTTCACTACTTGTCTTCTCGCACTACTTTCTTCCGTAACACTTGATGGCTGCCCGCCTTGCGAAACTCTTGGCTCCGTAATCTTAAGGATTGTTCCCTATCCGTATCTGGTTTCAATCGGTTCCTAAACTCGTGGTTGCGTAACATGGCCTTTCCACCTTGCGGCTAAGTTCGCTCTCGTAAGCCCTCCGCTGCGGAGGCACTTCTTCGCCGGCTCGACCACTTGGTAAAGCTCGCTCTCGTAAGCCCCCGCTGCGAGGCACTTTCCTTGTTCGGTTACTCTCGAATCGCTTAACTTACGCCAACGAAAGCGATCACGGAACTAATCGAGCAAGGTACGGGTGTCGCTTTTTCTCCCTACGCGTGCTCGAAGTTCGCAGCTTAGGTTCTCGAGCATCGTCCGCACGGGGCTAGGTGTCGCTTTTCTCTTGTGCACTGCTCGGGTTCGCAAACTCAGTTTCCGAGCAACGCACAACAGGGCGGGAGTTAGGCGTAGCGCCACCGGTTTTCTTAAACTTCCTAGCGCTGTTCGCTTTTCTCTTAGTTTCTGTTCGTTCTTGTCTTTTTTGCTGCTCTCTCTTTGCAGGGAAAAGGGTAAGTCTTTATTAACAAAATTTGCAGGTACAAAAGTCCATCTCGGGTTACAGCCCTACAGCTACCTAGAAGCGAGTTGCTCCTTGAGCTCCTCGATCACTTCCTTAAGGCGCAGGACTTCCCCTTGGGCTTTGAACCCCTCTCGCCTCACTGAGACGATCGGCTTCCTCCTTGTCGCTCTGGCCTGCCTCCGTCGCCTTCGCGGAGAGCCTCGACTTCTTCGGTCTTGGCCTGCACTGGTCGGTCGAGCCTCGCCTGCTAACTTCACTGCCGACGGTCTTGAGCTGCTCGTCCGGCTCCTTGACCTTCTTCTCCATGGTGATCGCCTCACCGCCATCCCACAGATCTCTGAATCTCCTCCCGTGAAGCCCACAGGTTGAGATTTTAGCCCGAGTCCCGCGATGTCTGCTCCTCCTTGGCGAGCCGGGCCTTGAGCTTTTGGTTTCGGCCATGAGCTGGTTCCGCCAATGGACGCGTCGACAAGCTGCTCTTCAAGCCACTTCATGCGCCCGGCTTCTCCTCCGTGGTGCTCGCCCTCACGGCTGCTTGGCCAAGCTCCTCGGCTTCCTTTATAAGGGCCTCAGAGGAACGCTCTCTTTGGACAGCTCGGCCTTGAGCTTCTTCGCTTCGCCTTTCACCGGCTCGGCTTTGGGCCAGCAAGCGCTCGCCCGGATCCTCGTCTCGAGATGCTCCGGAGGATGCCAGTAGCGGCCCGCTCGATGGTGAAGCCATCCTCGAGTTCCGCCATGGTATCCTCAAGACACGAGGGAGAAGATCAAGTCAAACGCTTATGCGATAATACGCTTAAATTGAACAAGGTTTGGTCTTGAGTTTACCTTGCTGCCGATGCTTCAACCCACGGCGCAGCGGTCCTCGAGGCTATGCGCCACGAAGCCCCGCGTGTGGGATGAGGCGGCGCGTTTCTTGCCGTCGCCGCCTTGTCGCTCCTTCTTCTTCGGAGCGCATACGCTTCAGGTGCAGGAGCGACGGGCGGCACTTTCGCTCGCGCTCCTTCTCCTCTTCCTTTTCCTCTTCCGCCTCAACGCTCTTGGCGAGGCCGAGCTACTCCGCCGGTGGCGCCATTGTTTCCGGGCGGGACGACTTGCGCGACCGCTCGGGGCTTTTCATGTTCCTCGGCGGCCGGGTTTCGCCACCGGGAGAATCCGTCGCCTCGGTGAGCTGCCTCGAGACGGTGCTCGGCAGACCGGCTGCTCGGTCCTACTCGGCGCTTCGAGCCATCGCTTTGGCCTCAAGTCCGTGGCGCCACCCGTCGCTATTTTTGCCTCCACCGCTCCACCGCGTCTTTGGCGCGCCGATCTCGCTTCATTGGAGCCCGGCGGCAGCAGTTTCTCGCCGCCATTTTGTTCTTGAGGCTCGCCACCACCGCCTGCCGTGTGCGCCATGCAGATGCTCGGGCGGCAAAGATATCGCCGAAGCGCCTCGACGCCGTCGGTGGCGGTCTCTTCTTGGGCAGCTGATGAAAAAGAGATAATCGTTAAGTCTAACGCGTCAAGGTTGGAAGATCTAAAGATCGATTCCTACATACCCGCCGTGGAAGGCTTGATCTTGGTCTTCTTCGTGGAACCTTCCGCCTCTTCCTCGGGGCTCCTTAGCGGCTTCTCCGCCTTGGCCCTTGGGCGTTCAGGCGACGAGCTCAGCTCCCGGTGAGCTGAAGGCGCTCCTCGCAGCAGCGCAAGAAGTTTTTCCTTGCGCTGACTTCTTCTTCGAGCCTCCTCGCTCGGCGACTGCTGCACCGGGTCCATGCGGCGTGGTGAGCTTGCGGTAACGCCTAAGCCAGATAGCCATGGTCTTTACTCTTCGTCGCTTCTGCTTTCGAGGAGGGAAGCGCTTAGTCTCTTCCTCATTGGGCTGACCACAGCACCCGCTTGGTCCGCTTCGCACGCCTCCGTCCCGCAGTGGTCTTTCGACGGTGGCGGCCGCCGTGTCATGATGAGCTCGCGTCGGCTCCGGCCGCCACCTTGGGCTTTGTAGGCCACCTTGGCCTTGCCCTTCTTCCTTCTCCTTCTCGCACCGGAGAGTTCCTCAACGATCCCTCCAAGGATCGGCTTGGTCCTCCCGCTTTGAGAAGCGGACGTTAGCATTTAAACAACGTTGCAAGTCTAGCAACATAGGCCGAGGGTAAGTAATTTACCACGCCCGGCGGACAAGCACGCTATGCTGGCAGTGTCGCCACCTCGCCGGTGACCTCCCGTCCTTCTTCGCCGCCTTGAAGATGGCGCCGACCCGCCGGTCACCCATGCGTCGGTTGGCTTCTCCGCCCGAATGTAAGGATTGTTAGTTCCTGTTCGGAGGAAAGGATGTATTCAGAGGTTGAGTCTTAAAGGCACTTACCCGTGCTCTCCCTTGTGATGTCTTCCCATCCCTCTATCTTGTAGAAGGGATAAGACCTTCTCCGCAGCGGACAGACCCTGTTCGCTGTGAAGTCCCAAATGATCTCCGTGCCCGTGAGCCCGAGGCTCACGAGGGAGGCGATCTTCCTTGTCTGGTACCAATCCTCGGCGGACATCTCCGGCCGAGGCATTGAGGTTCCCTTTGCCGGCGCCTTCCCGGTGAAGACGAGTTTGCTGTCGCCGCTCCGCTTGCTGTAGAATCACCTCACCCACCACGCGCCCATCGAGTCGAGCAGCGGTGGGCGAGGATACGGCGCGTCGTCGGCGGTGGCCTTGAGCTTGAGGTAGTAGCACCTCAGCGCTGCTGAAGCGGAGCTGCTCCTCGTTCTCGTAGTAATGGAGGAACAGCCCCACCGGCGGATCGATGCTCAGATAGCCCTCGCACAAAAGGCGAAGACGGCCATCCGGAGGATGGAGTTCGGATTGAGGTTCGCCACCTCCAATCCGCCGATGTTCAAGAAGGCTCGACGAAGTCGCCTCAGAGACCTCAACCCGAGCAGGCAAACTGCTCAAGTCGATTTACTCTCCTCGAGCGGCTCCGGAGTATCCTCCTCTCCGGGCAGCCTCCAGCTACCGGTGTCGATGTGGCCCTCTTCCTCCCAGATCCTAAGGTCCTCCTCGGTTAGTGCCTGTGAATTTGGCCATAGCGATTCCCGTATCGGACGAAAGGTGGTCGGTGATGGAGTTTGGGTACTTGATGCTGAGCGTGGTTGGAGCTAGGGCTTAGAGAGGAAAGGCGCGAGAGCAGAAGTGGCTGGCCGCGGGCGGCTTGGGTACTTTTATAGTCCTGTATAAGCAGCTCTGCAACGGTTTTGTCCCAGAACGGCTAGTTTTTACTACAACGGCTAGGTAAAACGGTCGCCTGTTTTCACCGCGCAGCGACGGGAAGTTACCGTTGGAGTCTGCCAACGGCTATTTTCTCCGGTGTTTGCACTGAAGGCTGAGTGCTCTGCTCGGACAGATGTCGTTCCCTGTTCGACGCAACGGAGTTGCTCGGCACTGATCGGGTTTATTCGGTCCCGAACAAGTCTTGTTCGGTTGAGCCATAACCTGTTCGGTCGCTTGTTACATGCCTTTGTAGCAGGGAAAAAATACCCTCTTCGTGACTTTGAGTCTCAAGGGGATGACCCCACTCTAGTGAGTTCTTCCACTTGAGTCTCGGGGGCTAGCTGTCGGATTAGATCACGCCCATAGCCATGGCCCACTCCTGACGGCCCAATCGAATGTACCTACCAGGCCCAGCTCCTTGGGAGGTTCTATCGAGCCCATGTGCATCTGCCGAACAGCTTCTGGTGGCGTGGTGCGAGTGGCCAAGGAATCGTGTTTGAGTCCGACTCGAGCGTAGTTCTCGACGGCTACGTGAAGACCCGGACGTGGTTTCCGGATTGGATTAGGAGTCGTGATCCCCAAGACTTGGGTATACCTTATCTACCTCGGGATGTATTTGGCATGTATGAGTTCGATTCACGATCTCGTAGTTAGCCCGGCCCGATTATCCCTTGGTAGGTCGGTTCATCAACACTATATAAACAAGCCCTACGGCGATAGAGGGGACGACTTAGACGATCGGCATCTAAGATTACTTTGTCGATACTCTTCGCTTGTACACCATAATCTCGCCGAGACACATTTCGTCTCGCCGAGCCACCTCTTGTATTCATCTCCGATATATAAGAAAGGCTGGACATAGGGCTATTATCTCTCCCGAGAGGCTCGAACCAGATAAAAACCCGTCTCTGCTTCGTTCTTTGTTAAGTGGTTGTTTGGCGTGTCTCCTATCTCAATCTTCAAGAACCTTAGCGACTTGAGATCGATATCTCAACCGTCGACAGCGTACTAATAGAGATTTACTTGGTGGCTGGCGGGCGCATATGGACTGAAGTTCGAATCGATGATGTAGCAGAGATTTGTCGAATATCAACACATCCACCTTTGGCTAATTTGATTCGCTGGAGAGATAAACCAGTTGCTCTTTCCATCGTGCAAAGAATATAGAGGTGTACTATCCCACCTTGGTCAATCAACTCACCGCCATTGACCGGGAGGGGAAAAATCTGATGAGCGAGATCATAACACGTGAACGACAAACCATACCGATAGGTTGAGAATTTTCTGTTGATGCGGCGTGTGGTCACAGGAACAATCGGCGGTCGTAGCATGAACTCAAGAGTACGTACCTTCATTTTACAAAGATATGGAGGTGTACCAATCCCACCATGATCCGCCAGAGCAAGATTCATTCTTTAATCGCTACCAGATCAAACATGAGACCAAAGATAGCATCCTAAAAAGAAAAGGAACGAAAAAGTTTTTATAAATCCTTATCTTTCGCTTTTTAAAGAAGATAGGCCATTACAAAAACAAGGTATAACAATGACTCTCCTATCTTGTATATTGTCGGGGGAAGCTACTGCTTCTACGACAGCTCCGCTTCCTCGTCTTGCTTCTACTTTGCTTGTTTGCGCGAAGGCTTAGAGTCCTTTTCGCTAGGTCCAAATTCGTCAAAGCGAAAGATTTGATCCAACGGAAATCCCGCATATTGAGCGCAGTTGATATGTGGCTACTAGGCGCGATCATCTCACATGCCAAAAAAAATACTTCTATTCTTTTTTTTATGGCCCGTCATATAAAGATAGAATAGATATGGATAGAGAGACATTCTATTGATTCGCGAAATGGCTCGTCGATCCAAATGAATCATTCTTCTGGTCTCTCTCTGCCCCCCGCCCCAAAACTGACCCACGACACAGCGCCCATTCGTTTCGCGCGCGGGAAGGCAACGAAGTTCAGTTCAAAAGACCGCTGCGGAGTGGAGCAGCCGCGACACGAAGTTCCTTACCTTAGCTGGATCTCGCTGGTGCCACCTAAACGGTAGGTATAGGCGGCGGATGTCTGACGTTTGGAGTTGTCGTTCGTGCACCTGTCCCCAATAGAAGAATGAGTGATCCCTTCCCCTGCGGATCATGGCCTTACCACTAGGTCCCCGATGGCCTGCGGGGGATTCGGTATAGCAGCTCACGTTCGTTTGCGCTTCGCGTTCCCGCTGGACGGGACACACGTGTTAGCTGTAGGAAGTATGGTTACGAAAGTGACTTCGGTTCGCCAGTTCAGGCTCAACTCCTCGCTTTACGTTAGCGGACTTACAGGTCGGGCCGGGGCTCCACGCTCTTTCTTTCTGTGTGGGACGATGCCGGGGAATGTGTCGAGGCGAACAACAAGACAACTAACTACATTTGCTTTTTCCCTCCATGAGATGAGCCAGTGCATTGGACCGATGGATAATAGAACTGAGCAGGCCAAACGCTTGGGCGCTCTACATACGAAGTAGACTCCATCAGAAAGAAATCGATATGTATCTGATGGATCCAGAATAGATAGATATCTTGTATCATCAATAGATAGAAAGAGGTCAACCCTTATTATTGATAGATTCCCTTTCGATCTATCAGAACAGATCAGGCCATCTATCAATCGATTTGAATCATCTCGCTTTTCGTTCATTTCAGCCACCCAGCCGCCACAATAAGAAAGAAGCAAGCGAAACAGCTAGAAGCGCTCGCTTCGCCGCGCCCAACAATTCTTATTCACGGGAAAGCCAACCGAAAGATTCGATTCGGACTTCGTAGAGCCGGTGCTGCTGCTGTCTGCGTAGGGCCGTCCCCCACTCCCGTCCCGGGGCGCTAAGGGGTTTTGTTTTAGGAACAGACGGCGGTGTTTTGCTGACGCCTCGAATCGACGCTTTTGTTGCGACATGCTAAGTTTTCTCCCCTATTGCTAGTAGGTTGATGGGTCGCACGCCCGGCGCACATGCTTTGGCCTTGCTTGTGTGTCCATAACTCCAAATAGGTGACCTAACGGCCGCCGCCCGACTAAACATACCAATAGTCACCAAATTCATATGGGCTACTGAGGAGTAGGCAATGATCTTCTTAAGATCGATCTGTCTTAAAGTGGTCAAGGAAGTATATATTATAGCAATCGCGCTTAGAGTATAAATGAAAGGAGTGAAACAAAGTGTCGCTTCGGGAAACATGGGTATTGAAAATCTTAAAAACCCGTAGGTTCCCAATTTTAAAAGAATTCCTGCCAAGATGACGGATCCAGCCGTAGGTGCCTCTACATGGGCTTCGGGTAACCAAATATGAACTGGTACCATAGGCACTTTTACGGCAAAAGAGGCGAAAAAAGCAATCCATAGAAGGATTTGGCGCCGCTCACTAAATTCTGTGGTTAATAAAATTTGTAAATCGGTGGTTCCTGTTTGGAGAAGAATCAACAGAATAGCTAATAGCATCAAAACTGATCCAAGTAAAGTATATAGGAAAAACTGATATGCTGCCTTGATCTTTCTTTGTCTCGAACCCCATACCCCTATAATGATGGTAGAGTCAGGGGTGGCCCCAAAGCGGGATTGACCGGTGGTGGTTGGTCGAAGCTCCAGTGGGTAGCCACTCCCTTCTCAGGGAACCGTACGTGAGACTTCCGCATCATACGGCTCCGTCCCGAGCTTCCGTCGTCGGCCCTTGTCATTAGACCACTATGCTAGTCTTTTCCGCCTTGACTCTCGAATCTTTTGCTTATCGGGTGGTGGCGAACAATGCAGCTTGCGTAGCGGGAGATGCCCGCCCGTCGGGCCCCCGGCCTGCTTCCTGTCCGAAAGAAGGCTAGCCGGACTAGTGGTAGGGGACCCGACCGTAAAGTAAAAAACCCTACCTTTCGAACCCGCCCGTTCGTTATATCTAACGATAGAGAGAGATCCGTGAAAGTCATTGCCTTATGTTATGGTCGCCCCCCGACTGACGGCCTTTACGCAACTATGACTACTGTGATGTGAGCGGTTCTATTGGTTTGATCTTTCCGGCCCCCACTTGTACGAAGATGCATGCATAAAGGGACCCGCCCCTTTATTTATCTTGATTTATTTTATTAGGACAGGACCCTACCCTATTCTCGAACCCTCTGCCGAGCTCTACCCTGCCCGCATTTCTTTGGAAGGGGGCCAAAGAAATGTCTCCACCTGCTGCCAACAGTCTTTCTTCGGAATTCTACCGAACGGGTCGATCCTCCCCTCCGTTTGTTTTAGCAACTTATCCTAAGGTCTCTTCGCCAAGAACTCTCCGGCAACGACAGAGGAACTAACCTGCCTGCTGTGGCGGGGCGGCTTTTTTTTTACTAAACAATAAGACCTGGACGATTATCCCTACCCTCGGTAGCTTACGAGTTTACGTCCATCCCTGGTCGGGTACAGTTTCCTTTATTTTTTTCCCTTGTAGCCGTTACCCGAATTCGCGCAAGTGTGTCCACACCCCCCCTGACTTGACGAGGAATCCATTCTCGCGAACAAACACACCCTCTACACACACCTAGGAGCACCCCTTCCTGCATATCCATACAAGACCTGAGTAGGCGGGTCGAGGTCCTACGAGGTACCCACTACTCGGAGTACCCTCCCACCAAAAAAAGATGTGTGGTTCGGTGGTTCGACCAGAAATGCTATGCTTACGCACAAGACTACCCCTCTTCCCGAAAGCTTCGCGGGGACCTTTACTACTTTACGACGACGGGGGGCCGCCCGTAGGGGGTTTACTGCACAAGGCCCCTGCAGAGGAAAAGCTTGATCCCAGCGAATAGAAGATGCTCAGCTCCGCACAACATAGGGATTGGCACGCTTTCGGAAAGAACATAGAATAGTAGAGGATCCAGCATGCAGGACACGGCGATCATTAGAAATTCACGAATTAGAAATGCAGTAATATACTCTTTCCCAAAACTTCTCATACCAGACCAACCCACTGAAATGCAAATAGGGATCAGAAATGTGGTCAATATCACGAAGAATAATGAAAGACCGTCTATACCCATATACAAATGGATGTTTTCATAAGGAAGCCATCGAAGGCTTTCCACAAATTGAGATTTGGCCGTAGAAGGATCGAATTGTATCCGAGGAACAGGGGGATACAAAAAAGTAATAAGAGAAACGCACAGACCAATCAATCGTATCGGTCTTATTGAAGAATTAGGAAAGAAAAGAGGAGTAATGCTTCCTAGCACGGGACAGAGAATAGGACCACTTAGATCGAAATAGCATTCACAGAAATGTTCTAACATAGATTAAAATAGAACATGGAAAAGATTAGTTGACAACAGTCAATCAAAAGATGGGGCGCCAAATTACTAAACAATAGGGGTCTTTCTGTGCAAGTCAGCTGAACACCGTAATTGATGAGTGAGTAGGTGGGTTAGGTGCACCCCTCGCCCAGTGGGAAGTCATGGGGCTAGCCCCCCCTGAATGAAGAAGGGTGCGGAGGAGAAGTAGACTTTGCTCTTTTTTCTCATCATTTAATTCCACGAAGCATTTCCTCATTCTTGCCAATGCGGAACGGCCATTTCATCTGATGGAGAGTGGGCAATCTTTAATAGGAGGCCCCTATTAGGTTTTTTATCATGGTTTCCCGGGTGTCAAGCCAACCTTCCCTCACCCGAGAATTGCATTTCCGCTCCAGCTTCCCCGTCGTCGACAGGCCCCCCTATAGTAGTCCTCCCTCCATTTTTGTAAGCAGCGCGGCAGTGCTTGCTTGGTGGTTTAAAGCTGCTCATTAAAGACATCATTTCTGCCTTTTTTGATTTTGCGGTCTTCCGCGACGATCTCTGACACTCGACACTCTTTATGGGAGGACCAGAAGGCTGGAACCGGGGGTATGATATATTTATTGAATCCGTGGGCACGAACGATATAACAAGAAGCGACGGAAGCACGAGACCAAGTCGAACGTAGGGATAACCTTCTTCCTTAAAGGGAGTGAAGTGAAACGATAGTTTGAGTGTATTCTCCTTTCAGTCACTTCTATCCTTACACGAGACGCAGACTGCGATTTTCTTACTTTTTGACTGATCCGCCGGCATTTGTCTTCCGTACGGAACGTAAAGAGAATTCCAAAAATAGGGTCCTTGCTTACGATTTAGTAAGGCAGTGGGCTCCTTTCTTTTTCTTTCCTTTACTTTACCGGAATCGGGGGTTCGCCTTTAGTTGGAACTCCAAGGTCGCATCGCGATCCACAAGGAATATTTCCGGATGGATCGAGATAAATGAGTCCCCATCGCATGAGGACCCCATGAAGCTCGGAAAGAGCTCCGGAAGGAGCTCATGATCTGGGGGTATATATATGTGAATAATAGGAGAGTGGCCTCAGAAGGCCGCCATCCCTAGGGAAAAAAGAAGAATAATTTCTTATTTAGCCTATAGATTTCTTTTTTATATCCTCGTCCTTTGAACTAGAAATCTTTAGCGGCTTCGGATTTAGGATTAGATGAAACATTCATATTTCACCGGGATGGGATAAGTTATTATTATATTTAGGAGACCCTCCGCCCAAAAGTGGTCGAGAACTACATATGGTCTGATACCTTCTTCCCTTGGTCCGGGTAGGTAGGTTATGTAGGCGGTTGTCGCTCAATAAATGTAGCGTTGCTCGACCAAAGCCGGTCAAAGAATCGATTATATGCCTTCTTTTCCATAAGACCGATGATACTTACCGAAGTAAAGTATGTAAAAGCAGGAAATTGCATATTTTGAAGAAAAACTGAAGATGTTCATCTCCAAGCTTAGCCTACTCTACATTCTCATATGGTTTCGCAGGCACGCTCAACTGCACCTTGCCACTTGCCGTTCAAAGTATAAAAGCCGGTCAATAAGACAGATCCGGATCCTAGTGGAGATGGTTCGATCGCTAACAAAGACAGGGGGGCAGCGGACTCCCAACAAGCAAACAAGAAACTCCAAGAGCTCAAGCCTAAAGCGTTAGTAACGTAACGCGCGATCCTCATTGCTCACAAAAGCAAGTGTAGGCTCAAGGCTTAGAATGATAGCAAAGCAGATGGCCCTTACTACACTAAGCGCTATGAGAGCCAATCATTATCATTAAATAAAAGAAGGACTTGCTTCGTTTAGGTCAAGCAGAAGCCCAAGTGGAACGGCCTACGTAATCGAATAAAAGTAGACCAAGGCCTAACCTTTGGCTCTTTCGTTCTATCGAGACTTTTACTTCCTCGAAAACCTGATACAAAGGATTTGGTCTTCGACGTCTTCGAGCTATAGATCCTCGTGTCACTCGCTCATTGAATCCTATTCCACTAATAACTAATAGAAATTATTTCTCTTCTTTCTTTTCTTTGGAGTGAATTCCTTCTTTTTGTTGTAGCTAGTCGATTGATGATTTGTAATCGAACTTTTGGAACAGCTTGCTTATTAGATAGAAAGACAACCATATGTTGTAGTGTGCGCCTAGTCTTCTCTCGTGTACATGGACAATTGAGGTGTTGTCTTTTGTTCCGTCGATCTTGCTTGTAACACGTTGAGTGTATATGTTTCTCATTTCCGTAGAAAGAACTACCGCCAGAGATGAGACTCAAAGTGCACCCTTCTCGGACATAGGAAAGCTCGATCTCTTAAAGACATAGCATTGAAAGAGTGAGTAAGAAGCATTAAATCCAGGCTTATCCTTTCTATGACTATGAACCAAGACTTATTCCAAAAATAAATAGGTGAGCTCCCTCACAGAGTATTTTCTCGTCCCTCGACCTTTGTCTTCGGACTACTTTTTCTATTTCATACAGCATTTACGAAAAAAGAACTCGATTTTCCAGGGAAGGACAGCTTTCTCTTTTGGCACGCCGCTTTGAGAACTCTTTTGGCTTAGCTATATGTACGCCCTAGCGTGATTGCTCCTTAGCTAGCTCCCCATGCTAATCGCCGAATCTCCCCGGCTTGCAGCGAACATAATCCGTTAATTACCTTGCCAAGGTTAGGATGGTAGCCGTAAACTATATCAACTTCCCACGAGGTGTGGGTCCCGATATGGAAAGGTGAGCTAGTTGGACTCGGGGCTTTTGAAGCAAAGATGTCGCTTGTACATCTATTCGTAATAAAACGGCAGAGACGTGATCCTTTCGCTCAGCCTCGTGTTGGTTTGCGCCCCGCATGCGGATCATGTACTTCTCCTTTGAATCATCGATCTCCTCATCTCGCTTATCCCTTCATTTGAATTATTTTATCTCGCCAACCTGTACAAATATGGCTCGAGTCTTATCTTATGTGGAAGCACCAGAGAAAGGCAAAATAGAGTTCCAACAAGGCTGGCCCAGTCCCCACTTCTCATTACTCTGCTCCTTCGGTGAACTTCGGCTATTGCGGAAAGTGCACTTCAATAATCTCAGGAAAGACTTCTCGATTCACTAGAACCGCGCTTCTTCCGCCTCTCATTCGAAAGTGCCTTGAGGAGTCGAAAGCACACAAGAAGTTCACGAGAGAGGTACTTACTTGGACTTTTATGCTCGCTATGCCCCGCCCAAGAGTGTCTCGGTCAAAGTTCTACTTGATTTAGATTCCTTTGCCTTTTATCGACTCTCGGTAGCGGATCTTTCTAGTACTCGACTATTCTTCTTATATACGCAATTATTGAGTCGGACTTCCGATACACGAGATACCCAAGAGGCAATCCACGGTGATCTTTAAATGACCTTGCCACAGCTTTTACCCAACTGCACCGGAGATATATTATCTACTTGCCTTTGCGCATCCATTTAACCATTGCTTCCTCGAAGGCTGCGTAATCGCAATGGCTCTTTCTTCTGATATGAAGTGTACACTTGCTGCACTTCCTGGGTTGGTATTGGATCCGCTTCAACCGCTTTTCGAGGCGAAGTAGTAGAAGACATTGAGAATGAATGGGAGCTTGCTCGACCAAGGAGAGAGGAAAGAGACTAAAAAAAGTGTGAATGAGGTGTAGAATCGCGTGGTCGGCTTAAAAGACGCTCTTTAAAGCTATACGCTAAGGGATACTCGGAAAAGGAAAGGATATAGCGCCCCACTTTCGTGCTTTCGGCGATGCCGATTCCTACTTCCCAAACCGAAGACCGACTTTAGCTTGGGTCTCCCCAATTTTTCATTGGTTTGAGAAACTCTTTGAAAGCGCCTCTAAGCCTTAAGAGTACTAGAAATGCACGAGCTGAACTGCTACTAAAACCCACAGGATAGAAGCCATACAACACATAATAACACCGATGTGGGGACTGGGTAGTCAAACACTTCAACTAGAAAAGAAAACTGGCTTAAAAAAGAAATGCAAAGGCGGCTAGGAAAAAGATAAGACCTACTATGATAAGGTGATCTTCGACGGAAGGCGGGAGGAATGGGACTATTCAAATCGGAACACTAGCACCCTCGTGAACAAGCTTCCTTTGTTGGCTCACACGTGAAAATCCATCTCCGCCTAAGGAGAACTTTTGGGTGCTTCACTAAATCATATCGAGTCAAAGGAGAGGAAGATAGAAGAAAGAGGTATGTATAGCTAGCTATAGCGATGACAAGAAATAAGGCGTTGGTGATGAGGAAAAATGTCATGACAGTGTCATTTTGTTGTTTATGTCTGAAGGGATCAAGTGTATTTTCGGGTGTGTTCAAGTAAAGTCGAGTAGCTTCTCCCACTTGTGAAGGTGTTAGGGATGTCTCAGTGCACGGCGCTTGGTGCAGGATTGAATCCGTGGAGGAATGAATAATGAAGTATGTCGAATGGCGGACTCTTCAAGGTCAATCAACAAATGGCCAGGGAAGTGGTAGTGCTATCCCGATTCCATAAAAAGCGGAGTGGATGAGGGAAGGCATACGCACCACATAGGTGATCCAGCTTTTTACTTGCTTGGTCCTTTATGATTAGGTAGGACCTCAAGGTCATCGACACAAATCAAGATATTAGTCGGTTGGTTAGAGTCTTTGATGCATCACGCTGTAAGTCGCGTTCGAACCTGTTTTCCCCGCACGATCTTCCTCTCTCTCTGGGATTGAATATGTAGTAGGTAAGGACCGACTTTTGCTCTTTCTTAGGTAAGGCCTTGTGGGAAGCAAAAGCAAAGAAACAAGCAAGGATAAATACCAACAACCGTTACGGCTATATGCCTTGAGGATCGCACTTCACTCATAGGCCTCAACGTGTCTCGATAGATTCTTATAGGCTACACGAGAGAACGCTTTTTATAGCAGACTTAGACGTCTAAGTGCGATTCAACCTATCGAGAAAAATATAGGCGGCGTCCCGATAGACTTACTTTAAAGATTAGGGCCTACCAACTTGAGCTAGATAACGCTAAATTAATTAGATAATCGAACTAGCGGCCTAACAACCTTGTTTACATGTCAAGAGCTTGGTAAAAGCCTTGTTCATATATCAAAGTGGAGTGCCGAAAAAAGATATGATAGCCACTTCAAATTCAAAGGTAGAGTGTGGAAGATATTCAGTTGTATCATATTAATGAAAGCAGAATAAAGCAGCAAATCCTTTCTTTTCTCACTTATGAGATGAGAATGACACTGTGTTGGTTGCTTTGCTCGCCTTACCCGCAACCAATTGCTTGTGAACCGAGGCGGAGTTTTGACTCAAAAGACCTGCCAAGTCGGATGTGGATTTGACGGGAGTTCCTTCTCCTAATGTAAGGACTCTATAGCTCTTAGTAAGCTAGCTTGGTAAGCTAAGCAAGCCAGTTCTCCGGCACTATCACTATGGTAGGACGTGGATCGATCATGACAAGAATGGACTTCTCCGTCATGTAATGGTTTAGAAGAGGTCCGATTACCCTTGAGCTTTTTTTTCCCTTCTCGACTAGACGGAGGAGATATGAATTCCATTCAGCGGTGAGGAAGGGCGGCGTCGGCTTGACCTCGTTTTCTCTTTGGTCGGTCGGAGGCTAAGTTTCTCATTCAAGGGTGAGGTGTTCATAGAAAGCAAGGCCTCGTCCAACGAGTGGTCGATTTGGTTTGATGGGGTCTCGCTTGACGCCGGGAGATCTATAGATCTGGATAGAGTCTTTCTCGCCAAGAAGAAGAGTATGCAGGCGCGGCCACTTCTGTGATGGATCTTGAACCGCACATCCAATTCGATCATCAACTTGGAGGTATGGCTGAGTGGCTTAAGGCATTGGTTTGCTAAATCTACATACAAGAAGATTGTATCATGGGTTCGAATCCCATTTCCTCCGACTCTTAACGAGGGTGATTTAAGTGCAACGAAATGTACCGGTGGTTCGCGAAGCATCTGGCTTACCGGTCATCTCCCATTCCCGTCGTCGAGAGACTAAAAGAACTATAGCATGCCAGAAACGGGGAGTTGAGGTGGTTAGACCTATACCCCGAAAAGCTCCCAGCATAGGAGCCTATGGTTCCATTCTTGTTATTGCTGGAGGTACACATACCTCTTCTCGGTGTGGTGGAGCGATATACGAAAAATAGATGCTAAGCCTGCAATGTCCGATAACGGGGCTTCCGTAGTGAATCTATCGGCACCACAGCAGTGGCATACAACTTTGGACCTAAGGGCCGGCCCCGTTACCTTTCGGAATGGGGGATCCCCGTTGGCAACAACCACGGTAGTAGTTGCGGAACTACTGGGCCAAGAGAGGACAACCTGTTGTTCCTGCTCCCCCTTCTTCGCTTCGGGGACGGAGGTCCTACGGTAGGTAAGAGCACGCACAAGCACTTGACCGAAGGGGACCAGCGCTTCTACTCCTCCACCGAGGAGCCGCTCTTGCGAGAAGCAAGGGATGTTGTGAACGGTGGGAGGTCAAAGAAAGAGAATTGACCTCTGAATACAGTGATCCTATGATCTAGAAAAACTCCGTCCTTTTTTTTTAAGGGTGACTCAATAAATTGGGGGCGGGACCTGCTGGCATAATGCAGGCTGGAACGTGGGAATTCGAGGTCTCATGAACGACTTTTTTTTCGTGGACAAACTTTCCGGTCAGGCCTATGGATCCTTTTAGATCTACGGGCCGGCCGTTCACATGAGCATAGGGAATCTATGCTCGAGCCTTCGACTTGGCCCCTGACAGGATAGGTGAGGAATCACTCTTGATCTGATCTATTGGGGCCTACAACTTCGCCAAAGCCGACTAGCATCCCTTTCCACTGCGCATTTTTCGAACAAAGAAGACTACTAAAGGATCGAATTCGCCCTCCGTGGTGAACTGGCCGTCCCATACCTTCATTTTGTCTCATGTGTGTTGAACATTGTCTTCCTCGGTTCCAGCTTCACTGATGTAGGTAGGGCTGGGCGAGAAAGGGTCCCCTCTTGCCTATTAGTAAGCGGGCCTTCGATTCCACCGGGGTCTTAAGGTCTCATAGAGGGGGAGAACTACCTAACTAAAGAAGAATAGTGCTCTTTATAAATAAGAGTAGGCGTGGAGAGCTTTTTGCGGGGAAACTTGCAAGTAAAGTTTGGGGGGAGGCGGGCGTCGACCCAACCTTATGAGTATTCGGACTATAACAGTTCCGATGAACAGTCACTCACTTTTGACAGTTATACGATTCCACCATACAAAGTCGGTCTCTAAGCGTGGATTGAATGTTACCCAGATTGAAGAACCCTTTTTCTCACGATCGGTATGAATCTCTCCCAACTTTCTTCACTAATCGCTTGTGCTTGGCATACCTCAAGGCGTGTGCTTTCGTAACTCATCGAAAGGATCTCGGGCGAGGTCGTAGGAAGACATCCAATTACTATTACGATTCTCACAAATAGCGACCATGACAGCATCGCAAATCGCTATCCTCACGAAAAATAAAACTCAAACCAACAATTCAACAACGTTGCAATGGGGAAGGGTGTAGCTGGTGTAAAAGAAAAGCTATATCTTTTCTTCTTTGCTTGTAACAAACAGGGCTATCTAAAGCTTTCAAGTAAGCAACAGAGCTATCTATTCCAACGTATTGGTCCAACTCCACGGTTCCTCTCATCCTTCTTGTCGGAGAAAGCCTATCTAAAGCGCATTTTACAATATGAGGATTCCACCCCAAATGTGTTAGGATTCGTGTCAACAAGCTTCCATCGCAGCAGCAAGTAATAGACAAGAAAGATAAGGACCTAGTTCCAACAACTCATCTAATATAGGGCCGAGCCCACAGTGGTTCGACAAACAAAGAGAAGTACTTTTACTTTGAGTTAATAGGAGACACCAACAATTCCTTTCTCGAGCGGTAGAACAAAGGAGGATTTTGGTGATTCGCAGAAGATTCTCAGTTGATTCCGCACCTTCTTCTCCTCTGTCACTAGCCGATAAAGGCGAAGGTGGCGTGCAATCTATAAGGGAAAACGAGGCTGAAGAGAAGTCCACGCGTGATGACCAATATTCATCAGAACCCTCCCTCGGTCAGCGTAGTGCCGCAAGGAAGAAGTCGGAAGAGGCGGCGGTGACGCAAGTCAAAGTAAGGAAAGGATATATGCTATATAGAGGCTCAAGCTATAGTTTGGTCGGGTTGAGAAGCAATCGTGGGACACTCTCTCTAGGGCGGAATGCATTGAGTGAAAGGCATTGAGCGAGCATGAACTCACCGAGCGAAAGGATGGAGCGAAAGACCCGTTGAAAAGGACCTAAACTCGTGATAGAAGCCTTCTTCGATAGTAGGAAATCAAACACATCGGGAAGGCTCGCCTATCCCTATTCTTGTTATGGGAGACTGTCCATACCCTATCTCGACTCCGTTCACAAGACCTGAATGTAGGGGAAGGCAGGTTTGATCGAGAGCTAGGAGATTTAGTAAGTAAGATAGGTTGCTTGAGCCAATCCTTAAATCGTGGGAGGAAAAGGAAAAAAGTGAGCCCACCCGACTAAAGGAACGGATAAATTCGAACTTCAATAATCGAAGAGTGGTCTAGTCATGCCTCGGATTCTTGCTTCAGCAGGAAAGAGTGGCGAATCCGACTCACAAGCAAAGGACAAGCGTCGTTCGAGCACCATTCTCGAATCCATCCTTGCCTCGCTCTAACAACTTTATCCGGAGATAGTCCTACTTTCTTTAATTACGGAAGATACCGACATGGAACCGAACTTCACTTTCTATACGATACGATTTTATTTTATTTGAAATACTAGCTCTAGTTTGATCAACAGGTCTAGGTACTCTCGCTTGATTCATTCCACTAGGTTCTCTGAACTTAGGAACTCATTCGACGAGTCATCGAGAGAAACCTTCAAAAACTCGCTTAATAATCATTTTATTCTTCGCACTCTAGGTGCCATAAGCCAATCACCGCTAGCTCTTGCGCCATATGTAATGAAGCCTTTGTATTGCCTAAGTGCTAAGGCGATGTATAGAAGCGATCGATCTAGCCACGCTCTTTTAGCTAACCGCCTTGGACTCATTACTAGCGACAACCGAGCTATTTTCCTCAATTGGCAAATATGAGCGACCATGTCTTGATAACCCATTCTTCCGAGTTTTCCATCCGGGATTGCGGAATAAATGCACCGCTGAAGCTTAGAAGAAGAAATATACTCAATTGATGTCCATTCCAACCAAAGCAACACTAAAATAAAATAGACTTTTTCGTCACCTTTTCTGAATTCCAACCAGATCCTGCGTCTTGGTTCAGATTTTCTTGACGACTTAAGTGAGGAAATTTCATAGTATATATATAGGGCGGTGGGCCACTCTTTTGTTTTCCATTTCCTCCCAAGCGGCGGGTTCTTCCGTGACTTGATAAAGTACGGACCCGACAGACTCCATGATTTGCTACTCACTCGGTTTCCGTCTCTGAATAAGAGAATTGATTCGCATAGAGATGAGAGGAGAGACCTACTTTACTCGGGATTTCTTTAGTATTTCCAAACTTTCTTTGTCATAGAATCGGTCATGCAAGGGAGCCGAGTATAGATTAAACTCTTATCGACTTACCATGGTGGCTTTTCCCATCATAGAGTCTCACCACGACGAAGGAGTCCCATATTTCCCCGCACCAAGAATAGATTTCTTTTATGACCCCAACTGCTTGAGAGCCTCTTCAAAAAGTAAGTGCCCTCCGAATCTTACCAATTCTACCTGAAACTGGATGGAAAGGCACTTCATCTCGCCGAAGCGGCATGCTTTTCCTTTAGGAACATGAGAATCGATCCACGGATCGGTTTTGTTTTCTTATTGAAAGCAAATAATAAGATCAAAAGCGGATTCTAGGGATTGCGTTAGTTGGCGGACTCAACGACATCTTACGACCTAATCGCCGCCAAAGAGGGAGGCCTAGGGCGAAAAGCCACTATTGAAGTAGTGGATGATTGTTTCGTCGGAGATGACTTATATAACTACCATGACTTGATTCTCTTGGTGCTGCTGCTGGAGTGGATGTCAAACCGGCACTAGTGGGGACTCCTATGAATTGTTTGGTTTGTGATCTCTTTGTGAGCTTTGGATCAATGACCAGATTCCCGCTATTATAAGTTCAAGAACTTGCACTGATCGATTGCAAGCTTGTCTAGCTTTTCCTCTTCCCCACCTAAATGAATGAAATGGATGCTCGACTCCGCTCTCGGAAAAGGGAGCTACTTAAACCGACAACTCTATGCTATCTTTTATATTAGGCCGGAAAACTCTTAGCTACTTTTAGGTTGGGATCCAATGAGAGAAGATTGAGCTACATACATACTACGTTACTTCGGATTCACTTATGGGTGTCTTGCTAAACAGCCAAGGTCGAACATTTTTTCAATAAGAGTTGAAAGCAAATTGGTAATATAAATGCTATTACTTAATTAACCATTTTTGGATGCAACACATGAAACAAAGAAGTAGTAGTTATCAATGAATGCTTTGACATGAGAATCCCATACCCTTTTGTTCCTTTGCATTGAAGGATCTTTGTTCGGCTAGTGAATTGAAAACTCGTCGCAATGCTTCTTCGCTTATCCAATGGTGGGTCTCATCCTTGTCTTTCAAGCAAATATCCGAGATCTTTGTACCATAACCACTATCAATCACAGTCATAGAATGTTTCATTGAAGAATACCGAATCAAAGTTATCATAAATCGAGCACATTGACAATATCTGAGAGTTCGAGTAGATTCATGAAGCTTCTTGTGTAGAATGTTGGAATTTGCATTGCATTCAAAGCATTAGTTATAAAGCGCTTGTGTACAGTGTAGATAGGAATATTCCAAATCATACAACATTTTCTAACCCATGAAGCTAAAGAAGCATCCTGTTGATGAATGCAATTAGCGAAAGTGGCCCTCATACATAGATTTCAATCGATCCCGACTTTACAGAGGCAATTGAAGCGTTATTTGATGTCTCTTTTTCGTAAGACCCAAACAAACATTGATTGATTTCGATTTCATGTAGTCCTGCACTATAGTAATAGACCAACCTTCATATACAACAGGTATATCGGTATATCCATGTATCCAAAGAACCTTGTTGACTAGATTCATTAAGATGGAAACTTCTTGTTCGAATCTGCTGGTATAAAACACCAAGAACTCTGCTCTCACTACGTTTGATGATGAAATCTAGACATTTTCGCACATCCGAAGATGCACTATGTTGTGTTTTCCCTCGGAAAGCGATGAGTTAGTTCAGAGAGAATGCAATCCGGGACTAGTTGATCGAGCGGTACTAGTGTAACGAATAGTTAGCTATGTTGCTTAGTGAGATCTCGCAACCGAAAAACGATCGCTCCCGGACTTGAGTTGTGAAGTGATAGCTCTCTTGGCGAAGAATGAATAGTAGGGACAGATGGGTAAAGCGGTTGGGACAGCCGGTGAAGCTTTCGCCCTTGCTTGTCTTGTCCCAAAGCCAACTCTTTCTTTTAGGCATGCAGAAAAGTCGTTCGGGACTACCAACCCGACTCTTGATTTCTTATAAGCATCCTCCGACCTAGTGAGTGATTTGTAAAGTGCTTTTCCCTGTCTCCTATGATACCCTACTGGCTTGATTTGGTATCGCTAGATGAAGCATCCATAGTAATAGGTATAGTATGAACCCTCTCGTGAGGACCCTCTCGGGCTCTAGGTAATGAAATGTGAAATGAATTGGAGCGGTTTTTGAATGACTAGTAAATGATACTAATTCATCGCACCACTTTCTTTCATCATATACCATCTTGGAAGAATGTAGATTGCATTCATCGCAGGTCATTTCCTAAAGGAGGCTTGTACCACTCTTCGTCATCATAAATAGCAAACCAATCCTTGTTTATTACTCACTTTTTCATTCTATAATTCTTAGTTAACCATTTCATTCTATTTCTTCCGTGGTACTTTGAGTTTTGAACAATAGATAGTTAGAATTTCTTATTAAGTAATTCCCGGTTTTGATCTTCTTTTAGCACATACATGCATACAAGAGGCCATGAATTCCTATTTTTGACATCTAACTTACTACCATCAAACTCGTGGAACTTTGAATATCCTCTTCTTTTGTCCTTTACTTGCTTGCCAAAGCCAATACTCTGCATGGAAATTCAATCCCTCACTCTTATGGTTTTCCTTAGCTATATCAACCGCTTGAGTTCTATCAAAACACCGAAGTCGCCTATAAAGTACCTCTACACGCATCCTATGGAATGTTTAAGTGGCGAGAGGTATAGCAAGAGTGATCTTCCACGAAAAAAGTAGTACCAAGACCGGAAAATCAAGCAGATAGGTTTGAATCTTCTCGAAAGCGCACAAAGATAGTCGATGTAGGGCATAGTTCTACTAAACTAAATGGTCCAAGGAAATCTGGCAGAGAATGATCGGCTAGAGACGATTTTCCTCTTGATCACCCTCCCAACCTGCCCTGCGCATGTAGACGAGAAGCGCTCTCGATAAATTAGCAAGTCTTGTGGGTACTCGATCTTGTATGGATTCCCAGACATGCAGACCGATTGGGGAAAGAAATTCGTACTTGCCCAACTACTAGACTAGATTGAAGGACTACAATGATATTGAGCTCATGCACGTCTTGTTAGGGTGGTTCAAGTAGGTCGTCGTGATTCCTTTCATCACCCACTTCGTTGCCTACATAAAATACATAACGTCACAAAAGAAAAAGAGGAGAATGAAATGCTTTACTTAGAGCACTAAGACAACCAGGCACTTCACTTGAGCTTTGATCTGCGACTTACATGTTCTGCTACTGAGGAGGTATGAACCCCGGATCTAGGCGAGGTGATGGCGGGAACTCAACAGGTTTTGGTTTCCTCCTCACCGATTGATGGAGCCCAAGACCGCTTGACGACTTTCGGTGTGGGGTCGACTTGAGCCGAGGTCGTCTCGTGAACAGAACAGGAAGAAATAGCAAACAAGCACACAAGCAGGAAAAGGAATATTGGCTGTCACTATCCTCCGGTTAGCAATCAACTACGGAGCGGCAACTCACAAGCCGCAAGTCAACCTCTGTCGAGATCTTGACCCGGTTTATGAACAAGCGGCTCTACTTCCTCATTCAGTGATATGAGCGCAAAAGAAGGCCCTCATCTTTAGCGTGGATATCGTAGGTATAAATGGAAGAAACCGGAATCGGAAGTTGTTTCTTTCTCGACACGCAGAGGGGAGAGCATGCCCTATTTCAGCAATTATATCGATCGTTAACGATCTTACCAGACACATCCAATTGAAACTAGAATCCCAACCTCTTTGGAAGAAGCTCAAAATAGACTTTATTTGAGGCGGGAATCTTCCTACAAACTCAAATGTGTTAAATAAAGGCTATACCTCTGCCTAGAAAAACTGGAGTTTCGAGCACCCTCGTGGGAGACATTGGATGTTGTCAACCGCCTTAAAATGCTCATAAACAACTCTTCCCCTTTGACTTAGTTTTCGCTCTCCTCTGTTTCTAGTAGACTAAGCTTGATCATACTTTAAGAGTCCAACAGGTCTAGTATTCTTTTATTTTTCGTGCGAGGAACATGGTAGCCCCGATCTAGCTAAGACTTTAGATTCCATTCTATTTCATTCGATCTCGTTATGAGGAAATAGTGAGGCGAGGCTAAGACAAGATATGGGACTTCGAACTGTTTTGCTCTCTTTGGCGAAAGGCTCTGGAAGAAAGGCTCGATAGGTTGGTTCTTGCTCCTCATCTTACTTCGCAATTGGTTGATGGTCGTGCCCATGTTCATTTCCATTGCATGAGATTACTCTAGGATAGGGTTTTTCGCTCTTGAGGTGGATCCAGTGGGGTGTGCCGCCTGTCGTGAGGCCCCTTCTTGCGTTTCTGAGAGATGAAGGGAGTTATGTCAATTCTGAGCTCGGTGGCTTTGATAGCCCGGTCGGGGATCATGAGTTGCTTGTCCTTGCGACGACGGAGCCGCCAGCTTAAGCAGTGGAATAAACCTACTCTTTGCTCGGATGAGCTTGGCGGGTTTAGAACTTATTAGACTTACCCACAAGAATACATCTCGGCGGATTAGAACCCGCAAGAAAAAGGCTAACCCAGAATCAAAGCGCCGAATCGACCTCGAGAAGGAAGAAGAAAAAGACTCTGCGGTTTACCGTCGTGGACTGATCGTGTAACGGTCTTTCTATTTGCCCTTTCTTTGATTAGGCTTTATTACCGGCGCTCTTTTGAAAGACTATGGTGGAACCGGAGACTCAAGACTAGCCCTTCAACGTCAACGCTACGCCTTTACTTTCGTTTAGGCATATTGTTCTCTTATTTTTCATAATGGGACAAGATACACTAACCTGGCCCGAGAGTGTGTGTAAACGGTCACTCTCACGGTATCAACAAATTACACTATTGGGATGAAAAGAAAAAAAGTAGGGACCGGCAGCAGGATATCCTCGGCGGAAGGCAAAAGGCATTAGCCAATCCTCATTCTTGTCATGAGCCGAATCGAACCGGCGCTTTCGGATGCATGGTCCGGATAGATACCCTTCAGATCGCGACTTTTGTTTTTGAAGGCGAGCAAAGGAAAGTCTCGACGATAGAATAGATGTTAGAGGGAGCAAAATCAATAGGTGCCGGAGCAGCTACAATTGCTTTAGCCGAGCAATTGTCGGTATTGGAAGCGTTCTCGGTTCTTGATCCATTCCGTGGCTAGAAATCCATCATTAGCTAAACAGCTATTTGGGTATGCCACTCAAGGAAGAGTGGGTTAGCGGGCTTCTTTCACTTTTTGTTTTGAGAAAGATATCAGTTGGAAAAATCATGCTAAGGAGAAGAAGATAGGGTTAAGCTGTCTACCCTCTACCCTAAGGAAAATAGGATTGGTTATGAGCCATAGGTATATGTTCCTTTCCATTATGAATCGCGATTGTATGGCCAACCATTGCGGGTAGAATGCGGGACCACGTTACTATTATTTCTTTCTCCTCCTTTCGTAACTACTTTTCGTAAAAAGAGGATTTTGACTGACTGCGCTTTCAGAGGATCTAAATCCGTCTTCATCCTTTCTTCCGCTACTTCTCTCTCCTTTGGGGTTAAGAATCTAGGGTTAAGCTGTCAAAGTGCTTACTCAGCATATATTCTTCTTCGGATCAAGATTGTGTTGCAAAGGAAGAAAGCTTCTAAGCAGTTGGTGGCTTCAGCTTCTCAAACTGTAGAAGTAACCTCTGCTTGAAAGAAAGAAACAATTTGGATCGTCAAATACCAACCGCCCACTATCGGATGGACTTCTTGTTCAGTTTCGTGGTCAGAAGATCAACATTCTTAGTTTAGTAGAATTCTTTTGTCTTGAATATATGCCCTTCTTGGTTCATTCATTCCTGAGTTCTCGCTTCGCCCCTGTAAGTTTATTTCACACATTATGTTACTTTGTTTATGGTGTGGAAATCAATATCAATATTCTAACTTGCCGCTTTCTATGGATGCATCCTCTACTCTAGTGCTTACCTAATAATGTCCTACTTTCTGTTGAATAAAACACTGGGATACAATACAGTACAAACCTATTACAAATAGAAGGTGAAGACCGTATCCGCGATATCGTACAAGATTTACAGGATGAAGCTGAACCCTTTCTTCGTTAGGAGATGAACTTCATGATATAGTTGCTCCTAACTTAACTCGTAAATGAATTAAGAACTATATATGCCAATTGTCTATGGTTAATAGCTATTTAGTTCTATTACAGATGTTGAACAATCCCTTGATCAGTTTCAAGAGGAGATGCAACGAAAGTTGCTACCGCTCTATAGAAATATTGGGAAGAGAAGTTTCCAGCCATAAATAACCTTATGACACTAGTCATGAGAAGGTGGTGTGCTTTTATTGGAGTTTATGAGTCAAAAGTAAGTAAGCTTACAGGCTTAAAGTAGAATGGTTGTTATTCTTTCAATATACCAATAGCAAAACAGAAACCTATCATGATACCTAAACTAACGCCTACTCGCCATTTTCTGTCAATATTAGCCTCTGCTGGATCCTGCATACGAGGCATCTCATTTAAAGGTACGTATCATCACGGACTGACATCACTATGTCAGATATATCTGGAGTTTCCTTTAGTGTTATCTTAGTATAAAAAGGCACTATAGCTTTGTCATTGAAAAATAAATCACACGATATAGGAAGCAGCTCTTCTGGCGGCATATCAATTCCGCAAGGTGTAAACTTCCACCATACAGTAGTGTAAAACCCTACTTTGACAAGTGCATAAATATTACCTACTATAAACGAGATTCCATCCTCTGATGATACAGTCGTTATATTGACTAAACATTGGTTTAATCTATTGCTCATTTGTTGATATTTCTCTTTCATAGTTCTTTTATTTGAAATAAGATGTTTTCTAGCCATACGTAGAAACCTCAAGAGCGCACGAGCAAATGTTAGCTTAACACACCAGTGCCAAAGGAATCTTCCCCTATTGGCCCATCTTTTTGATGGAATTCGTCACTTTTTTGAGTAGGAAATGGAATTCCTGCCCCATTCGGAAAGCCGGATGTTCGCAGGATGAGAAAGTCAAAGACCCCCAAGCGTATCTTCTTTATCTCTTTGTCAAGACCAAATGGTGATGCAACCAAGGAAAAGAGCGCGTTGCAACTGATTTCAAAGACTTTCCGATGTAGTCGCGTAGCTATTGCTTCTGTTCCAGGAAAGCATACGGATGTTTCTTACTTCTATGTTCTGATTGAGCTTCATCCTATCCTGGGTTGTTATGGATCAATGCTAAAGCCATCCTTGAGAACACAATCCCTAGCAAGAAATTCTACTTAGTTCAGTTATTCAGCTTTCCAAACAAAGGGACTCACCTACATTCTATCCGCAACATACTGGTATCCATATCTTTTGTTGGGAATATCCGATTCGTACTGGTAACTGAAGAATATCCGAAGCAGCCTTATCCGACCGATCCAAGTCTTATCCATATCTGCTAAAAAGCGTAATTTTGCAAAAGTAAGCCCAATAAATATCTATCATGATTTGTGCAATTCAGCCTCAACGTCCATAGAAGAAAAGTGAAATAAAAAGCGTCCGCGGAGCGCCTCAGTGGAGCAATCTTTCCTCAATGAAATCCCATTTTTGAGATGTGCAATAATGTATCAAGAACGCTTCAATCGGCTTCAGCTGGTTCTAACCATCGATAGGTGGATAACTTCCACCAGAGTGTTGCTGCAACTCCCACCGAGGGACAGGGGGTGTCGGTTCAGACTTCCTATTGCCAAAGGTACAATAAAAAAGAAAACTAGTCCCCAGATCATGTGGTTGATGGTGCATGTGGTAGCCCTGGGCAAGCTTGTTGTATAAAAAAGAATCTTGAGAAAGATAACAACTGTTGTAAAGTAAATACGTTAGTTGGGTTGGTTTAGCTGGTTTATTGGGCTGAGTGGTAAAAGGCTATTCAATTTGGTCGGGTAAAGGATGGTTGACTCCCAACTGTCAAAGCGGTATGTCTTCACAAGAACGAAGGCCCCGAACTTGGGATGTAGTGTGAGAGTAGCGACTTAAAAGATCGAGTTGTTGAAGCGAAATCTACGAACTAGTTTCTGAGCAGTCGTGAGTCAAGTGGAATAGGCCTAAAATGCGAATTAGGATGAAAGACATCTTGCTTCAAGACTTCCATAATATAAGTAATCTCATATTAAAGAACTGAGAGAGCTTCATTTTCCAATAGTGCCAGGACCAGTGTTCCATATCCATTATCTTTTCCTTGTCCTTCTTGTCGAATAGAAAGCAAATAGATGTGATGCGATAAAGCGTATGTCCTATATTTCAGCCTTTCATTCATCTTACCATACTTATTATTTCCTCTGACTGTAACCTGAACCAGCCAGAGTTCCAATTCCGATCGGAAAAGTGAAACGTATCTTCCTTAGTGAAGTAGAGCGTTTCAAAAATGATTTAAAGACAAAAAAAGAACTCAAGATAAAAGGGAATCTTTCACAGAGGCTTTCGACCTTATCCATCAGAATCATCAATTGATCTTCTCTCTCAGTCTATTGTGTTCCGGTACAAATCCACACTCCAATGTGTGACCCCTTTAGTAGAGAGAAAAAAGCGCTGTCCTCTTTCGCTAGAAACACTACTTAAATAGAAGCACCCTTCTAGAGATAAGAATAGCAAATGTTTTGAGACACTGATGGAAGCATGCCAAGGTGAAGTTGACGATCTCTTTAGCGTTTATCCTTCTCTTCATCTTGCCCTATGTGCTCATGCTGTGAGTGCCGCAGGATGATTTAGTTCAGATCGAAAAAAAACTTGAGGAGGGCATATTCTTCAGCATCTCTCTTGTCGGATCGTATCCCCGTGACCACGTCGTCAAAGAGACAGTCTTTCTTTGGCCCACCGATTTACCGTCGTTGGTGACACTCTTCTGAGCCCCTAGATTCGCCGAAGGATGAGATCTTGCCTATGCTGTAGTGTAGGATGAACAGGAAAGTTCTCCGTAATTGAGACCCCACCGCCGTGGAAAACTACTACTTTGGATTATTGAAAAAAAAGAGCTTTGTTATCTTACTTGCTGGCTAGTAAACGCTACCCCTACCCTTGATTGTTGACTTTTGAGGGGCGGAGTTGACTTAAATTCAAGAGGGACTTAAAGGATTTCTAACTTCACTGTCCTGCTTACTCATTGGATGAATTGACAGAGTCTCTTGCCCTTGACCTTTTCCGAAAGATTGCTCATTCGCTGTAACCACTAGTTCTAGAACTGAATAGGAAAAGCTATATGGCACTCAAACAGAATGGATAGCAACAGAAACTCCAAGAGGTAGTATACTAATATACTTTTTTTCCTAAAAACCGGCTTTCCTAAGATGCCTATTGGTCTAAGCTTTATATCTATCCTATCGCTCTCTTGCTTAAATTCACTTCCTTCCTTAACTCAGATCTAAATGGCTTCCTTTGGATCGACATTAACTTAGGCGTAGAAAGAGGTCAAAGCACGGGCATGGAAAAGGGATTTTATGGCGTGCTGGGCTGGATGAAAGAAGCAACTACGCCTACAATGAGAATAGCAGGACTCCCACTAGCTGACAGAGAACTCCATTGGCTCCTTACCTCGAGCCGGGATAAGAAGATAGATTGTACATTTGATTGTTTAAACGTGAGAACTCATTTTAAGCATGTTTCAGTGAAGGAGAAGTAGTGATGAAGGTTTCGTAAAAGGAAACAGGAAAGCAAAGCGGGTTACCGGACTTGGGAAACGGAAGAGATCAAAAGCGAGAAGTGACTAGTTGGAAGTTCCTGAAAGCAGGGAAAGCGATAGTTGACTTTTCTTGAGAAGTAGGGACCCACCTCGGGCAAGGGAAATATACTCACACTATTACTCAACCCATAATACCCTTTCCAAGGGCTCAAAACGGGTCTTTGCTACAATCCAATCCATTTTCAAACAAAAGAAAAGAGCAAGTTCCCACAGGCGAAGAGCTGCTTCCGAGAAATATTTCTCTTCTTTTACCCCCTTCGGGGCTGCTAACAACGAGCTAATACACAGGAACGGCACGGCTCCTACACCGCTTAACTCCAATAACAGAACCTGGTCCCACATCCCTTGCATTTGATAATTCAACAATCAGAATTTGTTGAATTGAAATATGTTCAATCTCATTTCTTTTACGTGGTTTTGGCAACTATCAATTATCTCTTTCCTCGGCTTCCTACACGGATATAGCCGTAAACGGTATCTAGTAGGCAACCCGGGAACTACATTAGCTTAGGGGATCGGGTAGCGAGCGCTCTCCTCGGCAAAGCACATGATTGAGATTGGAATTATTGTATTTTGAATAAAGGCATGAAAGGAATTCAATAGTAGTTAGGTATTACTAAGAAGATATAATTCAAGTGGTAGAGCAAGTATATAATGATGATAAAGTCCAGAGGAAAGGAAGATTGTTTCACGCCTGCATAGACAAGTAAGTCTACCACGAACCCCTGTCCCTGCCAAGTAGAAAGCTAGTAAGCAAGTACTGAACTTCAATCCTGCATTCTCACTCTTGTTTTTGTCGCTCAATCCAAAGAAAGAAATAGGAATACGAATCCTCATCCCCAAAGCCCGGGTCCTAGACTACTACGAATGGAAAGAATTCTACGGATATCCTTCGTATCAATTTTCTAATGCTTATCACCTCCTTCTGAGCTATTCCCACGGTGCCTGAGCAGTTGCCATTGAGAATGTTGTGGGGAACGATTGGGTGACTTAGCACAAGCAGTGCGTAACAGGTCCTTTGCTGATGTAAGTACCAGGATTTTCTGAGGCATTGCTAGATGCGTCTACCAATGAGTTAAGCGCCGGATCAGTGCCTGATACTGCATCTTTTTACCAAACCTAAGACACACAAAGTCACAGAACTCATCCCAATTCATACTCTCTACCTTATTTTCTACAGATTGTAACCACATTTTTAGCTTGACCCGTGAAATACATGGTGGAGTAATCTTTCAAATTAGTGTAAGGAGTGTGGAACATAATAAAATATTTATCGCAATTGCTTCTTCCTCTAGATGATTGGATTTGCACCAAAGGAAACCATACCATACATCTACTAAACAGAGGATGACATAGCCAATAAAGGATTGGTAATTCCTGTCAGAAGAAGAAGAGGAGGAATCGAAGCAATCATAAAAGCAGGAAATTGCAATGCCTTCTCCACCCCGTGTTGATAAAACAATTGTATTTAGCGCGCCTCAAGCCTCCTTCCTCGGGGTAGGTCCCGCGTATGACCCAACCCATCTCCCCGAAGGCTGGCAGGTTCGGAAATAGCTTGCGCAGAAGCGAGAACCCCAGGTCCATATTTTAAAATAAATAAATATGTAGTTTTTGTAAGCGAGCTGAGGAATAAAAGTAAGAAAGTGGAGCATAGCGTTAGTCTCTTTCGGTGTATCAATAGGCACCTGATCTATCATGCAAAAGACCCCCAATATTCAATCCAAGGAAAGTGAACCTCTAATTAAGATAACATCCTCCATCGTTGGCAGATTTTCATGGTAATGATACTGCACCTGGATGCGGTGTAAGACAACCTCTTCATGGGCACCCTCCTACTTGACTGCTTGCCAGATAGCCTGAATGCCTGATAGTCTGATGTATAGTTTAAAAAAGCAAGTAGTTTTTTCAAGACAGTGTTTTTCATGCAAGGGTAGAGATAGACAATGGTCGTGCTATTAGCCATGCCATGGTGGTACGCTAAGTATAATTCATTCAACAAACGAAGGGTCAGCAGATACCAGAGAATAGGGCTCAGCAGATGTGGATTAATTCTTGACTCTAGTCAATAGAGGGAAAAGAGTAGAGAGTGCCGACCATTGTGGAAGTTCACCACTTGCTTTGGTTTAGAAATTTAGGAAGAGAAGGAACGGATTTCTTTGATGGGGAATCATGGTAATTAATTTCTAGGTCTGGCTAATACATACGCCTTGGCGGTGTGCCTTGTACAACTAGCTAAGGTTGGAGACTCACTTATCCGTCTACAGATAAGCTTTGTATCAATCATGCCTAATTCTTAGGTGGTGGATTCTGCCTCAAGTACTACACTATTGCGAAAGCGCAACCTACACCTGTTTTCTTCCTTCGATTGAGATCGTACCCACCACTCCTATCTCGCACGCTGGTGATGCATCCCGTTCTCCTGGTAACCAAAGGCCGAAGAAGGCTCGATTCGTCTATGAAACTAGGCAAGTGGATTCTTCTTCCTGCAGGTATGGTGCTGCCCTTTGATGGGGGAAGCCACTAACTAATACTTCTAGAGGGACTAATACTTCTAGAGAGATTGTACCAACTTCTTCCCTAGAATTCCCCGTACTTTCGTCGAGAGAGAAGAGCTAGAAGGGAGTTATACTTATTGATAGTTAGGCCTGGTAGCAGCCAAGTATGTGAACTATAATGAAATAGAACGCACTCACTGCGCCCAACCCAGCCCGAGCAACAGCACCATCAACATGAATTTTGACCACGCCCTGTGGAGGCGGCGTCCACCCCCGAAGGACCAGTCACACAGCGACCCCCCACTGGCCTAGCCACCATGGACACCTCACCAAGTTCATTCAGATAAGAGTTAATAAATCCCAACGTAGAGAGGGCTTTGGTACTCTCCTTCGTGAATAGCCCGTCGTCTTGCACTCCAAATCGCCCAGCAGGATATCAACAGTTTGGTGAATTGTGAATGATCAAGAGGGGCAGTCAATCATCACATAACCTGTAATACCAGATCCTTTACGTATTATCGATTGATAGCATAGCATGGATGAGCCAACTCCTCAATGCCTGAGAGAGGAGGAATGCGATGCTGTGTCGAAGAAACGTCATAAAGTACAGTGTCCAGCGAAAGAAGTATGGTATGCTATTGCCCCTACTCGAAGAGAAGTATTAAGGACAAGAAAAGATAAGGAAGAAAGTAAGCACTAATATTGCAGGTATTCTCTAATTGTGGGTCTCCCTCTCGGGGTGTTCGTTCCGATTTCCTTGTTGTAAAAGTAAAAACAAACCCTTGTTCGATCCCTGGAAGAAAGTGGGAATTCGATCTAACAGCCGTTAATCGCATGTGCAAGTGCCTAGTTGAAATCCCGTATGAGATATTGACCTACTGAACTCACGAAAGAAGACGGAGATATGAGGTAGCCACAACCAAAGGATGATCGGGCATTCTCTCTGAGGGAAGACCAGAATGAAAAGCATCCTTCTGCCCTTGAAATAAAATACATGTAAAGATCCAAGAATATAACAGGGAGTTGAATGAGTGCTGGCTTGCGAGAAAGGAAGGGGTACGCCGAAGGCATTTCATTTAGACCGAGAAATCTTAAGGGTGAAGCATTGCATCTTTATAGCTTCAAAGAAAGAGAAAGACAACGAAGTGGGATGATTTCCTAATTTCCTATGACAGATTTAATACAATGCTGCTTGGACAACTTAAATGCTTTTTGTTTTGTAAGCTAGGAAGCACCAAGTCCTACTGGGACTTGGTACTTCCCTCTTCAGCCCTTATAAATGGATAGTCAAGCAAGAAAAGAGGTTTTCTTAGGAAAGATAAAAAGAGAATCAAAAGAATATGCCTTTTTCGAAATGAAGATGTTGTTGGTCTTTCTGAAATAAGTAAGAAAAGCGAAGAATAAAAGTAACTGCCTGCTGCATGGCAACAACATTCTTTCTCGCATATGCTGCTTGAAGCAAAGGACAAGACTGACTAAGATAAAGTAATGCACAATGGGAATGAAGGCACAAAAGGTGGCTTCTTATATCCTTGTAAGAATGCAAGTGGGAATATGTCTGCTGAGAGCACAGTCCTACGTAGTAGCACCTACACTAGCGAAGAAGGGAAGCCTTGGTACTTTACCTTATTCAAGGCTCCGCCGAAGAGGGAAGACCTTGATCCCTTGCTTCTTAATTTGTAGTAGCGAGAAGAAGGGCAGTGGTAGTGCTGAAAAGCCAGCATACAATTAAAATAATGCGGCAGGCATTCCATTCCAGGGCCAGGGCCCTTTCGAAACTAAAAAAGTAAAAAGGTGCGCCCGATAATAGCGCTGCGACTCTTAAGAGGGGCTCGCCATGGAAAAGAAATTCTAAGGATCCGCCAACTCAAAATCCAAAGCATTGTTCCCACTAGAATAAGAGGGCCTATCAGAATAGGGCTGGGCCATTCCCTTTTAAAGATGCATCTGAGAAATGCATAGAGCAATAGCTGGAAGACGAAGAAGCCGAGTAATCGGGAGAGAAGGGGGTCCAATAGGCTCAAAAAACAATATAATATAGAGATAGAAATCTCTCTTTTAGTGGCGGGAATAAAGTAAACTAATAAGGAAAATAGAAAAAAAAGAGAAAATATAATGGAAGAATCCGCAGCCCCCCTCAAGTATAAACTGGAAAGTAGGCTGAAGAGAACTACGAAAACACTAATAGTTTTATGGATAAGCAAGAGACCTATATGAACTGAAGAAAGATAGGGATGTAGCTAATCACCTACTCGATTGACAGCATAGCTTTTATAGCGACTTTATCTCGCTGAAGTCGGTTATTACTTGTTCCATGCTTGCGACTCGATTTAACATGCTCAAGGGTTCGACCCCAAAGTCAATTTCATACATGATGTCATTCGCTCATCCTTAAGCATATATCTAGACAATGAATAGCTTATATAGGCTTCTCGGCAATTAGTTAAGTTCCGAGTCATTCAAACCGATCGGATTACGTCTATCGACACTTTCCACTATAAAGAGAAGAGAGATCGACTCTCTAACTAGCTAGAAGAAATATCGAGATTCACTCTCTCTAGCTCAGCTTATAAGCTTTAGATCTCTATCTTTTAGAATATTAAGCTATACAAAGCAGGGGAATACTCGCTTCAAGGTAATAGCAAAGAAGAAAAGGAGCTCTTCTTATGATCCGAGGAAGGGAAGAAAAGAAGGTTCCCGGGCTTGGCAATTCGCCAAAATGGTGAATAAAAAAGATGCCTCTGAAATTTGGCATATGGCTGTTGTTGTACTAGGACCAAAGCATGTCACTTTGTTCCAATCGAGCGTGCTATGGAATAGAAAAGTTAGTCAATCGAGAGAAGATAGGAGCTACTCACTCGATTTGGAAGAGCCGCTTTTCACGGTTTGACGTTAACAAAAGAATGCCATCGGACAACCTAACTAGGAGTTTTTACAGTGCGGATAAAAGCACTAGAATTCACTACTGCGCTTCAGCCGCTAGGCTTGACTTCAAACTCTTTCTTACGCTAGTAAGCTAGGTTGTTAAGTTAGCTCACCTCGCGAGATCGCGACCCTTTGTCCCGCCCATTGTAGCACGTGTGTCGCCCGAGGCATAAGGGGCATGATGACTTGGCCTCATCCTCTCCTTCCTCCGGCTTAACACCGGCAATCATTCGTGGTTCCAAACTCATAGTGGCAACTAAACACGAGGGTTGCGCTCGTTGCAGACTTAACCCAACACCTTACGGCACGAGTGACGACGACCATGCACCACCGTGTCCGCGTTCGAGGGCACCCTCTCTTTCAAGAGGATTCGCGGCATGTCAAGCCCTGGTAAGGTTCTTCGCTTTGCATCGAATTAAACCACATGCTCCACCGCCAGCGGGCCCGTCAATTCCTTTGAGTTTCATTCTTGCGAACGTACTCCCCAGGCGGGATACTTAACGCGTTAGCTACAACCTTCGCACGGGTCGAGTCGCGCGACACCTAGTATCCATCGTTTACGGCTAGGACTCTCGGGTCTCTAATCCCATTTGCTCCCCTAGCTTTCGTCTCTCGATGTCGTTGTCGGCCCAGCAGAGTGCTTTCGCCGTTGGTGTTCTTTCCGATCTCAATGCATTTCACCGCTCCACCGAAATTCCCTCTGCCCCTACCGTACTCGGAAGAAAGGCATCCATGACATTCACACTCTCCTTCGGAGGCGAGCAATTCCTTACCCTTGCATAGTTAGATCGAATAAGGATTGCATCACCACCGACACCTAATAAATAGTTAATGAAATCAGACGGGCTAACGAGCGAGTGTAGTGGCTTCAAAGCGGGATATGAAAAGGAACCGCTGCAAGGATAGTAAGGACCCCCTCACGTAACCAACAAAGATATGAATCTAATTAACATAACATAGAGTATCTTCACGTGAAATGCGTAAAGAGAGAATGTGGGGCAAAATGATGATTGAAATAACTTACAAGAAGAAGAATCCGTCTTTCCACAAGCCGGGCGTTCTTTGGAAAGTGGAGAACCATTTCTAGAAAGACACAGGTTTTGGCTTAGTGAAAATAAGGAAAAAGTCTTTAGAGTAGCCGCTAGAAGTTCTGGGGATGTGATTGACCTAAGAAGCCCGTGTTATCGATAGATGTAAGTTCATAGTAGAAGACAAGGAGTTTTAGCTTTTTCGTACCTCGCCCGGTCACCGACAGAGGAAGCGCAAGGTTGATTTATCTGCTTTCGACTCGTGAAAGTTCTCACAACTAGCCACCTACAAGGAAGATTTATGGGAAGTAAGTTACAAGACTTCTCCCCAAGCTCTATTTCCGGACCTAGGGCAGGAGCAGGGATTTGGCCAAACTTGTTGTTGAAGTCGAGTATGAGCTTCTATCCAATCTTCCTTGAAGCCTCAATTGCTATTGGTAATTGGTTCTATCGAGATATCTTGACTTGAAACAGAATTTCTAGGTAATGACTTCTTCTTTGAAGCAAGTGCTTTCGGGTTGGCTCTTCCGATATGTGTATTTGCTACCCATACGGAACAATTTCATTGATGAAAGATGGATGGCTATTCTCCACATTTGCCAAAGACAGATGAACTTTTCTTCTATTTCGTGATTCCTTTCTTTACGCCGCCATTTAAAATGGAATTATCCTCTTAGTCACACACGTCTTTTCCACCTAGGAAGGATGCCCTACGATCATTCCATGCTTTGCCTTCGCCTGAGCGGTCCCCGGGAAGGAAGCCAATAATGGGAGTGGCGGAACTTCATTAATGAAAGGATTTGCACCGCCCACCGTGTCAGCAGGACGAACTTCAATAGCCCATCATAGCACTCTCGGTCGGGGGTTAGGGAACTCTTGAAGATATCGATAGAATAACATTTCTTTTCATAAGTTTCAAGTGGACGCGAGCCAACAAGTGCAGTTTTTCAGTGTGGTTGCAGAAAGGCCTATTTTGATAAGCAAGGCATTGCAAACAAATGGGTAGAGCAGAGAGCTGACCTAAGGAGCGAGCTTGTTGTAGTTGGTCTAAAGGGGGGAATAAAGGACTGTCCCGCTACTACTTCCTTGATTCCCGCCATCTGGACTATTAGTGTTTTCGTAATGTACCGGTGGTTTAAGAATGGAACCACCTTAGATACGCAAGGGCTCAATACGAACAGGAATAAGGAAGTTGTTTAATGCCTCAGAGGCGCCCTGTCGGTTGAAGCAAATTTGTAGTAGCGGAGGACCCATGAACAGAGACTTTGATTGCCTGCTTTTTTAGCTATTTAGCTGGGAATAAGACCGATACTTGTAAGCTATAGCCATAAGGAAGGTCAACGATTGCTTCTTCTTTTATTAGTACTCTTCAAGTAGAGGCGAAACGGCTCTCCTCCTTATGCAACTTTTCAATTGGTGTATCATGCATTCCCTATGTGGTTGCCCAGTTCATGAGAATGCTCCATCCCGCCGCTTGTTCAACAAATAGGTCAGAAACCTTTATTTTGAAACAAATAGAGCAATTGTCCAGTTCTCGAGATAGTGCTAGACGCAAGTATTCGAGTTCCATGAATAGTTCTATATTTATTCCTGCCTCGATGGAATGACTTTCCTCACTAGCCTTTCGGGTAAATCAATCCTCTCTAAACTCATAGCTCTCTATGTTGGAATTAAGTAAATGAAATCGCCCTCAACCCTTGGAACAATTATTACCTTAGAGGAAGGAGGAAACCAATTGACCGAAAGAAATACTATTTGACTCGTAGTGAACAAGATGTTACTTCTTTAATGGCTTGCCTAGCCTTATTTGGAGTTCTAAGCAGTCTCGAGAGGAAAAGCAGTTCGAAGTAGTCAATTCTGTCCTTCATGTTCTTTTATTGATTGGTCTATCTGATTGAATTACCTTTCTTCCGCTTTGTCGACTAATAGCTCTGTCGTCCCGTGAACTCTAAAAGAAAAAAAGCATTTCTGGATGCCCTTTCAAACTACCGTTGCTGAGGAGTGGGAAGGTGGCCGACACATGGATTTATGCGAACTGAAGTTTTGACAGCATTCCTGCAAGCAGACTTAAATGGTGACGGGAAGATTGATCCTGATGAATGGAAAGCGTTCGCGAGTAAAAACCCAGCTTTGCTGAAGAACATGACTCTTCCATACTTAAAGTAAGTATATTTACATTTTTCAGTTTATAAACATGCTTGCCTGAATACTTTCAGGGTGACATTCCAATTACTTGCACAAGAGTTTATCCCACACTGTGATGTGTTGTGCTCATACATGAATTTCCTATTCAGGGACATAACCATGGCATTCCCCAGCTTTGTTCTGCACTCTGGTGTTGGCGATGAAGAGTTGTAGCCTTGTAGCACCCTTGGATGCACTCCATGCTCTTTCTTATATTGCTCCTAAATGGGCATGGCCAAACTATGGGGACAGTGCTAGCTCAGGTTGCTAGACATCAGCACAAGTATCTGAGGTCTCAAGTCTCAGACATGCAGCAACCTCCTCAAGGTGCAGATACAGATCTGGGATTGGGGTTGAACTTAGGTGTATTGTATTTGGCAACGAGTTTCTTCCTAGAAAACTAAAGCAGAGCCTATCCTTTCCTAATCTCCAGCCCACCACTTTGATTTCACTTCGTTGATGATTCCCCATCTCCTTAATGGGTTCCGATTCCTCGAATGTACCCGCCGCACTATCAATTCTCCTTTCCTTAGAAAACTCCGAGGGTTGTGAGCGCAGCCTACCTAAAGGAATGGATAAGCTGTTATCTACGAAGTTTAATACTCGCCCTAGGAATTGGCTATGATTCCAGCTGCTACAAAGCCAGGGATCCACTCCTACTCTCTAGTCTGGAGCAGCGTACCCTTCTGCCGAGCTCCGTACCCGTCTGCGGCTACCAACCCTTTCTCTTGACGTACCACGGGGAAGGGGTAGCGAAGCTAAGAAGGCTATAAGCAGGAAGGCGAAGGCCATTTTCCTTCCTAGATTCCTAATCAATGTGTTTTGGGTGCATATTATCATATAGAAAGAAACGTAGCGTAGCGATTCGCACATCGCTGCATCTTAGACATCGGAGCTCTGGCTCATCGTAAGGTAGGCTAGCTATATCCTTAACACATGCATGTCCAAAGAGATGGCCCTCTTTGTCAAAATGGGACTGTGGGTGTTCCGTCATCAAGATGTTCGACGCTATCGAAAATCATGCATTGGATGGATGCCCGCATTGAGAAGGAAGGACGCTTTCGGCGAAAGGCCATGGGGAGAGAGCGTCAGGATCCATGGATCTCCGATCGGAAACCGTATCCAAGCTCCGTGGCTAGCTGCGCTCTTTGGACTTTTCAAACTTAGCGAACTAAAACATCTGAGTAGCTAAAGGAAGGAAAATCAACCGAGACCCGTTAGTAGCGGCGAGCGAGAGCGGAACAAGGGTTTTCAAAACAAATAAATCGAAGCGGTTTCATTCGATTTGTTGTGGATTGGATGATGGAAAACCAGAAGCGACAAGCGTGGGTCAGTAGGCGTGAAGCGCGCCCTCGGAGTTGTACAAAGTCCGCAACCGTTTTGGGGCGCAAGCATAGGCAACACAGATCGATGACGGGTGGGCAGCGCGATGAACTGGTTTTCTAAAAGATTGGAAGATCCGCCAAAGAAGGTGATAGCCCTGCTCATTCGCTCACATGGTTCGATCCTTCCCGATAAAATGCGGCGTGTTCGAATGATGATCGCTTTTACGCGAAAGGGGACCACCCTCTAAGCCTAAGTATTCCTCAATGACCGATAGCGTATAAGTACCGTGAGGAAAGGTGAAAAGAACCCCAATCGGGAGTGCAATAGAGAACACGAGATCCGATCGCGAACAATCGATCGAAGGAGCGGAGCGCTGGCGCACTCACTCTAACGGCGCACCTTTCGCATGATGGGTCAGCGAGAATGGGAACAGCGGCTTAAGCTTAAGCCTTTAGGTGTTAGCGCTTTCAGAGGTGGAAGATTTACGTTCTTCCTATTTGACCCAAACCGATCGATCTAGCCATGAGCAGGTTGAAGAGAGCTCTAACAGCCTTGGAGGACCGAACCCACGATGTGGCAAAATCTGGGATGACTTGTGGCTAGGGGTGAAAGGCCAACCAAGATCGAATATAGCTGGTTTTCCGAAATCTATTTCAGTAGAGCGTATGATGTCGATGGCCCGAGGTAGAGCACTCAATGGGCTAGGGTGGCCCCATTTCGCTTACCAACCCGGAAAACTCCGAATCACGGGCCGTCATCCTTAGTACGCATGATCGATTGGGTGCTAAGATCCAAAGTCGAGAGGAAACCGCCTGGATCGTGCGCTAAGGTCCCAAAGCAATCACTTAGTGGAAAAGGAAGTGATCGGCGATGACAACCGGGAGGTGGGCTTGGAAGCGACCATCCTTTGAAGAAAGCGTAATAGCTCACCGGTCTAGCTCCATGGCACCGAAAATGTATCGAGGCTCAAGTGATTCACCGGCGACGAGACCTTGAAAGCGCTTTTTCAAGTGTAAGTAGCGGACGCTCATCAATGGGGAAGGTTTTGGTGACAAGACACGGAGATATCGAAGTGAGAATCTTGACATGAGTAACGAGAAATCCTGTGAAAAACACGATCGCTTTGCCGGTGGAAGGCTTTCTGCGTTCGATCAATCTCTGCAGAGTGAATCGGTCCCTAAGGAACCCCGAAAGGGCTGCCGTCCGATGGGTACACGAAAGTGACGGTTGCTTTGACTCTTGAACCATGTCCGGATCGTCGAGCGAATTGGATGATCGGGCCGAGGGCTGCCCCTCTTCCTCGCTCTCCTTTCCTTAATATTCACCGTCGAGTCATCAAAGCCGTCAACTAATTCAGAGGGGCTCGGCTGGCCCGGCCGCCTCAAGCCATCGGGCGCTTCAAAGGCGAAGACTACGAAGTGGGCGAACACTGGCCCAGTGGCGAACATGCCGGCTCGGCTCCGCGCACCTCTTGACACCTTTCAAGCACTTTCACGTGTGAACCAAGTCGTCTTGTCCTTCCTTTCTCATTTCAGTCCTCGCCTTTTCATCTTCCGTAGGGGCCTTTAGTCCTTTGATTAGAGTAGAGGTCGCAAGAGAGCAGAGCGTGCATCACCGCCATAGTCGCGAGGATCTTAATAGTCGGTCGCGATTGTTGTCATAGTCCACGATGGTGGAAACTTCCAGAAAAACTTGAATTGGGAGGGCGATCCTCCGGTGAACTGACCGTACCAAACCGACCACGGTGAACAAGTAGAGTATACTAGGTAGCGTCGAGAGAACCATGTCGAAGGAACTCGCAAAATGACCCGTAACCGGAGAAGGGTGCTCTCCTATCTTTTGATTAGGAAAGCGGCACATACCGAGGGTAGCGATCGCTTATTAAAAACACAGGACTCGCTAAGTGGTAACACGATGTATAGAGTCGACACCGCCTTGGCTTTGGAAGGTCGGAAGGAGAAGTGTGATAAGCTTTGAATGGAAGCCCGATGCAATGGCGATAACTCTAATCGCCCTAAGGTAGCGAAATTCCTTGTCGCATAAGTAGCGACCGCACGAATGGTGTAACGATCGCTTGTTGTCTCCGACATGGACCGGTGAAATTGAATTCTCCGTGAAGATGCGGAGTACCAACGGCTAGACGGTAAGACCCGTGCACCTTGACTATAACCAGCGGTGACAACCTTGACCGAATGTGTAGGATAGGTGGGAGGTGGTGACACACAACGACCAATCTGAAAGACCACTCTTTCGTCTAAGGATGCCTAACCGCCGCACCGATCATTCGAGGCGGGACATCGCGAGGTGGGTAGTTTATCTGGGCGGATGCCTCCTAAAAAGTAACGGAGGTGTGCGAAGGTAGGCTCAAGCGTTGATTCTGCTCGTGGCGTAATGGTATAAGCTCGCTTTGTTGTGAGACCGATCGTCGAACAGAGACGAAATCGGCCATAGTGATCCGGAGTCCCGTGTGGAAGGGCTCTCGCTCAACGGATCAAAGGTACACCGGGATAACAGGTGATGACTCTCAAGAGCTCTTATCGACGGAGTCGTTTGGCACCTCGATGTCGACTCATCACATCCTCGGGTTGAAGAAGGTCCCAAGGGTTCGGTTGTTCGCCGATGAAAGTGGTACGTGAGTTGGGTTTAGAACGTCGTGAGACAGTTTGGTTCCTATCTACCGTTGGTGTTAAAGGGAGAATCTGAGAGAGCCAACCCTAGTACGAGAGGATGGGTTGGGTCAACCTATGGTGTACCGGTTGTTATGCCAATAGCAGCGCCGGCAGCTAAGTTGGTATGGAAGAAGCTAACTGCGCATGGAAATCCTTCTCTATACAAGTTCTCGTGACGAGGTTTTTGAACGAACTTCGATAGGCGAGAGGTGTAAGCACCGCGAGGTGTGAAGCGATCTCGTACTAAGCGAATGGAACTTTCCAACCAGTTTTTCGAGAAAAGATCCCATCCTTCAATATCATGATTGGGTCAACCAGCCGGATCATAAGTGAAATAGTTTTATCGAATTCGACCAGGTCGGCCCGATCATGAGTGAATAGAAAATCTAAAACGTACATAGCAGTTCCAGCGGAAATACTTTGTTTAATTCTACCACTTCTACTAGGAGTAGCCTTTTTAGTGCTAGCTGAACGTAAAGTAATGGCTTTTGTGCAACGTCGAAAGGGTCCTGATGTAGTGGGATCGTTCGGGAATGTAGTTCTGAGTGAGGTCTTAGGAATCATAGTTCTGACTAGGCCAGGCCGGATTTTACTAAGCCATCTCTGTCAGGAATCAGAGAAGCTTTTAGGCAAAGGATAAGAGGTCATACTATTACAAAGCACAAAGCATGCAACGCGCACTCAAAAGCGTTATTTCAGACAAAAACCCAGGAATTGATTGATTCGAGATCCCTGCTCCTCAAGAGCTAGGGAGGAAGCCTTCGTAATCATCGAACCGAACGGGAAAATCTTTCCTACCTCTCTATAGGCTCTCTCTCTTTTAACAAGTACAGAATCTCTTCATTTTTAGGCCTAGGCCGGTGGAAAGCAAGGGAGGAATGAAAGACTCGAAAGGGGTTTCTCATATCTAATATAAAAACATTGATTCTAGCTCCTCACCCATGGGGAATCTGGGCGAAAGAAGAAAACAGAAGGTAGGGTAACTAGTTTCGTTCTTTTTACTGTCCCAAAGCCGGCCAAGCCAGTTCATTTTAGATCGGATTACGCTTTGAGGTGTAGCACCTAGTTAAGACAAACCGAGTCTTCGTCACAACACAAATGGAATTCAAAGGAGAGATACAGAATAGAAACCAAGACGCGGTGCTCTATGGTTCTTGTTTGAGCCTGGTAATCACTGTAGGCATTTCTCAAAACATACTCGACAATTCTTTAATTCTGCGTCCTTTTTCTTGAGATAACGCGGAAAAGTCTCTTTTTGCTATGGCGTATGATTTTATACTTGCCAACACGGAATAGAGACTCGCACTTGAGAACTTTTAGGAGTGGTTCTAATGTTAGTCAGATTGACTTCTTCCTAACGCGACGAGCAGATCAGAAGTATTTCAAGGATTGTAAGGTGATACCTGGAGAGAGTGTAGCAACCCAACATAGATTTTGAGTACTCTATCTTAGTATTCAGAGATGGAAGAGAAGGAGCAAGGGAGACTAGGATTAGGTGGTGGAATTTGAAAGGGGATATACGAACAGGAATAAGGAATAAGGGATATACGTCCCCTTTGACGGCATCCCTCCTCTAAAGCAGCTTCCTTCCTTCAAGCAACGCATTCGCGAACCAATACGTAGTACACGACGTAGTAAATCAATTAAATAATGCAATCCGGGTTAAAGAAATGAAATGGTTGTTGCCTTCTCGGACAAGAAGAGAAGGATTTCTTTTACGAGCGCTAGAGGGACGAGCTAGATACCTTTTCTATATGACGAGCGCTAGAGAATGGAAATATCATACTTTTTGCGTTGGATCATCCGAATTTTGAAGTGGATGCATACATGTACCTCAAGTGGCATTTTCCTTGTGGTGTAATGTGTTCCCATGTAGTATATGTAGGTTACAGAACCTTTTCTCTCCTTTCCATGTGCTTGCTGTTTCGTTAAGCATAAACTCAGATAGGCGTGGAATTGGTGTCTTTGTGTTTCAATGGTATAGTACGTAGACCCGGCCCTGTATTCATACGCGAAAGAAAGAGTCGATTATCTTATAGGTGAACCTCCGCGCAAGAGAAGATACGATTGAAGTTATGGAGATCCGTTAAAGGCAAAAGCCAGTAGCAATAAAGTATTCTACACCGTATGTATCGTATTTTTAGCATAAAATCCGTACTACACCTGAGCCCGTGCCTTAGGGAAGGATTCCTGTACTTCATTTCCATCGTCTTCCGAGAAGCATCTTCTCTCCGGATTATTATTTTGGGAAGGTAGTCTCTCTTTATCATGTAGGTACTGAAATTACTCTGTCCGTAATAACTCTATATTCCAGTCCTCCTACCCGAAGAGCATTAGCTTCCTATTCAGTGGAAACCTCTTTTTTCAACAAGTGGAATTCCTCAATACAGGTCAAGCAGGAAGCCCAAGTGGAACGGCCTACAGAATCAGAATAAAAGTAGACCCGAAGGCCTGACCTTTGGCTCTTTCTGTTCTATCGAGACTTTTACTTCCTCAAAAACCTGATACAAAGGATTTGGTCTTCGACGTCTTCGAGCTATATATCCTCGTGTCACTCTGCTCATTGAATCCTATTCCACTAATAACTAATAGAAATTATTTCTCTTCTTTCTTTTCTTTGGAGCGAATTCCTTCTTTTTGTTGTAGCTAGTCGATTGATGACTTGTAATCGGAACTTTTGGAACAGCTTGCTTATTAGATAGAAAGACAACCATATGTTGTAGTGTGCGCTCTTAGTCTTCTCTACGTGTACATCGACAATTGAGGTGTTGTCTTTTGTTCTGTCGATCTTGCTTGTAACACGTTGAGTGTATATGTTTCTCATTTCCGTAGAAAGAACTACCGCCGGAGATGAGACTCAAAGTGCACCCTTCTCGGACATAGGAAAGCTCGATCTCTTAAAGACATAGCATTGAAAGAGTGAGTAAGAAGCATTAAATCCAGGCTTATCCTTTCTATGACTATGAACCAAGACTTATTCCAAAAATAAATAGGTGAGCTCCCTAGAGGAGTATTTTCGTCCCTCGACCTTTGTCTTGGACTACTTTTTCTATTTCATACGCATTTACGAAAAAGAACTCGATTTTCCAGGGAAGGACAGCTTTCTCTTTTGGCACGCTCGCTTTGAGAACTCTTTTGGCTTAGCTATATGTACGCATACTGGCGTGGATTGCTCCTTACCTAGCTCCCCATGCTAGCTGCCGAATCTCCCCGGCTTGCAAATGAACATAATCCATTAATTACCTTGCCAAGGTTAGGATGGCGGTAGTAAACTATATCAACTTCCCATGAGGTGTGGGTCCCGATATGGAAAGGTGAGCTAGTTGGACTCGGGGCCTTTGAAGCGACATGCTGCTTGTACATCTATTCGTAACAAAACGGCAGAGACGTGATCCTTTCGCTCGAGCCTCGGGTTGGTTTATGTCACGCATGCGAGATCATGTACTTCTCCTTTGAATCATCGTATCTCCTCATCCGCTTATCCCTTCATTTGAATTATTTTATCTCGTCAACCTGTACAAATATGGCTCGAGTCTTATCTTATGTGGAAGCACCGAGAAAGGCAAAATAGAGTTCCAACAAGGCTAGCCGGTCCCCACTTCTCATTACTCGGCTCCTTCGGTGAACTCGGCTATTGCGGAAAGTGCACTTCAATAATACCGTGAAAGACTTCTCGATTCACTAGAACGCGCTTCTTCCGCCTCTCATTCGAGTGCCTTGAGGAGTCGGGAAGCACACAAGAAGTTCACGAGAGGTACTTACTTGGACTTTTATGCTGCTATGCCACCCCAATGAGTGTCGGTCAAAGTTCTACCGATTTAGATTCCTTTGCCTTTTATTGACTCTCGGTAGCGGATATTTCTAGTACTCGACTATTCTTCTTATATACGCAATTATTGAGTCGGACTTCGATACACGCAGATACCCAAGAGGCAATCCACGGTGATCTTTAAATGACCTTGCCACGCTTTACCCAAATGCACCGGAGATATATTATCTACTATCTTTAGCATCCATTTAACCATTGCTTCCTCGAAGGCTGCGTAATCGCAATGGCTCTTTCTTCTGATGAAGTGTACACTTGCTGCACTTCTGGGTTGGTATTGGATCCGCTTCAACCGGCTTTTCGAGGCGGCAGTAGAAAGACATTGAGAATGAATGGGAGCTTGCTCGACCAAGGAGAGAGGAAAGAGACTAAAAAAGTGTGAATGAGGTGTAGAATCGTGCGAGGTCGGCTTAAAAGACGCTCTTTAAAGCTATCGCTAAGGGATACTCGGGAAAAGGAAAGGATATAGCGTCCCACTTTACGTGCTTTCGGGCGATGCCGATTCCTACTTCCCAAACCGAAGACCGACTTTAACTTGGGTCTCCCCAATTTTTCATTGGTTTGAGAAACTCTTTGAAAGCGTCTCTAAGCCTTAAGAGTACTAGAAATGCAGAGCTGAACGCTACTAAAACCCACAGGATAGAAGCCATACAACACATAATAACACCGATGTGGGAACTGGGTAGTCAAGCACTTCAACTAGAAAAGAAAACCTGGCTTAAAAAAGAAATGCAAAGGCGGCTAGGAAAAATATAAGACCTACTATGATAAGGTGATCTTGACGGAAGGCGGGAGGAATGGGACTATTCAAATGGAACACTAGCACCCTCGTGAACAAGCTTCCTTTGTTGGCTCACACGTGAAAATCCATCTCCGAGTCTAAGGAGAACTTTTGGGTGCTTCACTAAATCATATCGAGTCAAAGGAGAGGAAGATAGAAGAAAGAGGTATGTATAGCTAGCTATAGCGACAGACAAGAAATAAGGTGTTGGTGATGAGGAAAAATCTTTGCGACAGTGTCATTTTGTTGTTTATGTCTGAAGGGATGAAGTGTATTTTCGGGTGTGTTCAAGTAAAGTCGAGTAGCTTCTCCCACTTGTGAAGGTGTTAGGGATGTCTCAGTGCAGTGCGCTTGGTGCAGGATTGAATCCGTGGAGGAATGAATAATGAAGTATGTCGAATGGCGGACTCTTGAGGTCAATCAACAAATGGCGAGGAAGTGGTAGTGCTATCTGATTCCATAAAAAGCGGAGTGGATGAGGGAAGGCATCTTGCACCACATAGGTGATCCACTTTTTACTTGCTTGGTCCTTTATGATTAGGTAGGACCTCAAGGTCATCGACACAAATCAAGATATTAGTCGGTTGTTTTATGATAGATTTACCTGGTCTCGATAGAGGCTTCCATGAACTATCCATAGCTTACTATAGAGCCGAGCCGTAAAGAAGCATCCAACCAATAAGTCTACTAAGTACTCGTGTGCTTATGCGCTCGTTTCCTTAAATCCGCTTTTTCTTTTACTAAAAAATGGTGAGAAATACAACTATTGAAAGACCTTGTTACAGTAGGATAGATTAAATACAATCTTGAAAGAAAAAGAGACTCGTTTTCTCGCTTCCATTGAGCTCGAGCAGATATCGGAAAGGTCAAGATTGATACTAAACTTTCTCGCCTATAATCTAACGAACCTTTATACATACCCGTCCGACCACGACGATTGCTTGCTAACTGCTGATATAGCTTTTGCCCTAGAACTCCTAAAGCCTGCTCTCTCTAGACCTATCATCTGCTAGATTGACCTTGCCAACTAAACAAATACCTCTTTCTTTCACGATGCTATGCCTTGAACCAGAAGCGGAAGCATCTTACCATGGATGGAGACGTAGCCTTCTCTACTTCCTGAGCCTAGCCTTTTCTCCTGTAGTAAAGTGCGGTAGTGGTAGTTGTGGGTCAACGATCTATTCTTGTTGGTTTGGATGGAGAGCAGCTTGATGTCATGGAGAAGGGCTAAACTCAACCTCCTATATATAGTTTTGGATGGGTATAGCCGTAAGAAGCAAGGTGTCCAAGCTCAGGATAAAAGAAGGACTTAACCACCAGCGGGAGCAATTAGAGCAAAGGCAGCAGAGAACAAACTACCATATTATCGTAATGATAACACACAATTGATTTCCTCATTTCAGATTTACTATGCCTTTCTTTATCTTTCATCAGTGCGTAGACCACTTACCAATAATGGAGAGCCCTTTCCACTTTAGTGAACAGAGGCTGGATACGAATTCGATGAAGCTCTTGTTATAGGTTCTTTTAGCCCTAAGCTTTCTTTCCTTCCCTATAAGACTTTACTTATTCTAAATGGGAATCTTTCTTTCCGGTGTCAAGCCAGTGAGAGACCAGGAGATCAAAGCATTTACATGGAAGTGGCCAATTGAAGCTTCACCTTGGCGGGCGGCCTTTTCATACATTCAGCCTATTTTTACTTGGACGACCACTACATACTCGCAGGCAAGGGACTTTATCAAGGCTCAACTCCGCAGAGTTCCTAACTCTGGCTGCCATTACTGTTATCCACTTTTCGCCCTATCTTCTTGTTCTGCCTTTGATCTAGTCTTGAACTCTACTTTGTGAGATAGTCTTTTACCCAGGAAGCCCTTTTCTTTACCTAACCCTCTTTCACTTCTTACACAGCCTAAACTTAGTTAAATACTCTGGTAAGCCAAGCAGCAGTAGAGGGCCTTCTCTTGAGTCAAGTCAGGATGCCTTTCAAGGTAATGGCCGAAAAGAGTCGTAGTCGTAGGACACTCGTTACGTTCAAGTACGCCTTTTGAAAGGACTGGTCCAAACACTTTTGAATGCAATACTTCTTAAAAGTAGGAATAAAGTAAGCTTAATCTGCCCAATGGTAATGGAGAACCTGGAGCCTGGGGTAGCACAGAGAGAGGGCCCTCACTCGATTCTAAAGTAGCGTGTAGCCTTGGGAAGAATATGAGGTGCTCGGAAATGGTTGAAGTAATTGAATAGGAGGATCACTATGACTATAGCCCTTGGTAGAGTTACTAAAGAAGAAAATGATCTATTTGATATTATGGACGACTGGTTACGAAGGGACCGTTTCGTTTTTGTAGGATGGTCCGGCCTATTGCTCTTTCCTTGTGCTTATTTCGCTTTAGGGGGTTGGTTTACAGGAACAACTTTTGTAACTTCTTGGTATACCCATGGATTGGCTAGTTAAGCAAGGTGCTGATCAATCACTTTCGTGAAATATGTTCTCATCCCACGCCTCCGGATTAACTACCCTTTTCATGCTCTACTGAGCTAGTCTGCCGATGGACAACAAGCCCATACTATGTTATGTGTGCTATGGCTATTACATCGAGGGTTACTAAATAACCGTCTAGAATGCCCTCCCCTTATCAGGAGAGCTGCTGGCTTCCCTCCCAACTCCTTCATCACTAAGAGCTACCCAAGCAAGTAAGCTGGCTGTTGGTCTGAACTCCATCTCTCACTGTTGGAAAGGGAGATTGCCTACCTACACCTACAAAACTCAATTCATTACTAGCGCAAATGCTTGCTTGGATGCTTAATACAAAAGAAGAGTTGATTGATCTAGTACTTTTATCGATAGGTGGGTCATCCTACTTTTGTCATAACCGTAAGAGAAAGAAATACCTGTAATCAAGTGGCGACATATGAAGAAGCACTTCCCCACCCGAACCACTTCACTAAGATGGAATGTCCAGCATTAGCATTCTTGTTCCTCCTATTGAATCCCTTTTCCATTCAGCCCGCCCGCCCGTTCTACTTCCGTGCCGGAGGAAATGGGATTCGAACCCATGATACAATCTTCTTGTATGTCGATTTAGCAAACCAATGCCTTAAGCCACTCAGCCATACCTCCAAGTTGTTGATCGGAATTGGATGTGCGGTTGCCCGAAGATCCACTGCGTAAGCCGTAGCGCGCGTACTCTTCTTTACTGAGCGAGAAAGACTCTATCCAGATCTATAGATCTCCCCAGCGTCCAAGCGAGACCCCATCCAAACCAAATCCGCCACTCGTTGGACGAGGCCTTGCTTTCTATGAACACCTCACCACTGAATGAGAAACTTAGCCTCCGACCCGACCAAGAGAGAAGACAGGGTCAAGCCGACGCCGCCCTTCCTCACCTGCCTGAATGGAATTCATATCTCCTCCGTCTAGTCGAGAAGGGAAAAAAAGCCCGGCGGGGAACTGGACCTCTTCTAAACCATTACATGACGGAGAAGTCCATTCTCGTCATGATCGATCCACGTCCTACCATAGTGATAGTGCCCGGAGAACCAGGCTTGCTTAGCTTACCAAGCTAGCTTACTAAGAGCTATAGAGTCCTTACATTAGGAGAAGGAACTCCCGTCAAATCCACATCCAGCTTGGCAGGTCTTTTGAGTCAAAACTCCTGCCTCAGTTCACAAGCAATTGGTTGCCCGGGTAAGGCGAGCAAAGCAACCAACACGAGTGTCATTCTCATCTCATAAGTGAGAAAAGAAAGGGATTTGCTGCTTTATTCTGCTTTCATTAATATGATACAACTGAATATCTTCCCACACTCTACCTTTGAATTTGAAGTGGCTATCATATCTTTTTTTCGGGCACTCCACTTTGATATATGAACAAGGCTTTTACCAAGCTCTTGACATGTAAACAAGGCTGTTAGGCCGCTAGTTCGATTATCTAATTAATTTAGCGTTATCTAGCTCAAGTTGGTAGGCCCTAATCTTTAAAGTAAGTCTATCAGACGCTCGCCTATATTTTCCTGATAGGTTGAATCGTACTTAGACGTCTAAGTCTGCTATAAAAAGCGTTCTCTCGTGTAGCCTATAAGAATCTATCAGACACGTTGAGGCCTATGAGCTGAAGTGCAGTCCTCAAGGCATATAGCCGTAACGGTTGTTGGTATTTATCCTTGCTTGTTTCTTTGCTTTTGCTTCCCACAAGGCCTTACCTAAGAAAGAGCAAAAGTCAGTCCTTACCTACTACATATTCAATCCCAGTAGAGAGAGGAAGATCGTGCGGGGAAAACGGGGTTCGAACCCGCGACTTCTGGCGTGACAGACCAGCACTCTAACCAACTGAGCTATTTCCCCTTTCTTTCTACTGTCGATTCAAAAGGCCCCCGAAGACTTTATCAATGAATGGATTAAAGAAGGAGGCTCTATCTATGTCATCGTATATAAGGGAAGAAGCCCGCCCCTGATCGAAGAATGAAGAAGGGTAGACTTTAAGAGCTCTTGCTCTGCCTAGCCGCAACCTAAACGCTGGTTCTATCCCGGCCAAGCAAGCAAGGGGAACCCCGGTGGGAAGAGGGAAAGAAAGAGTAGGGGAAGAAGCGGGGTAGAGGAATTGGTCGACTCATCAGGCTCATGACCCGAAGACTGCAGGTTCGAATCCTGTCCCCGCCTAATCACGTCAGATACTTGTACGAGTCCTGATCACCTGGGTCAAAGAATCTATGTTCAAGTCGTCTATTTGTTAGGCAGGCGACTTGAACATAGATTCTTTTCCACCGGCTTGCTTTACGATAAATTGAATCTCACTTATGGTTCGAAATGCAGTAGTAATGTGTGTCCTCGCAACAAAGTGATCAAGTGAACCAAGCCTATAAGCTATTTGGGTATGGCCTACTAAGCTACATACGTTCCTGCTTCCAAGCTTTTGTCCGCCGATGCACTGTCGAAGCTGGCGGCAGCAGGTGCCCTTTCTTAAAAAGTAAAAGCCCATTACTAGAACACTCTTGCTTGGGACCCACCCTAGTTATGCATTAAAGATTGAATGAGTTTGTTTTACTCCACAGTCACCCACTCAGAGCAATAAGAACAAAGCGAATAACTCATTTCGTAACGTTACCCACAGCGGGGAATGAGGAAGAATAGGTCACTCCAAACTAGCACGCCGACCAACCAAGCCTGGTTTCACCTTTCCTCCATTTGATGCATGGACGCAGCAAGATCAGCTCCTACCTGGCTGGCTTCTTACCTCTGAGTCAGTTCAAGGCCAAGTGGTCGTCTCCTCTGGCAAACGTTAAGTCAACTCTATTCTACTCATGAACTTTAACGAGTTATGGAGCTTCGTCTTCAGCTACAGGTAATCAAGAAAGGTGCCCATACTGACACTGAGAGATGGAAGGAAGGGGCGAGGCAATCCTGATTAAACTCATTCATCTTAAGTTCGTTCTTCTGATGCTTTTCATTAACCGAGGTAGCGCCCACCCAGCAAAGGTGCGTGCCCTGAGGGGCGGAGTGAACGATAGCACAGTGAGCTGAATGATGACTCTGACTTTCGCTTTGGTTCTTAGTAAAATAATACATTGCATTGGGGAAGTGCGGAGTGGGATTACTGAAACTCTTCTATCACAGATTAGTTCGTTCATACTAACTAACCTAGTCACCAAAGTAGGCCGGCCTAGAGTTGCTGGATTGTCATGTAGAAGAAGAGATGATGTCAGGTGCGTAGACCAATGATGGAACATGGGCTGACGGCGAATGCCACATACATCTAGACGAGAGATTTGATCCACCAACTTGACCTGGGGGGGATAAGGCACTCCGGAGATGTTACGCTGGGTGGGATGGATTTGCTTATATGGGCTATCATCTTCCAGCTTCTAATCCAGCTCTGAGCTATCCTTCTGCAGGGCGGGCATTCAGTATTCATGATAGTTTGAAACTTCCCCCAATCGATTTGGAAATGCTAGAGTTGGACAAATCTAGTAATTCAAAGGAATACCCTAGAAGATGTTAGGAGCGCGAATCAATCCTTTCTTCATTCCGAGGATTCTATGTCAAAGTCAATGGGTTAAGCACCAGTCAATTTCTCTTCTCACTTCAGTTCCTACGAACAAGACAAAGGAATTAAATGAGTGAAGGCGCTCTTGCTAACGCCCTTTTCTATTCTAGATTGAAACGTGGACACACTCAAGTAATCTCAAATGTGAAAGGTCGCTCACTAGGGATTCATTCGTGAAATGAAAGATAACGAGATGCTAATGACAAAGAAAGAAATTCCGGGGATGGGAAGAAAAGAAGGTTCATCCCGGGATATTTGAAATAGAGCTTAGGGCCCAGGCAAAGCAGAACAGTTAGTTTACATATATCTTTTGTTCTTCATTCTCTTTCTTGCTATGCAATGCGGCCAGATAATTTTTCCTGAAATTGTGCCGACATTGAAACGAGAAATTGGAATAAGAATCAGAGTGATATTTTGTTGAATTGGATCAAGTAAAAGTTTGCAGATGAACGACGGCATATATAGGTTACACTACCTTGCCGGGAGATGCTCGTGAGGACGGTTATAAGCTGTCCAGTCGGGGCCACCTGAAAAGAGCCGCATTGTCTGCGCATGACAAAATATCAAAGGTCAATCAAAATGAACAATTTGTTGCTTACTGAACCGAAAGAAAAAAAAAAAAAAGACGATGAATTGGAAATTTGGAAATGCAAACAAAGTCCTTGTCCTGTATCATGGATAGCTAGGCTGAAAACAAATGCTTACTGAAACCGAGTTTGATGACCAATTAGAGAAGTGGTTTTAGATTCACGTTTACTACCTCAGCCTCAGCGTACCTAGGATCCTGTGACCTGTCCTAACAAATCCAGTTAATTAACCAATAAAAAATAAATCCAATTAAAGGATAATTTGTTTGTGAAGCAGCACGTGGTGGATTAATATATCGAATGGTGTATTTGGATCGATCGAGCTTTCTAGATGAAATCAATTAGTTTTTTTTTTTTGAAAAAAGAGTAACCATATGTAGTTTTCATGGACTAATTCGATTGACCTGTTTTCTTCTTTCAAAATTTAATATTACATACAGAAAATTGGGTATTTTATTCTCATATGTCGGTTATGATATCCATTGATTAATTTCCTAAACCTAAAACAGGGTTTTGCCAATTTATGGAAATCCAATTCTAACAATACTCCGTTCTTTTTTATTTGTCGTTGTTGACTTTTATGCATGCACTTTGACCATTCATTTTATTCAAAAAACTATTTAAGGATCATTTTTTATGCTTTGTTTTATTGACTTATATTTTTGCATATTTGCATTAAATTGTTTAATAAGACGAATGGTTAAATGGGACGTCCAAAAGTAAACATCGATAAATAAAAAAGAACGGAGAGAGTACTGCCTAGATCCGAAAAGAAATACAAACAAGGACCTTGACCCAAACATATCAAGGTGGGAACTAAACAAGTGCAAACTGGCGTCGCTTGTTTGATGGCCAAAACGACAAACGCTTTAATTTTTACGTCTATTTAGTTTAGCACATTAAGTACGACACATTCTTAGCGGTACATATTTCCTTGCAAATTATTTATTCAAGCATCACGTGATCTAATTAATTAATTATTAATTAATATATGTATATAAGTATTTTGGCTTGCCTTTTCCAGACTCCGATGGATTTGTTTAGCCCAACTACCCCCGAAAAGCAATGCTAATAAATCATAAAGATATACATCAGATCAAAGGCGCAAGTTTATACTCCCTCCTTCTCAAAATATAAGGCATATTTTGACTTCGAGAAAGTCTTTCAAGATTAATTTTGACCGTTAAATTTCTCTATTTTATATTATGAATTTCTACAAAGAGTATATTGTATCAAAAGCACTTTGAAATATGAACATATTGGCACAACTTTTGTATACTAACGATGCATATAATTTGATTATTTATAGTCAAAGTTTACTAAGTTTGACTGTTTTGAAATCAAACTGCGCCTTATATTTTGGAATGGAGGGAGTATATCTTATGGTTTAGGATATGTTTATTCCAAGCACGTACATACACTGATGCACACATACCTTAATGTAGTTATTGGTGTCCAGCGTAAAACGATGATAAATCCCAGCTGGTACGACGATAAGACCACCCTTTTTCACTGACACCCGGACCCATCTGTCATCTTCATCTCTCACATCAAAGTAACCTTCATGAAAACAAGGTAATTATTAACTAACCTTGACAAATTACAATGGCAACTGTTAAAACCGTAATAGAATACAATGCATGCACAAAGTATATATATAGATACGGCTTTGCTTTTGTACGGGCGCCTGCATTTCGTCGAGCCTTGACGCCACGTGAACACGCCTTCGCTTCGGACGGACCTTCTGCTGCTGCTTTCGCCGCTTCTTTCGCGTGGTCGTCTTCGCTGCTTTCGCCGCCGCTTCTGCGCATCAGCCTTGCTTCTCATGACGCTTCGCCGCTTCTTGCTGCTCCCCAGTGCCGACGCCGCTTGCTCACCGCCCGCCCGTCGACGGCCCGTCGATCTACTCTTCTCTACAACCCTGATTTGCTCGATTGGTAACTTAAGAAGTTTTTTCACTTTTTTTATACTGTTTTTTCAGTATTTCCGTACGGTGAAATTTCTATACAATCGTACTGAAAAAAGGAGCGCCTGCACGAAACGCAAAACGCAGACGCCTGTGTTCTAATCGGTCCCATATAGATATATACTATTGGGTGGATACTAGGAAGGCCAGGAGAACATAAAACAATCAATGTTAAGTAAGCTGCTTAGCACATACCACTACCCTCTAGACAATAGCGAACTTCCTCGTCTGCATGGAGATGTTCTTCAAAGAATCTCTTGATCATCGCCTCATAGTTTGGCATTTTCTCTGGGGTCAATTCAACAATGTCCTAGACAAAAATATATTACATTATGTCATGACATCCATATGCGTCAATGCGTCAGGCCGTGACCGTGAGACGGGTCAGTCTTAAATTAACCCCTAATCCATGATTCCATGCATGACGGAGTTAAACAAATACAACGTGCTGTTCACCAACGTTTTCAAGACTGCTATTGGATATGGTCTTTCAGAAAAAGAATGGCGCAACAAGCATGGGTAAATTGTACATCCTGATGATGTCGATCTCCTATAGAAACCTAACAATGTTTTTTAAAGTAAAGGAACTGCCATCTATTCAAAGTAAAAGAGGAGTACAAGAAGAAAGGAGGTGGGGGAATGTACAAGCCTGCGACCAAACAGACCGGGGAGCCTAAGACAAATCTATATTACACCATCAATTGAAGCCCCAGCAGATCGCCATAGCCGGAGATCGCTCTGGACCGAATCAAGAAAAATTGCTACTAGTCGCTCAATACAACGAAAGACATTAGAGTTCCTCTCCAACCAGATACTCAAGAGGACCCTAGAATAATGACCTCCTTGGCAATGAGCAGCTACAATTTGGCGTCCCCAATACGAGAATGGTTCCAGGGCAGGCACGTAGGAAAGGAGTGCGGTGCGCGTGGCGATGTTGCACTCTGCACTGCTCCGGTGAAAGTGAAGTGGACAAGGAAGCCGGAGTGCACAAGGTGGAATTGGGAGACGCGGATATCAAGCAAGGGAACCCCGACGCGGAACCCAATCGCGAGCGCAACCAAGTCCGTGTCGTGCTCGCCGCCGCCCTGGACATCCACGGTAGCAGCGAAGGCATGGAGGTCTGGGACGGCGGCGCGGACGTCGGCGTCGACAAGGGAGGATCCACGGCGGGAGGGGAGGCAGCAGCACTGGTCGGCGACGGCGCAGCATCCCATATGATGGGACTCCAGAGCACGCTGCGAGGAGCAGGAGAGCTCACTGGCGAGCTGGACGGGTCGGGCGCCGAGGACGGCGAGGAGGACGAGGGCACCAGCTCTGGTGAGGGCGTGGGCGCGGAAGCCGGAGAGGCAGACCGCGGCTGGAGGGTGGACGCGAACGCCGGCGTGGCAGGCCGCGGGGGGAAGGATTGTTGGGCTTTTGCCCGGCTATGAAATGACTATATGCATGATGCTAGCTACTAATATGAATTGCGATAAACTCAAGCTTCCTTTGTAATTATGAAATGCTTGATGAAGCGTTTTTTTTAGAAAAATGGCCAGGACCTAAAGAATCCCTATGTTCCCATGACAAAATTCGAATCAACTTTAAAATAAATCGACTTTCGAGTACCGAGTCACAAACCATGTGCAAGTAGCCCCGTTTTTCACTCATGAACTTAAGATTCTCATCATGCTCATAGTTATCTGCATCGAGTCTCAACGCAACGATTCCAAGATCTGCATGTGACACGAAATAAGTGAAAAACAACTGACTTGCCACTGTGGCGGTAAGTTTTTTGAGGGCGAACAAAACAAAAAAAAATTATTCACTGTATATGCTAGTTTGTGCCTGCAAATACCATGTAGTCTTGCAAGAGGAACAGTGTCATTAGGGTGGCAGTGATGGGGAAGCTGCTGGTCTTCCTTCGTATCATCGTCCATGTACTAAGCTTGCACAACTTCGCCCACACCATTCTACCAACAATATACAGCGAGATGAAATGATATATATCAACCATATCCACACATTTTTCATAACAACATCTCTAACACTTCCCTTGGGAGTTTGATCTAAAAAACTTTGGAACATATAGTATACGAGGTCACAATCAGACGATTCAGAAATTTCGGGCAACGTGGATACGCTAGCTAGCTGAGCTGTAGTGACTACCTAAAGTAGATAATAAGAATATATGGCAGCCACGGTGCAATGGTATACACAAATTAATGCTCAATATACATGGTACTGTCGTCGATCGAGGTGCCTTGACAATATAGGAATTAAAAGGAGGCACCCGATCGATGAACTTTGCTCATCCAATCTTACATCCTTACATATTTACATGCATACGATGGATATGATGGTACGTATACTAAACTATAACCAAGCCAGCATGCAGAAATTGATTCAAGTTTCGGCCAATCTGCTTCATCATTCACCATGAGGTGAGAGCTTGATTACCTGCATGGCACCGGCGATGTCTCCATGGAAGGAGGCGATGCTAGGGAGGCGCAAGCCTTGGGCAAACAGCGGCTGCTCGTCATGTACAAAGTTCTCGAGCTTGTTTGGATCGTCGTCGTCATTGACGCTGTCGCTCAATGCTTCTCTTGGCCCCAGCGCTAGAAGGGCTACGAAAAGAAGATGGCCGAGGAGGAGAAGTCTCTTGAGCACCATGATCAATTTCTTGCAGCTCTAGGTCACTCTCCTTGGGATGTACTCGATAGATCTACGTGAAACTACTTAGATGCAGTAGCCATATATATGTAGGGGATCAAGGTTGACGAGAGGTGTGCTACGAGGTCAATGTATACAACACCGCTGCGGTTTGGCCGGTGCATAGAGGAGCGCAAGCAATATGTTTGAAAGAAGAGTACGTACATCTTGCATTGGGCAAATGCCAATAGCTTAAATTAATAAACATCTATTGACTAGTTGGTGTTTCTTAATGACTAGATATCATCACCAGACGAAACTATGTTCGCATGGTACAAACAGTGAGCAAGGACAAATTAAGGCACGTTGGATGCTGCTAATTAATGGGTAAAAGGGACAGGTTTGAGCTGTTCTATTTCTTTTTTTTGGTATCGCGCTGGTATATGTCATATATCCTATCATGCATGCGATATGTTATAATTATGTGTACCCTAGGAAAATATCCATTATGTATAACGTGATACATCATATACTGCCATTTCATGATGTCATATTTTTTGTTTTCATGATATCCAATTGTTAGCAATTTGCTAGGTATTGGAAGGAAAGTACCTACTACTAGACCTAGTGTGTGTGTAGAATCAAGTCATTGTTAAATGGTGTATTAATTTTCAGAAGTTTCACATGCACCGTGATCATTGATTTAATTTAAGACTTATAGTAGGCCACAATTATGGATTCCGATGGAGTCTTGACGGCATATTGAGCTACTCCCTTCATATCACAAAAATATGATGTTTTGGACATCGACACGGTCTTCAAAATGTAATTTTAACCGCTAATTATCATGACAATTTATTTATAAAATTTATTAAAAATAATATTGTGGAAATGCTTTCTAAGTTGAATCTATATGTATTGTTTTCATGTATCCAATACAAATAGTTCAAAATAATTAATATATAAAGTTTTAGTGTGTGTTTGGTTTATGACCATGGCTAGCCATGCCAAAATGAAGGCGTGCATTTGTATTTGGGTGCCATTTGGTTTGCTGTCATCTATTGGCTTGCCTTTAAAAAAATTTGGCACGCCATTCATTTTGTACGTGAGTTGAGCGCTGCGCAAAGGCATCCAAATCCAGCGCCAATGAATTGGCAGCCAACATCAGCGAAATTCATCCGCATGGGTCCCACAATTCAGCCGCATGGCTAGCTAATAGAACTTAGCTGTGCAGTTCGTTACTTTTCTATTTTAATTTCTCTTTTTTGTATCTATTTTATCTGGAGTCTAAGTTGCAAAGAAAATTTTTTATAATTCATCTAAAATCCTAAAATACTTTTCTATTTTTCTATTTTTTATTTTTTATTGGCAAAATTATGTTGGCTATGAAGCAAACAGCATAAAAATTAGTAAGAATTGGTCATGCCCTGAGATGGTCATGTCAATTTTTTGGCATGGCCACCCAGGGCTATGAATCAAACACGCCCTTAAACTTTGACTTAGGACATGTACAAAACATCAATGTTTTGTGATATGGAGGGAGTACAAACTAATACCCTTATGTGAGTGTATCATCTAGCTAGCTAGCCCGGTATTACGATATTGTTGTAACTTTGTTCAACCATCAGATCAGTTCTTTAATGTAGTGACAATCGGTTTTGGAATTTTATCGACGGGGATGATAACACCAATATAACTGATTATTGGTGATTTATCATCGATATTGACTGATATTTTCAACAAAAATCATTCAAATCATTGAAACTGAACAAAACAACCAAATAAATTCAAAACCGGTCCAAATTTATTCAAAACCGATTAATACAAATGAAAACCAAGGGAGTCCAACTAGTATTGGGCCTTTACTGCCGCAGCCGAGAAGGGGGCTACGGTCATGGTGGCCTTTTGACCTGTGATGCAGCCCATGAGTGGTCTAAAAGCGTATTTCAGTGTTTACGTTTCCAATTACCGGCGGGAGCAGTTCAACAAGCTCCCGAAGAAGATGGCTCATGCTAGTCGAGGAAGATGGCGACGAGCTTTATGATGGTATAAACAATTATAGACTGTGATATAGCCTCCGTCAGGAAAAGCGCACCTTGCGGTGATACTATCGTGGCACCATCTGTTCTTGCCAACGTCTAACTGAAGTGTACACGCATTTGCTTCGAACAAGAATATACTCGATCGGTATAGATATCAGCAAGTGGTGATCTCCAAACAAAAGTAAACTTAGCATCACAATGCACGAGCTCATCCCAATGACCCCAGCGCTAGAAGGGCCACGAAAAGAAGATGGCCGAGGAGAAGTCTCTTGAGCACCATGAATCAATTTTTTGTAGCTCTAGCTAGGTCACTCTCCTTGGGATGTAATTCGATCGATCTACGTGAAACTATTTAGATGCAGTATATATATATATATATATATATATATATATATATATATATATATATATATATATATATATATATATATATATATATATATTATTTTTTTCTATTTTAAAATCATCTTTTTGGGCCACTACGACTAATTAGAAGGCTGATTTTTAAAAATAGGAAACAAATAGTAAATAAATTCAAAAAAATGCGATACTTCGTTACTGGCTACATTTCAGTGAGGCGAATAAGATCAACGGTTCGGATCAGTTGTTAGACATCTCGGATTTCGAAAACGAGTTGGGAGCACGGAGAGATCCGTGCTCTGGGGTGCACGCTAGCATTCCTCTCTCTGTATATATATGCAGGGGAGCAAGGTTTGACGAGAGGTGTACTACGAGGTCAATGTATAAAACACCGCTGCGGTTTGGCCGGTGCATAGAGGAGCGCAAGCAATATGTTGAAAGAAGAGTAGTACATAGCAAGTACATGAGCGTGCATTAGGCAAATGCCAATGGCTTGAATTAATAAACATCTGCTTGCTAGTTGGAGTTTCTTAATGACTAGATATGATCACAGACGATCGAAACCATGTTCACATGGTAGAAACAGTGGGCAAGGACAAATTAAGGCACGTTGGATGCTGCTAATATGGGTAAAAGAGACAGGTTTGAGCTGTTCTATTTCTTTTTTAGTATCGTGCTGGTATATTGTCCCTTTTTTGGTTTGACGCATTTGACTTTTTGACACGTCTTTGACCATTCGTTTTATTTAAAAATTTAATGCAAAGATACAAAAATAAGTCATGTTTAAAGTATCTCTATTGATAAAACAAATCACAACAAAATAAATAATATTTACAAAAAAATTCGAATAAGACGAATGGTCAAAGAAAATCTAAAAGTTAAATACGTCAAACAAAAAAGAACGGAGGGAATATCATATATCCTAGCATGCATGCAAAGAGATATGTTATAATTATGTGTACCCTAGGAAAATGTCCATTATGTATAACGTGATACATCATATATATATATATATATATATATATATATATATATATATATATATATATATATATATATATATATATATATATATATATATATATACAACACTGCCATTTCATGATGCCATGTTTTTGTTTTCATGATATCCAGTTGTTAGCAATTTGCTAGCTATTGGAAGGAAAGTACCTACTACTGGACCTAGTGTGTGTGTGTAGAATCCAAGTCATTGTTAAATGGAGTATTAATTTTCAGAAGTTTCACATGCACCGTGATAATTGTTTAATTTAAGACTTATAGTAGGCCACAATTATGGATTCCAATGGAGTTTTGACGGCATATTGAGCTACTCCCTTCGTATCACAAAAATATGATGTTTTGGAATCGACACTGTCTTCAAAATGTAATTTTAACTACTAATTATCATTACAATTTATTTATAAAATTTATTAAAAATATTTACATATATAAAGTTTTAAACTTTGACTTATGATATGTATAAAACATCAATGTTTTGTGATATGGAGGGAGTACAAACTAATACGTAGTACCCTTTATGTGAGTGTAGCATCTAGCTAGCTAGCCCAGTATTACGATATTGTTGTAACTTTGTTCAGCCATCAGATCAGTTCTTTAATGTAGTGACAATCGGTTTTGGAATTTTATCGATGGGAACGATAAACCGATATAACTGATTATTGGTAATTTATCATCGATATCGACTGATATTTTCAACAAAAATAATTCAAATCAATGAAATTGAACAAAACAACCAAATAAATTCAAAACCGGTCCAAATTTATTCAAAACCGACTAATACAGATGAAAACCGAGGGAGTCCAACTAGTATTCGGCCTCTACGGCCGCAGCCGAGAAGGGGGCTACGGTCATGGTGGCCTTTTGGCGTGTGATGCAGCCCATGAGTGGTCTAAATTACCGGCGGGAGCAGTTCAATAAGCTCCCGAAGAAGATGGCCCCATGCTAGTCGTTGAAGACGACGACGAGCTTTATGATGGTATAAACTGTTGGGAAACCACCGTTGGGGGTGGGGGGTGGAGCCCGCCCGGCACATGGCATGGTGCGGCACGGTGGGTCCCACATTGGACCTAGCCTAAACCCTAAGCAATACTATATAAGAAGAGGTGGAGCACCCATTGTACAATAGATCTGAGAAATAATAAAGAGAAGCTCCACCCATACATCTTTGTGTCCCCTGTGTTTGATCTCTCTGTGATTGATTGTCCACGTTTATACCTCGGATTACTCCCGGTAGCGAGGTTTCTCAACACGTTATCAGCACGCTCGCTCTTTGACGTGCCGATCAATCCGCGAGGAAGAATGATTTGCATCCACTTCTACCACGAAGGTATAATTTGGCGCACCGATTACCCAGTAGATCGTAATCTGTGCTTGAATTTGATCGCAGATCGAGAAAATTGTGAATTTTCCTAGTAGATTGAAAATTTTTACAAGAACTCTTTAGTAGATTTGTTTTGGGGATTTGTAGAAATCAATCGGAAGTTGATTCTCGCGCGCCCATCGCCCTACCGCATTTGCTTCGTCGGCCTCGCCGGCCACGCCGACAAGCGCCTTGCTGTGCGTCGCCTGCGCCAGATGGCGCCAGCGCGCCGCCCTGCATCTCTTTGGCGCCGCCGTGGCGTGCCGCCGCGCCCGAACCGCCGTGCCTGCCGCGGCCGCCTCGCCAGACCTGCGCATTGCGCCGGCGCCGCCTGCCGCCGCCGCCGCGCCGCATATGCCCATCGCCGTGGCGCCATGCCCCGCCGCGCCGCCGCCGCGCCGCCGTGCCCGTGGCGCCAGCGCCGCCCGCGTCCCCGACGCCGCACGCATCGCGCGCGCCGCGCCACGCGTCCCGGTGACGCCAGCGTCGCGCCCACAGCCAGCGCCCGCCTGCGCCGTCGCGCGCCCGCCCAGCAGTGCCTTGCCTCGTCGCATCGCCCTTATTGCGCTGCGCCACCGCGCCCGGCCACAGACGCTGCTGCCGGCCGCGCCCGTCGCGTCCGAAGCGCGCCGCGCCCGCGCACAGCGTCCGTTGACGCCGGCGCCACATGCCAGCCGCCGCCACCGGCCGCACGGCGCCGCCGCCGCTGTGGCGGCTAGGGTGAAAACCCTAACCGCCGAAATTTGACCGACACGGCCCGAAACAGCTCGCCGCATGGCGAGCCGGCTGCCCTTCACGACGGCTCGCGGCTCGCACCGACCTGGCGCCTGAGCTGGCCTTCCCGCCATGGCTTGAGCAGTCCTGGTTCCGAGCCGGCCTGCCCCGCCCGAGCCGGCCTGATGCTCTGCTCCTGTAGCTGGGCCGAAAGGCCCAAGTTTGGCCGAAAATTGGCAGAATTGTTTTAAGGGTCTAGAAAATTGAAATTAAGCCTCGAAAAATTCTGAAAATTACAGAAATTTCTCCGATTCTTGCAGAATCACCTGTTTGGTTTTGAAAATTACGTGTTTTCAAACCCTTATAAGACTACGTGCAGCCTTGCTAGCAGCAGATCGTACGCTGGACCGAAAGGTCCAGATTAAGCGAAAATTTTAAAAGAAATTGCAAAAGGCCACGGAATTTGTGAAATTGCCTTGAAGTTGTAGAAATTGCAGTAAACCCCTTTGATTCTTGCAGAATCACCCGAAATTTGAATTTTTTGGCGTATTTTGCAATTGGGGATTTAACCTTGGCACCTCTGCTTCCGGAAGAATGAAAAATGTATTAAAATCCCTTATAAGCTTGGAAATCACTAGAAGTTTTTCCGATGTCTTCCGAGATTTTTCAAAGGTATTGGAAACTTAATCTTCGGCCTTTTAGCATCCTAGGAACTTGAAGTAAGTACCCGTCTCTGAATTTGAAGCATTATTTAATTCTGTAATTATTTATGTGCAATCCTTGTGTGCATTGCCATTATAATTATCAGTAATTATTTATGCCTTCGAATTGGTAATGGCATGCTAGTATATATATATTACTGGAATACATGAGAATTAATTATGTCACGCACCACATTTAATTAGATTACATGAAGTAATCTTATGAATTAATCCTAAAGTATACATGTCGAGTATAATAAAATATGAATTTGAGGTATTGGCATTGCACATTCAGGGCAACCTCACTTGGGCATTGGACTATAGAATTGTACCCTGTAGCATGAAGCTATGGGCCGCCATCGGGCTAGAACCCCGAAAGGATAAGAAACCGATGTGCGGAACAACCCTGCATTGCACTTTATTAGTCACCCCTCTATGAACATATAGTATTGGTGTATGCATGAGCAACATACCACACTTAAGAAGCGGTTTTGGACGCTGTAGTATACTATCCTTTCTATTATATGAGAATGGGGCATGCATGAGATTGCAAATTATGAAAAATAGTCGATCCCTTTTTTGTGACAAAGAAGATCACATTTGAGGAGTAATCTCCACTCTCACCTAAGTATAACTCCAAATGCTTGTAACTTTTGTTGTTTAGTCATGGAGAAGCTACTAGGGGAAGAAAGCCCCAAACTTTAAAGAAGGGCATGAATGAGAGAATAAGAATAATTGACCTATGAAGAGAAAATCCATTGCTTAAGAAAGATAACACAAGGAGAAGTTGTATTTTATTTCCAACATTAAAAGGGCAGAACCCTCAAGGCATAATGTCGAAAAATTATGCGGCATTAGGGAGATTGATCTATGATTTGCTATGATTATGCATTCAATTATGGCTTATCGATCAAACAAGAAAGAAAAGCAACGGCAAAAGCTTAACTCGCCATTGTTGATAGGAACTCTTGCAGAGACCTCCCAAATCTCCCCCTTGTTCTAATTGCAATAGCACATGAAGTGCATGGAGAAACGAAGATCTCGAAATATATCATTGAAACTAGAATAACCGTCTCGGCCCTATCGCGCTGCTGCTCGGTTACACCTGTGTGGTTGACTATGAGGCCTGCCCTTTTAGCGATAGAAGCCTCTGAGAGCAACCCCTATTGTCAACTGTGCTCCCATACCATTGCATCGCCCGTGGCCTGAGTCAATCATTGCCATATCGGTCTATAGGTTTTGGGAGCACACCCACACGTAGTGGGTGCATATTTTGAATCGCATTTTATGAATTTGCACTCTAAATTGTGGTTGCTAGCAGACATATGAATTTTAACATGAATTGGAAGTTCCTGAAAAGCATATTTGAATTGAAACTTTGAAAGTGCGCACATTAATTCTTATGACGGGTTTTGCATTTGTCATTATTCCAATATATATAAAGTTGCAATCATTTTATGAATTATTTGAATCATGCATCTTGCCATTACCTGATTGCAACATATAATCTATATAGTGCCCTTGGAGGTTATTAATACTGTTGTAAAACAACAAAAAGCATTTTAAGAGAGCTCATATACCCGTATCTATCCTGAAGAATATCTTAGTATTAATTTGAAAAATCGCTAGTAGCGATCTGTGCTTAACTTGCTCACGAAGAGTCACGGGTATATTATTGGGTATTACATCAGCACTTAAAAAGCGTTGTTTACCCCGAGCATTTATGGAGCCTTTTAAATTTAAAGGCATCCGTGCATGTTTCATAAAGAAACAAATGAAGAAAATAGCACTGAATGCTCATGCATTATGAAGAATGCCGGATGTAAGAAAAGCATTAATAGAAGTAATACCTCCAATATGAATTTGTGCTACACTATAATAAATTTAATGGACTTGTAGTGCATGCCAGCTTAGAATACTGGATTTAGAAGCTCTTAACTCTTATCTTTTTAGTAGTGTATTTTGGGTTCCCCAGTTTTGCAATGATAAGGGATTGCACAAACAACTCACACCGTACTATAATATTATCGTGAAGATTTTCCGAATCTTGAAGATTTTGTGTGCCTGAATGTGCCACCGAAAATTAATGAATAAATTTTGAATTATGAAAAGAAAGCCAAAGTCCCTGAATATCTGGACTGCATCTAGAAGGACATTTGTGTTCCAATTCAGCCTTTAACAGGGCAGTTTTGGTACTTCAAAGTGCTCAACACTGTTTTCTAAATGTGATCGAGTTTACTCTCACACAAAGAACGAAGCATTCAAATAGAAGATCTTGTAGATCATTGGAATTAAAGAATTTTCTCATCCCATCATATGAAGTCCGTCGCAATGGACACTACTAGTGACTTTATTTTAAAGACATTTGATGATGAGATTTGAAGCAGAGCACTATGAATAGGTATAGCATGCCACCTCTTACAGAAAAACTAGCAGTCATATGAATTGAAAAGAATTGAATAATTAGCCTGGTTAATGAGCAGACTTGTAATTCTTGAAGAATGTGTGTGTCGACGGTTGAGATAACGATCTCAAGTCGCTAAGGTTCTTTAGAAGTGAGATGGGAGACACGCCGAACAAGCACGAACAGGAGACGGGGGTTTTTATCCTGGTTCAGGCCTGTCGGGAGAGATAATAACCCTACGTCCAGCCTTTCTTATATATCAGAGATGAATACAAGAGATAGCTCGACGAGACCAACAGATCTCGGTGAGATTATGGGTGTACAAGAGAGCAATATGTGATCTAAGCTTCAATGTGATGATTAGGTCCCCTCTACACGCTGTAGGGGCCCTGTTTATATAGTGCAGAGCAAACCGACCTCTGGGGATTACCGGCGGGCTAACTACGAGATCGTAACGAACTCAGTACATGCCAAATATATCCCGAGGTAGATAGGGCATACTCCTAGTCTTGGGAATCACGACGTCTGCTTCAATCCGGGAAACCAATGTCCGGGTCTTCACGTAGCCGTGCAGAACTCTGTTCGAGTCGGACTCAAACACGAATCCTAGGCCATTACGCACCGCGCCAGCCAAGGGCTGTTCGGCAGGATGCACATGGGCCTAATAGAACCTTCCAGGGAGCTGGGCCCTGGTAGGCAGTTCGATTGGGCCGTCAGGGAGTGGGCCATGGCAATGGGCCGTGATTTTATCCCCGACATCTAGCCCCCGAGACTCAAGTGGAAGGACTTACTAGAGTGGGGTCTTCCTCTTGAGACTCCAAGTCACGAAGAGGGAAATTTTGCTGCTACAAAGATGTGCAACATACAACCGAACAGGTTATGGTTCAACCGAACAGAACTTGTTCGGGACCGAGCAAACCCGATCAGTACCGAGTAACTCCGTTGCACCGAACAGGGAATCACATCCGCTCGAGCAGAGCACTCAGCCTTCAACGCGGACGCTGGAAAAAAGTAACCGTTGACAGAGCTCAACGGTAACTTCTTCATCATTGCTTGCGGCGAAAACGAAGCGACCGTTTTACCTAGCCGTTGCGGTAAAAACTAGCCGTTTTGTGACAAACCGTTGCAGAGCTGCGCATATGGGACTATAAAAGCTCCCAAGCCGCCCGCGGCTAGCCACTCCTGCTCTCGCGCCTTTCCTTCCCAAGCCCTAATTCCAACCACACTCAGCTCCAAGCACCCAAACTCCACCACCAAACCAGCTCGTCCAACTCTGGGAACCGCTATGGCCAAGTTTGTAAGCTCTAGCGCATCCGAGGAGGACTTGAGAGTTTGGGAGGAAGAGGGCCACATTGATGCCGGTAGCTGGAGACTGCCCGGGGAGGAGGAAACTCCGGAGCCGCTTGAGGGAGAGTTCGTCAACTTCGAACAGTTCGCACTGTTCGGGTGGTCTCCCGAGAGCGACTTCGTAGAGGCATTCTTGAACATTAGCGGATTGGAGGTGGCGAACCTTAATCCGAACAGCATCCTCCAGATGGCCGTCTTCGCACACCTGTGCGAGGGCTATCTGGGTATTGATCCGCCGGTGGGGTTGTTCCTCCATTACTATACGGTAACGAGGAGCAGCTCTACCGCTTCGGCGCTGGGGTACTATTACCTCAAGCTCCGGGCCACCGCCGACGACGCTCCGTACCCCCGTTCGCCGTTGCTTGACTCAATGGGCGCGTGGTGGACGAGGTGGTTCTATACCCGGCGGAGCGACGACAGCAAGCTCATCTTCACCGGGAAGGCGCCGGCGAAGGGAACGCCAATGCCTCAGCCGGAGATGTCCGCCGAGGATTGGTACTTGACGAGGAAGATCGCCTCCCTCGTGAGCCTTGGGCTCACGGGCAGGGAGATCATCCGGGATTATACAGCGAACAGGATCTGTCCGCTGCGGAGAAGACCCTATCCCTTCTATAAGATAGAGGGATGGTAAGACATTTCCAGGGAGAGCACGGGTAAGTGCCTTTAAGACTCAACCATTCTTTGATGCCTCTTCCGAACAGAAACTGAGAGGATCTCCTGCTCGGGCAGAAAAGCCAACCGACGCATGGGTGACCGAGCGGGTCGACGCCATGCTGAAGGCAGCCAAGAAGGACGGCGAGGTCACCGGCGAGGTGGCCTACACCTGTCCGCGGAACGTGCTCGTCCGCACAGCCGAGGTAAGTTGCTCGAACCCTCGTCTGTGTCGTTGGATTCGCATTGTTGTAAATGCTAACATTTCACTTTTCGAACACGTAGGAGGACCAGCTAATCCTCGGTGGGATCGTGGAGGAACTCTCTGGGTCGGAGAAGGAGAGAGTGAAGAAGGGCAAGGCCAAGGTGGCCACAAAGCCCAAGGCGGCGGCCGAGCCAACGCGGAGCTCGCCGCGCCACGGCGGCCGCCTACCCTCGAAGAAGCCTGCTGCGGCAACGGAGCACGTCGAGCAAACCAGCGCGTCTTGCTGCCAGCCAGCGGAAACGACCAAGCCCCTCCCTCCTCGCCGAGCGAAGCGACGAAGAGGTAAAGACACTGACCCTCTGGCTTAGGCGATACGCGCAGGCTCACCCGGGCCATTTGGCACGGCTGCATCAGGTCGCCGAACAGAGAAGGCTTGAGGAGGAAGTCGCGCGCAAGGAAAAGCTCCTTGTGCTGTGCGAGAAAAGTGCTCAGCTCAGCAGGGAGCTGAGCTCGTCGCCACGAGCGTCCGGGGGCCGAGGCGAACAAGGCGCCAAGGAGCCCCCGAGGAAGAGGCGGAAAGTTTTAGCAAAGAAGATTAAGATTAAGCCTTCCACGGCAGGTATGTTGTAATGAATCCTTCGTCCTTACAACTCTCCTGACCGCGCCGGACTTAACTAACCCCTTTCTCATCAGCTGCCCAAGAGGAGATCGCCACGGACAACGTCGACAAGGCAATCGAGCGATCTCTGCTGTCCGAGCACCTGCACGGTGCGTCGCGGGCAGTGAGGTTGGCCAGCCTCAAGGATAAGCTGGCAGCGTGGAGCCTGCTCCCGCCAGGTTCCAGCGACCAGCTCGATGCGCTGAAGGGCGCAGTGGAGCGGCTGGAGGCGGAAGAGGCGGCGGACAGCGCCACGGACAGCGGGGCCAAAGCGTTGGCTCCGCAAGCTGCCCGAGGTGGGACCGAGCAGGTCCTACCGGGCACTTCGTCGTAGGGGCAGCCCATCCCTGAGGCGACAGAGACGACCGGCGAGCAGGGCGAAAGCCCCGCCGCCAAAATGCAGGAAGAAACCCACGAGCAGGGCGCGCAAGTTGCCCCGCCAGTGGAATTTCCCGTGCCGCCTAGTGGAGCGGCACCGACCTTGCCCGAAGATGATCGGGCAGAAGAGGAAGAAGGGCAGGAGCGCGGGGATGAAAGTTCCTCGCCCGCCGCTCCTGCTCCTGGGCAAATGCGCTCCCGCAGGAAGAAGGAGCAAAAAAGACGGCGGCGAGGGCGACGCGCCGGTCTCATCCCGCACGAACGAGGCTTCGTGACGCATGGTCTCGAAGATTGCTTACGCCGGGGACTGAAGTGATGACTTGGCAAGGTAAGTCCTAAAACCAAACCTGGCCCAGTCGAGCAACATCATTGCAAAGCGGTTAACTGGTCTTCTCTCTCAGGTCTTTAAAGATACCATGGAGGAGCTCGAGGATGGAGTCACCGTCGAACGCAGCGCTGTTCTGGCAGGTTTCCGAGAGCAGCTCCGAATGAGGGGGCTCGAAGGGGAGCCTTCCGCGCCAGCCAAGAGCCGGAGCAAGCTGGCGGCGAAGATAAAGAAGCTCAAGGCTCGGTTGACCGAGGAAAGGCAATCCTCCGGGGCTCTTCGAGAAGAGGCCGAGGAGCTTCAGCGCCTGAGCCGCGAGGGCGAAACGTCGCGAAGGGATCGAGCCGCACGAAGTGGCTGGAAGAGCAACTCCACGACGTGTCCGAACGGCGAAGCTGCCAGAAAAGCAATGAAGCAGCTCGAGGCCCAGCCAAGAAGAAGTCAACTTCATGGCACTCAGAGAAAATCTCGACCCTGTGGGCGTCACAGGAGGAGGCCGAGGAGATGCGCGGGCTGGCCGTAAGAACGAGCACCCCGGAGAAGAGGGTCGAGGAGCTGGACGAGCAGCTCAAGACCCGCCGAGCAGCGAGCTAGTCAGAGTGAAGATCTGGCCGAGCAGCTGCGGGCCAAGACCAAAGAGGTCGAGGCTCTCCGCGTGAAGGCAACGGAGCAGGCCAGGAGCAGCAAGGAGGAAGCCGACCGTCTCCGAGCTGAGGCCAGAGAGGGTTTTAAAGCCCAAGGGGAAGTCCTGCGCCTTAAGGAAGTGGTCGAGGAGCTCAAGGAGCAACTCGCTTCTAAGTAGTCAGAGGGTCAGAACCGAAAGGGACTTTTGTATCTGAAAATTTTGCAAATGCAATAAAGAACTTACCTTTTTCCTGCAAAAAAGAGCAGCAAAAGACAAGAATGAACAGGAAACAGAGAGCAAGGCACGAAAGCGCTAGAAAGTTTAGGAAAACCGGTAGAACGCTTAGCCTAACTCCCAGCCTGTGCAGTACCGCCGAAAACTGAAGTTCTGAACTCGACAGTGCACAAGAGAAAAAGCGACACCCTAGCCCCCGGTACGGACGGTGCTCGAAAACCTGAGTTTGCCAATTCGAGCACGTGCGTAGAGAGTCAGAGCGACACCCGTATCCTGATCGACTTATCCCAAAAACTGCTCGGCGACGTAAGTTAGGCGATTCCAAAGGTAACCGAACAAGAAAAGTGCCTCTGCCGCGGAGGGCTTATGAGAGCAGACTTTGCCAGGTGATCGTGCCGTGAGCGGTAAGTGCCTCTGCCGCGGAGGGCTTACGAGAGCAGACTTAGCCGCGAGACGAGAAAGCCTTTTACGCAACCTTGAGTTGAGAAACTGGATACGAGCAGGAAAAAATTCTTAAGATTGCGGAGCCAAGTGTTCGTAAGGCCGGGCAGCCATGAAGTGTTACCAGAGAGAGGGTAGTCTTGACAAGACAGAGGTGTGAAAAGGCCTCACAGGACCGTGAAAATTTCACTATAAATGGATTGAACTTTACATGGAGCCCGATAGACTTGGACGAACAAAGGCGCGAAGTTTGACAAAAAGCGCGAGGCTAAGCAAACACAGAAAGACCTACACAAAGAACATACGAAGCTAGTTGATGTTTCAAGTGCTGGTCAGCTCTCTTCCGTCCTCCATTGCCAGGCGAACAGCCCTCGGACGAGCAGTAGAAACGACCGTGAACGGGCCCTCCCAACGGGGAGTTAGCTTGTTGGCATTGGACAGGTTCTGAACACGGCGCAGAACGAGGTTGTCCGCCTGCAAAGCACTTGGTCGAACCGATTTGGCAGCGTGCCGGCGAAGAGCCTGCTGGTAGCGCGCCATTCTGACTTGTGCCCGATCGTGTGTGTCTTCGAGGAGGTCGAGATAGAGTAGGCGCTCTTGCTCGCCGTCAACCAAGTTGACCGAGCTCGTGCGAGGCGAACCGAGTACTATTTCGGCGGGCAGGATGGCTTCTGCACCATAGACCAATTGGAAAGGAGTTTCCCCGGTTGCCCGGCTGGCCGTAGTGCGAACTGCCCAGAGGACGGAAGGAACTTCGTCAACCCAGACCTTGTTGTGCTCGCGGAGTGCCGCGAACACGCGCCGTTTGATACCCTGGACGATCTGTCCGTTAGCTCGCTCAACTGCTCCATTGCTCTGTGGATGTGCCACTGAGGCGAAGCAGACCTTGGTGTCCAAATTGCTCGCAATATTCCCGAATAGCTCGCCGAACTGGGTACCGTTATCTGTGATCAGCTTATGGGGGATCCCAAAGCGCGTGACCACGTTGCTTTTGAAAAAGAGAACAGCCGTTTTGGCGTGAAGAGACGACACAGGCTCTGCCTCAATCCACTTTGTAAAAGTGTCGATGGCGACGAGCAGGTGCGTGTAGCCCTTGTACCCCTTAGGGAACGGGATGAGCAGATCCAGACCCCATGTGGAGAAAGGCCAAGATGGGGGGTCGTTTGGAGCTCTTGGGCGGGCTTATGTGCCTTCCGGACGTGAAATTGGCAAGCTTTGCACTTTGTCACGATGTTCCGGGCATCTTGTAACGCTGTAGGCCAGTAGTAGCCCATGCGAAACGCTTTGCCGACCAGAGTTCTGAAGGAGGCGTGGTTGCCGCAGGCACCCTCATGTATGTCCCTAAGGAGGAACACACCCTCCTGTTGCGAGATGCACTTGGAGAGGACTCCCAGAGCACCTCGATGGTAAAGGATGCCGTCCATAAGCTTGTATGGAGCAGCACGCCTTATAAGCCGGGAACGCTCGACTTCGTCTTCGGGTAGTGTCCCATCTGCAAGGTACCGGACAAATGGCGTTGTCCAGTCCGCAGCCTGCTCGATGACGGAGACAGCACCACCTATCTCTGTTGCCTCGTCCGGAGACGTGATAGAGGGCTTGTAAAGGTGCTCGACGAGCACCCCTGCCGGAGCAGGTTCGCGTGAGGATCCAAACTTGGACAGTTGGTCGGCCAAGAAGTTGTCCTTCCTGGGCACGAAGAGCACCTCGAAAAATCGAAAATGCCGCTCCAACTTCCTCACTTCAACCAGGTATCGCGTCATTGAATCATCGCAGCACTGATACTCCTTGTTTACCTGGTTGATGACCAGCTGTGAATCTCCCTTCACAGTTAGTCGTTGGACACCGAGCGACTTGCACGCTCTTAGTCCTGCGAGGAGGGCCTCGTACTCCGCAGCGTTGTTAGTCGCCGCAAAGTGTAGTTGAATAGAATACTGGAGTTGCTCTCCTTGAGAGGAGATGAGAACAAAACCAGCCCCTAACTTTTCAGTGCGCGAGCCATCAAAAAACATGGTCCAAGGGGGGTCATCAGGTTGCTCGGGAGCTTCACAGGATTTGGGCGGCGAGTCCATTCAATGACAAAGTCAGCCAAGACCGATACTTAATAGCGATTCGGGCGACAAGCAATGAATGTCAAATTCGCCGCCCATTGCCCATTTAGCTATACATCCGCCAGCTTCCTTGTTCCTTAGGATTTCTCCAAAAGGGAACTTGGTCGGGACCAGTATTTGGTGCGCCTGGAAATAATGGCGAAGTTTCCTGGAGGACATGAGCAAGGCGTAGAGCAGCTTCTGGACCTCAGGGTAACGCTCCTTTGATCCTTGAAGTACCTCGCTCACGTAATAGATTGGCCGCTAGATGCCTTCCCTTTCCACCATCAAGACCGCGCTCACCGCTTGAGGCATACAGCTAAGATAGAGCAAGAGCTGTTCACCGTATCGCGGGGTGGTCAAGACAGGTAGGTTGGACAGGTATTGCTTTAGATCTTGGAAAGATCGATCAGCTTCCTCTGTCCACTCGAAGCCATTGTGCTTGCGCAGGGCCTTAAATAAGGGTACCCGCGTTATACTCGACGGAAATAAACACCTTTCCAGGCGACCATCCGTCCGGTGAGGCTCTGAACTTCCTTGACGGTAGTTGGAGCCTGCATGTTTTCAATGGCCTCGATTTTTTCGGGGTTGGCAGAGATTCCTTGCGAACCAATTACATAACCGAGCAACATTCTAGATCGAACACCAAAGGTACACTTATCTGGATTTAACTTTATTCGATGCCTGGCGAGGTTACGAAACGTCTCTGCCCGGTCTTTTACATGATCTGGAGCATACTTGCTCTTTACAACTATGTCATCGACATAGACCTCCAGGTTTCTTCCGCGCTGTTCTGGGAAAGTCTTCTCCATTAAGCGCTGGAACGTGGCACCAGCATTGCGCAGACCGAAAGACATGGTCGTATAGCAGATAGTCCCGAAGGGGATGATGAAGGCAGTCTTCTCTTCATCCTCGGGGGAGATGCTTATTTGGTGATAACCGGAGTAAGCATCCAAAAAACACAAGAGCTGGGCATCCGCAGTCGCGTCGACCAACTGGTCTATGCGAGGCAGCGAGAAATTATCCTTAGAACAAGCAGCGTTCAGATCTGTGTGATCAACACACATCCTCCACTTGCCGCCTTTCTTCTTTACAATGACAGGGTTGGCCAGCCACTCGGTGTGATCAACCTCGCGGATGAAACCAACAGCGAGCAGCTTACCAAGCTGATCCTTGATGATCCCCTGCTTGAAGTCCGACAAGCGACGAAGCTTCTGGCAAATAGGCTTTTTGTCCAGCCGAACGGCCAGTTTGTGCTCGATAACCTCCCTTGGGACTCCGGGCATGTCAGACGGTTCCTAGGCAAATACGTCTGCGTTAGCTCGGAGGAAGGCAATGAGCTCGCTTTCCTATTTAGGGTCCAGATTGGTCCCCAGGTGAACTGTCTTGGAGGAATCATCCAAAGACAGCGGAACTTCCATGGTCTCTCCTCCTGGCTGAAGGGAGACTCTAGGGTGTGCAGACTTGGTCTGCGGAGCTTCGGGACCTCGAGGTGGAAGCTGGTCGACCAGGGCGAGGGACTGCTCGTCGCAATCGAGAGCGACCTTATAGTTGCCCTTGACCGTGATCACACCGTTGGGACCCGGTATCTTCACGCAATGATATCCATGATGGGACACGGCCATGAACTTGCCAAGAGATGGCCGGCCCAGGATGGCATTGTACGCGGATGGGAAGTCAACCACATCGAATTTGATCAACTCTGTCCGGAAGTTGCTTGGACTGCCGAAGGTAACGGGCAGAACGATCTACCCCAACGGCTGAACAGCTTCTCCGGGAACAATGCCGTAGAAGGGCATCGCGACCTCTTTAAGCTTGGAGAGAGGAATTTGCATCTCGTCCAAGACCTTAGCAGAGAGCAAGTCCAAAGCGCTCCCGCCGTCTATAAGAACACGGCCAACTCTCGCGTTGCTGATGGTTGGAGCGACCACCAGTGGGAGCCTCTGAGGCTTGGTCATCCCAGTGGGGCAATCCTTCTGAGAGAAGGAGATAGAAACCTCGGTCCACTTCATCGATTCGGGCTGAGCCTTGCCCTTTTCAACGTTGTGGACCTCCCGAGCAGCTTCCTTGAGGCTACGTCGAGAAGTATAAGCCGAGGAGCCGCCGAAGATGACGGCGATATGGTTCACGGGCTCTTGATACTCATCGTCGTCCCGATCACCATCATCAGTTTGGCGCTTGGCCTTACCGGCTTCACCTTTTTCGGGCAGTGTGGGCATTGGGCTCTTGCCATTGTAGAAATCCTCGAGCTTTGCAGCCCAGGTCCTACAGTGGCGCGTGTCATGCCCGTAATGCTGGTGGAACTTGCAATGTAGGTCACTGGGACCTTTCTTGCCTTGGTTGCCTCCCTGGGCGGGCTTCTTGCCCTTATAGTTATTGTTTGGATTTTTCTGCCCATCCTTAGGAGGAGGTGTGCGATCTATACCGGCGACAGTGTTGTTCGTATCACCCTTCTTTTTTTTCTGGGACTTCTTGTCACCAGGATTGTTGCTGCTCTTCTTCTTTTCCTCTACACCAGGCTGGGCGGGCAGCTCACCCTTGTCGAACGCCTTCTTATACTGAACACGCCCTGCCGCATTGGCATAGCGGTCAGCCGCTTTGAACAGGTCGTTGGCGGTCCAGGTCTCATTGATCTCGAGATCCTGGGTGAGCCGCTCGTCGCGGACTCCGTTTTTAAAGGCGCGGACAACAGATTCGTCCGAGATGTTCTGGATTGTGTTGCGAATCTTGATGAAACGCTTCACAATGTTGCGGAGGGTCTCCTCGTTCATCTGGATCATCTGGTGCAGATCATCCTCCTTGCCCAGACGCACGTAACAGCTCTGGAAATTGGCAATCAGAGCGTCACAAAGTTGGTTCCAAGAAGAGATGGAACCTTCCTGCTGATTGAATAGCCACGTCCGAGCAGCACCCTCAAGGACAGTCGGGAGGTAATTAGCCATGACAAGCTCGTCACCCCCGGCCGCCATGATGGCCGTAGCGTAGATGGAAAGAAACTCCTCTGGGTTCTGGGTCCCGTTGTACCTCTCCATGTGTCCTGGTTTGAACTTTGAGGGCCACCGAACAGAGCGAAGCTCGTCGGAAAAGGCCCTGCAGCCCAAGGCATAAGACCGGCCACCTTCCCCGGCAGAACCTAGCCTCGAGAAGACATTGGTCCTGTTGGTCGGGGGAACTCCTGCCGAGCGGGAGGTTTCTGCTTGGAGGAACTCTCTCCGTGATAAGCCCCTGCGCTCCTTCCTCGTGGTTGCGACAACGCGCTCCTCTCGAGGGGATCGTCCGTGATCGTCGCGCGCACGTTTGCCCCTGTGGTCGCGATGACTACGGGGACTTGGCGAGCAGCGGCGACCACGGGCAGCATGCTCGTGGACGGCGGTCCTTCGACGGTGATGGCGGCCATGCGATCGGTCGGATCGCTCACTGTCCGAATCCATCCGGACAGGCTCACCGCGCTGTCCGGATGATGCCTCACCTATAGACTTAAGGCCCTCGGCCAATTTCTCAAGGTGAGTAGCCACTTCATCGCTCACGAGGACGAGATTGTCCCGGTGAGCGGATCTGATTACGGTTGCCAGGGCTTGGAGCCGTTCCCGGCTCTGCTCAATTGGTCCTGGGATTCCTGAAGCATCCGTGTGCTGCCCGACTGGAGTCTGGGCACGCGGGGATTCCACCCGGGCAGGCTGAACTTCTACCGGGGGTCTTGGCGTAGGCGCGCGAGGCGGATCGCGTCGCTGACTCTTGCGTTGATCGCGGATCTGCGACAAGGTTTGGTTGATGGATTCGTCGAAGGTGCGGCGAACAATATCTTGCTCGCGAGCAGATTGTGCGGCTCCATCTTGGTGCCGAGCGGAATTGACTTGCTCGATCTCTTCGGCTACCGTGACCCGTGCAGGATCCCCTGAGGTCCCCGCACCAGCCATATTGACGACGCGGTGGCCGTGCGTCTGAGCGCTAGACGGCGTCATCACTGTGTCACCACAGGAAGAATCGACCGACATAGCCCTGGAATCTGATAGATCTAAACCATCGTAAAGATCGTCGGTTCCGTATTCATCGTCAATGACGGGAGCTCGACCAGAGATCATCTCGGGCGATCCGAGACCTCTCGCCTCGGATACAGACATCGATTTAGGGCGATAAGATCGATTCGAGCTGGCAGGGGAAGAAACATCCTGCCCTTCCGAGTCGTAGTTCTCGGGGAGAATCTCTGTATCGATGATGGAGTTCAACATGCTCGATCTGCGTGTCCCCATGGACGGCGCCAACTGTCGACGGTTGAGATAACGATCTCAAGTCGCTAAGATTCTTTAGAAGTGAGATGGGAGACACGCCGAACAACCACGAACAACAACGAACAGGAGACAGAAGTTTTTATCCTGGTTCAGGCCTCTCGGGAGAGATAATAGCCCTACGTCCAGCCTTTCTTATATATCAGAGATGAATACAAGAGATAGCTCGACGAGACCAATAGATCTCGGCGAGATTATGGGTGTACAAGAGAGAAATATGTGATCTAAGCTTCAATGTGATGATTAGGTCCCCTCTACACGCCGTAGGGGCCCTGTTTATATAGTGCAGAGCAAACCGACCTACCGAGGGATTACCGGGCCGGGCTAACTACGAGATCGTAACGAACTCAGTACATGCCAAATATATCCCGAGGTAGATAAGGCATACTCCTAGTCTTGGGAATCACGACGTCTGCTTCAATTCGGGAAACCAACGTCCGGGTCTTCACGTAGCCGTGCAGAACTCTGTTCGAGTCGGACTCAAACACGAATCCTAGGCCATTACGCACCGCGCCAGCCAAGGGCTGTTCGGCAGGATGCATATGGGCCTGATAGAACCTTCCAGGGAGATGGGCCCTGGTAGGCAGTTCGATTGGGCCGTCAGGGAGTGGGCCATGGCAATGGGCCGTGATTTTATCCCCGACAGTGTGGAAACATGAAGTTTTACACAGAGCATCCCTAATCACTATTCAAAAGAACATGTAGTTCTACAACATCCAACTAGTGCATGCAAAAGGTCATCATAAAATTTCTCACTTTGAATTATATGTACCATACCACTATTGACGAGAAATATTTTTCCGTCATTAGAGGGAGAATTAGAACTCCTGAATGAGAATGCCGAGAAAATAAGCATATAGAATTCTCGTGCATGACCTTTGCACTAATAGAGAAATATAAGTCTTGAAGATATTGAAATATATGTGAAACTGTCACTGAATGATCATTTTTTGATATGAATGGAATGATTAAGTTGCATTATTAGAAGTAATGCGCCAGAGAGGGTTGCAGTACTAAAGAATTGAAGGTACCCCTCAACCTGTTCAAGGGCCTCAGAAAGAACAGGGAGTCTGGTTCCTCCAACCCAAAGTACCTGGGGACGCCTGGGGAAAAAGGGAAAGAGAGCTTATCATGACCAAATCACTAAAATGCCCCAAGTAGTGAAGGGGAGCCAATTGAGACCTGACAGCTGGAGAGAAGCCTGCTAGCGAGGCACTCCCAGTCTTGAATATTCCATGGTAGGAATAAATGCATGAATAAATCGAGCAAAGTGTGTGCACACACTGGCGATAAGAACTAAAGGAACTTGCTCCCGTGATGGGAAATAGCGGTGTAGAACTAAAGGAGCTTGCTCCCGTGATGGGAAATAGCGGTGCAGAGCAAGTAGAAGTGCACGAAGCACACCACGACTAAATGGCCATATGAATTGTATTATTAAGGAAACTTATGAATAGAGCAACAGTCAAGGTTGACATATATATGCCATATAAAAGAAGGCAATTACCACGGTATACTAGCATTTTCTCTAGAAGAGAAGTGAGAATAATAAATTAGAATGGTACATAATAAGGTTGATAGCTCCACGCTTCATGAAGAAACTTATTCCCTGGTCATGGTTTTTCTCTAGATATATCTCATTATCGGCAGTACTCAACTTAAAGTTGAGAGTGAAATTTCAATTAAAGGATGTTGTTACTGAATATATGTATAAGAGACTTGGATTCGGACTTGTGAATGAAGATACTTGAAGTATCACTATCCGAAACCAAGATAGAGCAAATAGAAACATATAGTGTGAAACTCTGAAAGTCACTATATAAATTGAAAAAGAAATTTAGAATAAGTATGCTCATACTTGAAGTATGGTAAACTAAGCACTGCTTAGGCTTGCAGCTCGAGCATTTTTCTCATGGGATCCTAATGCACCAGAAGACCTATGCTCAGAAGGTTTCAGAAAGGTTGGCTTTAGCAAAGCCTATTCCTGAAGAACCCCTATGATAGGGAGATCTTTGCAGAAAGAAAAAGACCCCTTTCGACCCAGGGAAGAGGGGGAGAAAATCCTCCGACAAGAAGTCCCGTACCTGAGTGCAATAGGAGCACTTGTGTATCTTGCTAACAGTACATGGCCTGATATAGCATCTGCCGTGAACACGTTGATTCGATACAGTGCAGTGTCCACGAAGAGGCATTGGAACGGAATAAAAGTTATCTTTCGATACCTCCGTGGAAGCATTGATCTTGGCCTATTTTACAGGAAGAACCAAGATATGAATATTGTTGGTTATACCGATGCTGGGTACCTTTCGGACCCGCAGTCTGGTTAATCACAAACTGGGTATGTTTTTCTATGTGGTGGCACTGCAATGTCATGGAAGTCGTCCAAGCAGACGTTAGTGGCTACGCCTACAAACCACTCGGAAATCATTGCATTATATGAAGCATCTCGTGAATGTGCATGGTTAAAAAGAATGGTAAAACACATCCTGCAGTCATGTGGATTACCTATTGAGCAAACCCCTATAATTATCTATGAAGATAATGCCGCTTGTGTTGCACAAATGCAAATGGGTTATGTGAAAAGTAATCTCACAAAGCATATCGACCCTAAGTTCTTTTATGCGCATGAACTGCATAAACTGAACGAAATAAGTATCCAGCACACCAAATCCTGTGAGAATTTGGCTGACCTGTTCACTAAGTCATTACCTACCGCCTCCTTTGAAAGGTGTGTTAGGGGCATTGGAATGATCAGGCTCAAAGAAGTGCTGAATTCAAAGGAAGATAATTCACACACCCTGAATTAAAACTTTGGCATGAAGCTAAAGTACCCAACTCGATCTAGAAGATTAAATGCAATGTTGGGTGGTTTGTACTCTTTTTCCCTTGGTAAGTTTTTCTCTGAAGTTTTCTCACATAAGGTTTTTAATGAGGCAAATCATGCGCACAGCAAGCGTATGCTATGTACTCTTTCTCCAATCCTTTTTTTCTACTGGGTTTTTAGATGGAGTTTTGATGAGGCATATGCATCTCGCTGGCAAGGTCCAAGGCATGGGGGAGTGTTGGGAAACCATCGTTGAGAGGGAGCCCGGCCCAACACAGGCCGACACACGGCATGGTGCGGCTAGGGCCGGCCGGTGGCTCCTCCACGGTGGGTCCCACATTGGACCTAGCCTAAACACTAAGCAGTACTATATAAGAAGAGGTGGAACACCCACTGTACAATAGATCTGCGAAATAATAAAGAGAAGCTCCACCCATACATCTTTGTGTCCCCTGTGTTTGATCTTTCTTTGTGATTGATTGTCCACGTTTATACCTCGGACTACACCCGGTAGCGAGGTTTCTCAACATAAACAATTCTAGACCGTGAGATAACCTCCGTCCGGAAAAGCGCATCTTGCGGTGATACTATCGTGGCACCACCTGTTCTTGCCAACGTCTAACTGAAGTGTACACGCATTTGCTTCGAACAAGAATATACTCGGTATAGATATCAGCAAGTGGTGATCTCCAAACAAAAGTAAATTTAGGATCACAATATGCACAAGCTCATCCCAATGAAACCCTATCTTGTGGACACGTACTGCCTTTCTCTCAGCAAAGCCCACATCATTAGCGCTGAATGGAGTGCACCATAGGTGTTTCTCTAATGAAGTAATTGCATCTAACCCATATAGAATACCTAATCCGTTTACATAGGTAATTCAACAGGAAGAGAGCGTCAGGAGCAAGCACTTATCATTATCGACGGCGACGTGGAACAAGAGATAGGCGAAGCACACTATACTATACATGACCTTGTAATTCCGGTGCTCCAGGAAACAACACTACAAGCACACACAAGTGACACAACGCCATTGAATCAACGTGATTGGAGCAATGCCAACAAGATCTCATCTTGATCTATATCCAAGAAAGCGCCTTCTTTCCCATGCTACCCTTGATTCGGGCCCAAGATTAGCAGCAAGACTAGTGATTATTGTAATAAAAAAAGGCAACGGAAAGGCGCGCAAAATGTTGTCCGATTGTAGAATGTGGTTGTAGGTGGGCATTTGACCGAAGGCGTGGCAAGGAGGGAGAGAGGGATGAGGGACTTGGTGATCAAATTTAAGAAAACATAGTGCCTTCTTCGTATAACTACATGAGAGAGGGTGGAGGGGGATATACAGAATTGAAGGCAAGATTGTGCATGGTAGATTTCTCGGACCAATCTGATCAGACTATTAAAATTTGCATCTTTAGTTGCCTTGAACATTGATACAATGTTAATTATTAGCGTACCACAAATTGGTGAAGACTGAAGAGGTTTAATTTCATGCCTCAATCTCTCTCATAGTTATATAGTCCTTGATTTAAACTGTTGCAAATAATTGAAAAAACATGATATGATAGAGGAAAAAACCACAGTGGTGACATTTTCTTTTTTACAAAATTAGGCGCGATTGATTGCAGGGAATTAAGGGTTATAAATTTCACTTACATATTCATCCGATCAGGAGCTGATTTGCTTAACATCACGAATATAACATATCTTGCTGACAAACCATTCGTACATTGGAACATAAACATGCACAATGCGAATATCGGTCCTCCATTACCGCTGCTTTTCCAACTAATAATACAATTGGAGGTCGAGAAAGACGAACATATATGACTTTATTGTCTTGCAGGGGAGCTAGGTTTTCACACAAAGCAGTCACTCAGCTTTCCAGGACGACAGGGGAGGTGTATCAGCATCCTTCCAAGTGGTCAGAAAGTTATGGTAGCGATCACCCTGAACATCTGCCGATGCGTAGGACTCGAGTTCAGCTATGTCTTCAGCTGTGAGCTTCACTGACAGCGCTGCCACATTCTGGCTGAAGTTCTCCACTTTCGTGGTGCCGGGTATGGGGCAAACATCGCTTCCCTGGTGGTGAACCCAGGCAAGTGCAAGCTGCGATGGTGTGCATCCCTTTCTTGCCGCCATCGCAGTAACCCGATCAAATATAAGGGCGTTCTTCTCCAGGTTTTCTGGCTGGAACCTAGGTAGATCCTGAAAATTTATAGCATGTTTTCATCAAAATTCAGACCAGTATGATCTTTGGTAGGACTGATGTGTAGTGTAACACAACAGAAAGTAAATACTGCATTAGTTATTCGTTAAGAAAGGATGAAACGATCCAGCAATTTGACTTGAGTGTAATGATACAGAAATAACTGGGCCAAATGAAGGTATAAACCTTGCGGAAGTCTTGGTCAGACAGTGTATCGACCAGCTTAGGTCCAGTTGAAAAGAACCCTCTGCCTAGTGGACTGTATGCCACAATTCCGATGCCAAGCTCCCTGAAGATATCAGGATAAATGGGTCATTCTGAAATAATCTTGGTAAGTAATTAATGTAACAGACAAACTTGGCATGTCTTCAGTACTGTAAGTTCATACCTGCAAGTAGGAATCACGTCTCCTTCAACGTCTCTTGACCACAAAGACCACTCCATTTGTACAGCAGTAATTGGATGAACTGCGTGTGCTCTTCTGATGGTTGATGCTGATGCTTCAGACAGTCCAATGTATTTGATCTTTCGCTCTTCAACAAGCTTCTTGAGTTCACCAATCTGAGAAGAGTGAATAATGCAAGGTTACTGTTAAAAACAAAAGCATCTGTTGCAGGGATTTGAATTTCGGTATTGAAAAAATTTCGATGGCTAACGAGATATCCGAAATTTCAGCGAAATTTCACCGAAATAAAAATAGAGAATTTGAATTTTTTTTCAAAAGTGTTGAACCTAGGATTTGGACCATGCACCTCTTTCTTAATTCAATAAGCACTACCCACTAGGCTACAAGAGGGTCTTGTAAAGAAATAAGTTATGCCTTTTTTTATGCGTGAGTCTCAAATCTGATCAAATCTTTTGAATTTAAAATTTTCGTTTTCATTTCAATTGCTGGCGGAAAATCCAAAATTCCCGAAATTTCACCGAAATTTCGTCGGGAAAAAAAATCCTTGATCTGTTGTTCTGCACAAATTGCTCTTTGTTTATGAACATCAAGAAACAACGGAGATCGAGGTGCACAAAAGATTTCATATGAACTACAACAAAAAATAAAAATTCAAAAAAATAGAAATAGGAGTTCATGCCAAATTTAAAAGAGTTTATATGAGCTACAACAAAACAATATAGAAATTTGAAATAAAACTAATGGAAATAAGAGTCCATCTTAAATTAAAATAAGAGTTTGTAAGTGTGGTTGACTACAAAGTACCAACTTGTTGTCTCAATTACTAATGGAGGCATATGGAGCATGAACGACTGAACTGGAGGTAATGATATTTATATGTGCTTAGCTCACCGTGACTTCGATGGGTACCCTAGTGTCGATGCGGTGCTGGTAGTAGAGATCGATGCAGGCGACGCCGAGCCGCTGGAGGCTGCCCTCGCACGCGGCGCGCACGTACGCCGGATCGCCGCGGGCCTCCATGTTGCCGCCGGCGCCGGCGCTGATGCCGAACTTGGTCGCCACCTGCGCCCTCTCCCTCACCCCTCCCTGCAGCGCCTGCACAAACCAACACCCAAAGCTATATATACGTATCAGATCAAAGAACCAACCAATACTAGATTGATAATTATATATATTCTCGTCTCCTGCACTACCAGATTCTTGCGAATTAATCCCGGCCTGGGACAAAACTATGGGCAAAATAGCAATTCCCGTCAATAAAAAAAATATATAACCTGATAGGAAGCCGTGCAGGGCGGGGTGGTCAGGAAAACTGGTGTTTCTTTGTCGGATTTGCTATACCAGTCAGTAAAACTCAGTTTATCGAGAACCGACGCAGGCACTTGAGGAAAATTGCTAGCTATTTAAAGATGCTCTGTTTTCTGGTAGTTCTGGTCCAGTGTTCGATGCTTCAATTTCTGAGTAAACCGAAGAAAATAACTAATTTTATCTTTCTTTTTTTTCGTTGGCTTCTAGATGACAAAATTAGGCTGGATTTCTGCAGCGACCCAAGAACCAACCAATATCTATTGTATTCTTTTTCGAGAATGCCGCCACTCGGACTCGAACCGAGATGCTTGAGCACTGCTTCCTAAGAGCAGCGTGTCTACCAATTTCACCATGGCGGCTAATTTGAAATAATAGGGAACTTAAAAGAATAATAGTTATTTTCTGACAAATCGTCGAGATTGGGAGAGTCCATAGAATTTAGGAACATTAGAATCTTCATTAAAATAGACTTCGTTTAGTAGTATCATTGCGTATTTTTTCCATCTATCCATTAGAATTTCTACAATTTCATCATTAAATCCAAAAAAATTTGGATTTTAGCGAAATTTCTAGAATGAAAGCCTTTATGCTCTTATTAATATGATTTACCAAGCCTAAACCTATTTATTTATACTGAACGATGATCGATCTCATGCATGTGCGTGCGGGCGTGGCATTAGACACAGTTCATAGTTGTGTGACCTTGCCGAGGAGGAGCTCGTTGGTGTGGGGGCCGTAGACGTCGGAGGTGTCGAGGAGGGTGACGCCGGCGGCGACGGCGTGGCGGATGAGCGCGACCATGTCGGGCTCCGGCTTGGGCGGGCCGTAGAAGGCGGACATGCCCATGCAGCCCAGCCCCTGCGCCGACACCTCCAGCCCCTGCGACCCCAGCTTCATCCGCGGCACCGCCGCCGCCGCCGCCGCCATTGCCTCGCTGCTCCGAGCTTGCTTCGCTGCTCACGGGGCAAGTTTAGTGTGTGTCTTGAGTGGTGCTGAAGCTGGGTACGTAGCTCCTTCCCGCCATAATTAAATTTATAGCGTGCGGCCGTGGGGATCGGGGCACTGCTGATGAGGACTGAGGCGTCAGAGTATACGTCACTACCCGGCGGCTTCGATCGGGCAGCGATTATCTAAATATATATCACATGCTGGTGCCGGAGTTGGTAGCGCAGGAATTTTTCTATCTTGCAGCCTGCGTTTGTAAATACGTACTCCTAGATGAGTAATGGTGCGATCGTATCGTTCTTTTAGGGTGTGTTTGGTTCTCTTGACCCGGACCGTCCCATCCAAGACCAGCGAGTTTTTTGTTTGGTTGGCTCAAATCAAACGCGCTCGTCCCAACCCCATTCATCCCGGCGTAGCTTTGCTCTCCGTCCCTCTCCATCCGTTGCGAGAAGTGAAAACCGATTCGTCCCGGTCGAGAGGTGAACTGCCTCCGACAGTACGGCACCACCATGTCCCACTACCTATCCTAGTACGCCGGTTGCCAGCCGCTCCCCCTCGCGGCACTTTGTGTCTTCCTCAGCTCCGGCGTCGACTGGCTGGTCTCCGACCACCAACGGAATATCCTGCTCATGCACTGCGACCGCGGCGCGTGGCCCGCGCTCGCGTTCGCCATGGCCGGCCTCCTACGTACATGGACGGATAGCAGCGGAGGGTGCTGGAGATGGTCTACCAGAGAGCGCCCATGGTGCTGCTCGTCGCCAGCTCGCCAGCACAGGACCTGCAACCCTCTCACCTGAGGTATCTGTAGTACATAGTGGCGCTCTAGGGCTCCTCCAAGGGCGTGAGGCGGGGACCCTGATTTGCCTGATCCTCGGAGTCGTTCTCAACTTCGATGTCGATGGAGGATGCAGGGTAGCTATTCGTGTCCACGGCCAAGAACCACATGACAAGGTCGATGCAGCAACACCCATTGCTTTGTTCAGCACACCCAAGATCAAACAGCAGTTCAAGCAGTATAAGCAGGTGATAGATTGATTATGCTTTTGCCCCAACCAAACATAATGGCTGTAGCTGCATAAATATGACGTGTGTCATGCACCTCACCATAATGGCTGGGGCTTGCTTATTTGATTATCTCACGTATAAATTCGAAATAAATTTGAACGTTCACTGGGACGTGTGTTACGCTTGCAAGATGGCTGTAGGAAAGTCTGTACGTTCGACGGGATAAAGCACCTCACCATCCAACCCACTTGCCAAACACCAGCCAGGACAGGATGGTGCTGGAGGAACCAAACAGAGGCTGTAGCATTGATTGATCCATCATGGCTTTAACCCATCCTGAAAATCATCCTGGATGATCCAGGTTGGAGGAACCAAACACACTATTATATTTCGATCCCGGGTGCATGCAAAGCAGTCTTACGGATATGGTCAAAGTTTCCTGTACAGTTTGTGATAAAATACATTGGAAAAGGATAGGTTGTTTCCCAAGGTGTATTTTTAACCTTTCTCCCGCCAAAATTACATTTCTTTTGAAATAAAAGATTTTAAAATTTATCCATGCATATTTTTAAATTTAAACTAATAGGATGGAGCGAATGAACTAAGTGTTTATATTTGTTTTGAGAAGTGCTTAATTATATCATGCATATATTAATATTTTATTAAGTTTATAAATGAATTGTAATTACTAAAGGGAAATGGTTAGATTAAGACGTCCGACGCAACGGACGCTGGGCGCGGTGCGGCGATCGCGACCGGCCCACACGCGCCGCGCACCAGCCCACGGCGCCGCGCTGGCCATTCAATGTCGTGTGCCAGCAAGAGAATTAGCTAGTCATCCACGTTGCGTTTCATTTATTTTCTTTTTCGATTTCACATTTTTCTATCTTTTTCATTCGGAGTCCAACTTGCGTAGAACAATTTTCATAATTCATCTAAATTCGTAATGAACTCATTTTAAATACTTTTTCTCTTTTTTATTTTTTATTGATACAATTGTTTCAGAAGGCAAAAGTTATCGTTCCAGAAGTCAAAAGTTATTGTTCCAGTAGGCAAAGCTCAACTGTTCCAGTAAGGGAGCAAATACAATTGTTCCCATAGACAAATATAATTGTTCCACGAGGCAAATACAATTGTTCCCAAAGGCAAATATAGGGTCCTGGGTGAATGCAAATTTAATTGTTCCACGAGGCAAATATAATTGTTCCCACAGACAAATACAATTGTTCCACGAGGCAAATATAATTGTCCCCATTTTTTGTTCCACTAGTTTTTTTCTGTTCCAACGGTGTGTGTTTTTGTTCCACATGTTTAACATGTTGTTCCATCATTACTTTTTTTGTCCCAACAGTGTGTATTTTTTGTTCCACACATATAACCTGTTGTTCCATCATTTTTTCATGTCTAGCAGTATGTGTTTTTTGTCCCACATGTATAACCTATTGTTCCATCATTATTTTTTTGTTCCAACAGTGTGTTTTTTGTTCCACTCATATAACATGTTGTTCCATCATTTTTTTTTGTTCCAGCAGTGTGTGTTTTTTGTTTCACATATATAACATGTTGTTCCATCATTATTTCTTTTGTTCCAGAAGAGTATTTTTCTATTCCCAAAGGTAAATATAGCAAATATAACTGTTCCACGAGAGAAATATAATTGTTCCCAAAAAGGCAAATATAACTGTTCCTGCAGGCTAATACAATTGGTCTCATAGGTAAATACAATTGTTCCACCTAGCAAATATATTGTTCCAACATGTGTACAAGTTGTTCCAACAGAACTAGTCATTTTTTTGTTCCAATGTGGGGGTTAGGCAAATACGATTGTTCTCATAGACAAATATAATTGTTCCACAAGGCAAATATATCGTTCCAGCATACAAAATGCATTGTTCCAACAGGTGTACAAGTTGTTCCTTCAGAACTATACATTTTTTGTTCCAATTGGGGGATTTAGCCTATTGTTCCAGCAGACCAAATACATTGTTCTAATAGGGGTATACTAGTTTGTTCCATTAGGTTAGACATATTTTGTTCCAAACGGGCTTTAGCACATTTGTTCCAGCAGACCAAATACCAAAATGTTTCATCAGATTGGACGTACTGTTCCAACAGGATAAAATAATTGTTCCATAGTATATGCAAATTGTTCCAAGAAATTTTTATATAGCAACATGTGTCTTGTTTTGTTCGTAAAAATGACAGGAACACGTTGGTGAAAACGGTTTGTCGATTGGAGTTACCAGTCAAAAGTTATCGCTGTTTAAAGAAAAATGAAAGGAGGAATCTTCGCTGACGTCATCGCATGCAAAATATGGAGGAGAGAGAGGAGGCGTTGGTTCTCTTTTTTTTTTGTTGTATGCAAAGCGTCTTTGCGCTTTTTGCTTTCACGCATGCTTCATTGTGATTTTGCTTCGTCTTTGTCTTTTGCTTTGCGGCGTCCGATCCAAACTTTTTTGGTCGGACGTTGTCGCAACCCCGGCTTCACCGGGATCCACTCACAATCAATTGCTAGTCCCAAAGATCAATGCTAGCAACTTGTGAGCGACAGTTTGTTGAACATCATCACACAATCATAAATAACTAAGAGAAATTACATATTATGTAAAAGTAATTGTTACACAACTACTTATTACAATTGTTTGATTTAAAGATGACATAATATAGTCAATAATATATCAGAGTGCGGAAATTCAAATATGCAGCAGAACAAGTATGATGATGCCCCAATCCGACCCTTGAGCGCCAGCTAATCCTCATCAAAGTCCGGAACAAGATCTTCCTGATCCTGAAGATAGACCAAACCTAATCCTTCTCCTGAATACAAATTTATCCGTGGTTTTTGTATAGTGAGTACACGGCTACCCAGCAAGAGTCCTTATAAATGATGCAAGGATAATAACAAGAACAGGAGGGTTAATTTGCATAAACACCTATTCTAGTCAATATTAATTAAAATGTTGTGAAAACATTTGTTGAACAATTGATAAGATGAATAGACTCCCAAGATAACAAACAGAGCTCGGCTTCGGAAGCCCCTCTGCAAAACTGCACAAGCCTCGAATACTCAAACCAATACCAACCCATCAGATTATTATTATACACATGAGACTACCATGTACGACCTTCCTCCCCTCCCATGACCGTGGGAACGGCTATCATGATAGTTTTAACTCTACAGAGTGTAGCACACTTTACCCATAAGCCGAGTGGAACTTTTGCATCTTAGCTCTTCCTTAGGAGCCCAGACCAAGTAACAATACAAGACGATTCATTAGTTCCCTCTGTTAACACCGATACCCCCTCTAAGGTTTAGCACTCGGGCCCCCTCTTGAGCCAACGGACCGCAGCCCGATCTTTTCAAAGTAAAGTGTGTTAACAGTCTTCCCTAACTACTAAGCCAGGACTAGCACATGCAAGCTTAACATGCTTAAGCTAGCACTTATGGTTGCGCTTGTATGGTTTGGCCGGATAAGCACACGCCCAAAGTCCTTAGACTAAGGTGACTACCTCCCCAACAATCCACAGTCCACAAAACCACCCGACTATGCCACCTTTAGTCAACACACGCCACGTAGGTTTTAATTGATTAGGTTAAAGTAACTCAGCATCTCCAATCATACCAAGTCACAAGAATAATTAAATGATGAACCTAACCAACTACCAACCCACGAGCACTAGCAGCTATGTACAAGGATAGGCTAGGAAAATAACTAAGGCAGCAATAAACAGGTTAAATTCATAGGGTCAACGACGCAGTGTGAATATAATAGGTTCTACCCTTCCCATCATTTTATGCATGAGAAAAGTAAAAAAATAATAAACGGGTGAGTTTTACAAATTGGGAGAGCAAGATGCAACTAGCTTGCCTTGGTAGTACTCCGGGTCTTGGAATCCTCCTCCGATCGGCTCTTGGAAACCTCCCGAGCAACGAGAATACAGACATCTACACGTATATGCATATGTGCAAGAAACAGCAAAACAATCAACAGAACATATAGCTCAATAAAATATATAAAATTATATGGGATTTATGGAAAATAATGGCTCTGGAATCACCTAATTTGGAGTTCGTATGCTCCCGGAACAATTCCTGAAAGTTTAGGATAAATCAGAAATTGGGCTGAAAATAATAAACCGGCTAAAATCTGGAAAACCGGCTCACCAGGCGAACCGGGCTGGCTGGAGCGCTGGTGCACAGGTGGCGGTTCGGGTGGCGCTGGGCGACGGCGCGACGCAGCAACAACGCTGGCGGCGGCGGCCGGCGCGGCGGAGCGAAGCGGTGACGCTGACGCGTGGCGCGACGCGGTTGAAACTGGGCGGTAACGACCACGCGGCGACGCGCGTGGCGGCGGAAGGTAACGCAACGCGATGACGCGCTGCTGCGGCACGGGCTGGCGGCAAGGGCGGGACAAGCGCAAGGGCGGCATTTGGACTATTTTCATCGGCATGTGAGCGACGGCTAAAAAATACATGAAACATTCTTAAAATTATATGAAAATTTTATGAAAGTAATAGCTACATCTGTGCGAGAACCGTAATTTTCTGTTGTTACCAATCATACATGAGAAATGTGTCCACCTTTGAAGAAATTTTCCCTACTATTTCCATAGCTGTTTGTGCTTTAAGAATTATAACTATTTTAATGTTAATGTAGCCATGTATGCAGTCAGAGTGATTGGTAAGCAGTAAATACGATGGATTTTTTCGGCCATCTCTGCCCTCTTGTGCCTATTACAACTTGTTTTCACTCTCCATTCTCCTGCTCACATATCAGTCACCATGAACCACCCACCGCTTTCCTCTCCAACTTCTAAGATTAACATTTATCAAATTGAAACACGTATTGCATGTAAAATGTGGTAAACAACTTAACAATTAAACCAATATCATTGTTTGTGCTAAACGAAGATGTCCATCGATGCCATACCGTTGAGTTACCGACAGCCCCACATTAGGGCTACCCCTTTTCCTCCTCGACGTGGCCATGAATGCAAGTAAGGCCCAAAGTGGAAAGAGCTTCCCAAGCATCGGCACACTTCCTTATCCAAGGCAAGTCGACTTTGAGGTGCTCATCTTTTCGAAGATATATTTGTGAGGCCCCTCACATATCTTGTTTCTCCACCTTCTTGTAGTACAAGCAAACTGCTTGGATATGGGAAAGTGACATCATATTCTTCACCACCTTTGTTGCGGCCTTCTCAAAGACACGCTTAGCCTTGAGACGCAAGGCCGTCTCCTCCCCTTGAAGCAAACAATACCTTTCCTAAATAAGAAAGTACTTAAGTTACACAATGCAATATTTGAAAAAGGAACATAGCATGAGGAGTAGAAAAAAATATTACCTAGAATTCATCCCAAACCTGTGTGTTGGGGTCACACCCTCGCTATCTGTCACCAATCTGTAGTGTTCCCACTTCGTGGTTGGCACAAAACACCTTTCTCCCTTACCATTCTTGGATAGTGGTACCATAAGAGTGATTCCAGGGGAGTGTTTATAGGCCTCCGTCGGGTTTTTCCCTCAAAAGAAATATCCTCGCATTGCCTGCAAAGTATAATTATTAGATGTGTGTAAGAACATTTATTGTGAACAAATAATTAAAAATGCATTTTCTTGATGTGCTTTACCGTTACCCCTATTTTTCATTAAAACAATAATAGTAAAAGAACACTAGTTTTAAAATCCCGAGCTTGAACTCCAATGTGTCTTGAATTACATCTAATACTCAGTGACACGGCTATCTGAGCAACTTGCTATAGTGACAACACTATTTCTTGTGGTGACATTTGGATGTTTTTCTTCAAAATTTGTATCCATTGACATCATAGCGTCCGAAGCTCCTTACCATTGTGCTTCCTTGAGATAGTTGTCTTAGGTCCTCATGGACGCTACCATCACTAAGGCACTGCAATGTTAGAATGTTTATTTAATAAAGTCATGGTGAACCTATATAGCAATTTATGGTTAGGTGATAGAAAATTTACATGTTTTAGAAATCATATGAAAAAAATTAGGACCGCCATGTAAACCATCATGACATAGAGTTTCATGTTGGGTAGAGGTAGGCTGTTTATTATATATCCATTGTTACTGGCGAAATAGCCTGTAGATTTTCATTTTCATGAGATATTTGTATAAAGAGATATCAATGAAAATTCATCTAAAATACTTGCTTGAAATACTCGCTCATCTCCTCAATGTTGTTTATTATATATCCAATGTTGCAGCATTCCATTCTTCTATGGACACCTTCCCCCTGAAACTAGAACCCACAGTTTTGCCACTCCACTGAAATGTCTTAAGATCGCTAGTAACTGAAATGTCTTAAGATCGCTAGTAGGTGACTCAAACGAGACGTGGTATCTTGTTACATGAACATTAATATTTTGTTCTTTTGCAAAATATGTGTTCGTGTAGTACTATCTCTTTTAGATAGAATGCTTACATGATACATCATTCAACTCGTGCTTTATTATCCATGGTTGCCCTATGGTTTTAAAAAGTTCCGTTCTATAGGGTACATCCACTAGAACCGTAGAGAACCACCCACCTTTAGGTTCATAAGGCAAATGCACCAACAAATGTTGCATTACATTCATAAACCATGGTGGAAACACCTTCTCTATTTTACATATCATCACCGATATATCCTTACTCAATTATCTCATTGTTGTTTCTTATTTTCCTTTACACTCAATTATCTATAGAAAAAACTGAGCTCAACCAACATAGTTCCAACATCTAAAATCAAGTAACCATGGCACATTATAGGAATCATCCTCTCCACAATAATTTTGGTAATTGTAACTCTTCATATCATTTATCTTTCCACTCACGATGTTCCCCACTGTTTTAAGTTCACTCGAGCACCTGCTTCTTCTGAATAGGCTTAAGGCAGTACACAACATGTCACTTCAAGTGCTGGCCTGTCACATATGTCGGCCATGTCTCTACGGATTTTCATATTGCCTTCTGTTTTTTTCTTGAATTTTTTTTGAAGAAAGGCAGAAGGACTGCCGTGCATTCAAAAGTAGGAAAGAGATTACAGGGTGGGGGAATTCGGCCGCTCCCCCCGCGGGCCCAAACTAAGACTTACTAATTACAAAAGACGTGCCTGCAGCCTCCCAAAGACGCAGGTTGTCTAAAACCTGGTTGTAGATAACTAGGGGGGTGCTGTCGGCACTATAAAAGATCCGGTTATTGCGCTCTAGCCAGATGCTCCAAAGTAAGGCGGAGGCGATAGAGAGCACACTTCGGGGAGCCAACCCGCCTTGAAGGATGTCACACGACCACCAACTGACTATACAATTCTCGTGAAGCCACCTCGATAGTTCAAGACGCGGAGCGTTAAACAGCGCAGCCAGACTTGACCAGACATGCCGGGAAAAGGCGCACTGCAGGAATAGGTGCTCCGGAGTCTCCGGGTTCCTTATGCAGAGGGGGTAGAAGTAGTTGTTGGGTAGCTAGCGGCGGAGCAGGGCGTGTACGGTGAAGTAGCGTCCAGAGGAAGAACTTGCACTTGGAAGGGGTCCACAACTTCCAACCAGTGAACTGGAGCAGATAGGCTGACACAATGCTGATGATATTTTTTTCTTGAATTCAAACACAATGCTGATGATGCTTTCCGCAACATGCGTTCTTGATGCATAACATCGATATTATGCTAGTGGAATAGGGAGGTGGAATAAGGAAGGCTCAAAATAGAAGAAATGCAAATCCAGTTATGCACCTCTTTGACAACTACATATTCATCCTTTTGTGGCAACTAACCGTTGATGCCATGCCACAATCTTAGAGGAGGTCAAACGCTTCAGCGGACTCTTAGTAATGATTGTATCCTTTCGGAAATGCAATATATACTCTATGTCCTAAATGGGTGCTTGGAGTATTTGAAACATCCATGACAATAAAAAGGCATCATTTACCGTCTTTTTCAAATGCGTCCGTGCCTCCCATGCATATCGGACAACACCTGCTGCATATGTAGCGGAGCGGTCATATTTTTGTCAACCTACAACCGACGAAAATATGTCACGTGGCAAACCATCCTACATTTTGTCTGCCATAGCCAATGTTAATAAGCCACATGGCCGATGAAAATGAGCCACCTGGTGTGGACTATATGGGCCCCAGGTATTCTCTAGAAGGCCCATAAGGGAGCAGATAGGGGGCGACCCGAGTCACCCGATTGAAGATAAAGACTACTCGGGCTACGTACGGCTTGGGCCGCAAGGAAGTTCCCGAGGATATAATCTATCCCCATGTAATTAGCAGATCGACACATGCATTCCATGTAACTGCATAACAGAATTAGTTACCAGGGATCCCGAGATATCCTGTAACTCTATCTCCCCCTACACTATATAAAGGGAGGGGGTAGAGGTCATCGATATAGACATAGATACGCATAGCTGCATCTCGCATCTTGATACACCATATAATCCCAGAGCACAGGAAGTAGGGTGTTACCTCCTCCGTTGAGGGCCTGAATCTGTATAACCCTGTCTTGTGTTACCCATCTGGCTTAGTTCTTGATTAGCGTCCCCTCGTACAAATTCATTGCCGGCGGTGACCCCCCAATTAGTCACCTGTCGACAGTTGGCGCGCCAGGTAGGGGAGAGCGTTAAGATCATCTCTCAAGTCAGATGGCTTTTCCAAGATCGCCGTACGTCGCCATGAGGCTAGGAGAGTCTCTTCACTTCGGCAGCCTGGACTTCATCGCCGACGGCATCGGCAATCTGCACCTCTCTCCCCCCGGAGAGATTCCTTCGCAAGGGGGCGCGCGCGATCAATGTGACCCATTGCCTTATGGCTTGGAGAATCTAGCAAGCGCCTTCTACGGATTGACCCCCTCGCTGTTCGCCTTCGCGCCTCCCCTGGAGGCCGATGACAAAGAACTCGGCGGGCTCGACCGCTCGGGCGTGAATTCTATTTCGCCCAACAACCCTTCTGCCTCAACTGGATTTCCCTCTGGACTCGAGAATTCCGTCGCGACTCTCGCACTGGGTTCCTCGGTTATTCGGATAGGAGATAACCAGTCGGCGAGCACGTCAGATCCACTCGGATCAGATCCATCTATGTTCGTGGGTGTCATCAATGGTGGCCAACCCATAGGACAGAGCGAGCAAGTCAGCCTCTCCGCCTCTGACTCGGAGTCCGATGGGAGCGCTGAAATTCAAAACTACCGAGAGGTTTTCGTCCTAGGCGCGGATGATCACCACTCCGTCTCCCCGATCGTCGCGTACGAGGAAACCGACGCCAGTGCGATTCCAGATCCTCGTCCGGCGGAAAAACGAGATCGCAGATAAGAAACTTCGCGCCACGCTGCCGCGATAGTTCGTAATGAGCTTCAGCGGTGAAGCCGAGGATCGGAGGTCTACAACACTCCCGAGGCTAATGTCATCGCGTCAAAGACTCTTCTTGAGACTATCGCGCCACAACTTCCTAAAGGCAGCCCCTCGTCCTGACCCTCGCTCGAGCGACGGCCATGGTCGAGATGGCCGCCATACAACAGAACGAGGCAATGCCCGCTCCGACCACTTCGCACGCAATGATCTACTCAGAATCGAACCGGGCTCGCGCCACGGCAAAGCGGTTCCCACCACCGCCGCCCATGATCTTCGCCAGATATCGGCCAAACGGCGGAGCGTTAGCCACGGCGAAGCGGAGTTTTGGGGCCGCCAAAGTCACCGCGACGATGACCAAGCCGAGAGCACTGCTAGCCGGCACGACCACCGCCAAGAGCAGCGCCAGGGCCCGCGCCGGAAGCGTCGCAGTAGATCCCTAGCGCGGAGGCGGCCATGCCCATTGGAGGGGATTCGGGCCTTCACCCCGGACCTTCGCCGAGTGGTTTGGCCGGATGGTTTCAACCTCAAAGGCATCGACAAGTTTGATGGCGAGAGGGATCCAAAGAACTGGCTGCAGGTTGACGCCTTAGCGCCGCCGCAGCAGAGGAGATCAGAACGTCATGGCAAATTACTTGCCGGTCGCTTTGACCCCAACCGCCTGCACTGCTAACGGACTCCGGAGAACTCTATCAAGTCTTGGGACGACCTCCGTGAGCGCTTCATCGCCAATTTCAAGGGACCTCGAAGGCCCAGCGGAGGTGGAGATTGGATACTACACGGCGCAAGAATGAGACTCTTCGCGAGTTCATCAAGCGCTTCACCAAGAAGAAGAACGAGATCCGGGACGTTTCGGAGCAAACAGTCATCGACGCCTTCTTCGCCGGATGCCAATCCGAGGAGCTGATCAGGCAGATGACCCGGGACCCCCCGCGTAATCTCAAAGCCATGTTCACGATGGCGGACCAGGAGGCCGAAGCTGAAGAAGCCATCGCAAATCATCGCGGTGGCAACAAGGAGGCCCCAAGAAGAAACCCCACGACAAGCAAGGCAAGCCCAAAGATAAGAAACGGAAGGGGGACGAGATGGTCGCCAACATGGAGCGCAACCGGCCTAAGCCCCCCAACGACAACGATTACAAGAAAGTGATGGATTCGGTATGTCCCTTTCATCCCAAAGGAACACATTCCGCCAAAGACTGCCTCATTCTGCAGAAGTTCGCCGACAGCGCGAACCAGTCGGCTAAGGGCGGTCAAGGCAAGAAACTTGATGGAGACTACCAAGACGCTGAGTGTGAGATCAACTACATCTTTGGGGGCTCTGATGCGTACGAGTCCAAGCGGAAGCAAAAGCTTACCACTCGGGAGATCAACGCAATCATGCCCGCGACACCAAAATACTTGCGCTGGTCCGAGGTGCCCATCACCTTCGACCGATCGGACCACCCGGACCGTATCGCCTTCCCTGTGAGGTACCTACTGGTGCTGGATCCGGTCGTGCGAGGAAGCAAGCTGAAAAGAGTCCTGGTCGATGGCGGGAGCGGGATCAACGTCCTTTTCGTCAAGACCCTAGACCAAATGAATATTCCCCGTTCCGAGCTGCGGCAGGGATCATCTCCGTTCCACGGGGTAATCCCCGGGACGTCCGCAGTACCACTGGGACAGATCTCTCTGCCGGTCACGTTCGGAACCAAGGATAACTATCGGATCGAGAGTCTGAGCTTCGAAGTGGCCGATTTCGAGACGGCATATCATGCCATCTTGAGAAGGCCGGGGATTGCCAAATTCATGGCGGTTCCCAACTACACTTACCTCGTCTTAAAAATGCCAGGTCCCAATGGTGTAATCACCCTCCCTGGTGACGTTAAACAGTCCCTGCTCTGCGACAGCGAGAGCTGCGAAACGGCGCAGGCATTGGACTCATCCGCAGAGATGGAGAAGATCCGACTAGAGGTCGCAAACCTTCAAGAGGAAGGGGATGTCCCCGCCAAGAAGCTGGCCAGAACCTCCATCCAAGCAGCTGAAGAAACAAAGAAGATCCTGTTGGACCCGTCTGATCCGACCAAAACGGCCGTGATTGGGACAGGGCTCGACAGCAAATAGGAAGACGAGCTCGTCACTTTCCTCCGGGCTAACCAGGATGTGTTCGCTTGGAAACCTTCGGACATGCCCGGTGTTCCGAGGGAGGTGATCGAGCACTCTCTCCACGTCGACGAAAAGGCGAAGCCCGTCAAGCAACGCCTACGAAGATTCGCCCCGGATCGGAAGGACGCCATAAGGAGTGAGATCACCAAATTGTTGGCCGCTCGGTTCATCAAAGAGGTGTATCACCCGACTGGCTCGCTAATCCGGTCCCGTCCGTAAGAAAACAAGACATGGCGCATGTGTCGACTACACCGACCTCAACAAGGCGTGTCCCAAGGATCCTTTTGACTCCCCAAGATCGACCAAGTGGTGGACTCCACCGCCGGTGCGAAGCTCCTCGAGTTTTCGGACGCCTACTCGGGCTATCATCGATCACCGAAGGAAGAGGATTGCATCAAAACGCCGCTTATTACGCCTTTGGTGCTTTTTGCTATATCACAATGCCATTCGATTGAAAACGCCGGTGCGACTTATCGGCGCACGACGATACAAATGTGTTTTCACACTCAACTCGGACGCAACGTGGAGGCATATGTCGACGACGCCGTCATAAAAACCAAGTCCGATGGGATCTCATAACAACCGACCGAGACATTCGAGAGCCCGAGAGTGTTTGGATGAAGTGAATCTCGAGGAGTGCGTTTTGGGGTTCCATCCGCAAACTACTCGGATTCATCATCTCCAATCGGGGATAGAGGCAAATACAGAGAAGGTCGGTGCCATCCTTAAGATGAAGCCTCCGCCAACCGTAAGGACGTCTGAAGCTCATCGGATGTATCGTGGCACTCACCGATTCGCTTCCGACTTGGGGAGCGAGGCATGCCTTTCTTTAAGCTCTTCGCCGACAAGACGATTTTCGAGGATGCAGGCTAAGCAAAGAAGCCTTTGAAGATCTAAAGAGGTTCCTCACCACTCCGCCCGTGTTGGTCCCTCCCATGCCCCAGGAGCCCCTCTTACTCTACATTGGTGCAACGACCCACGTCATCAGCAGCGCCCTGGTTATGGAGCGAGACGAAGAGGGCTCCCTTCAAAAGGTACAGCGTCCGGTCTACTTCGTAAGCGAAGTATTGGGCGAGTCAAAAATAAGGTACTCGCAAGTTCAAAAGCTTCTGTATGCTGTGTTACTCACATCGCGGAAGCTCAAGCATTATTTTCAAGAGCATGAAATTTCGGTGGTCACCTCTTTCCGCTTGGAGACATACTCCACAATCGGAGGCCATCGAGGATTGCCAAGTGGGCGCTTGAGCTTGGAGCCTTTGAAATAAAGTTCAGCCTTGACTAGCCATTAAATCCCAGCGCGCTGGCCGACTTCGTCGCCGAGTGGATGAAGCCCAAACCCCGGCAAAGAAAGGAGAATCTCGAGTCTCGGACAATGTACTTGATGGTTTCCTCATGCTCGCCGCCGGGCTGGGATTTTGCTCATATCGCCGACTGGAAAGAAGCTACGCTACGTCCTCTAGATATTGTTTGCTGTCAGCAACAATGCCGCTGAGTACGAGGCACTCATCCACGGGCTCCACGTTGCCATATCGCTCGGCGTTAAGCGGTTAATGGTACGCGGCGACTCTCAACTCGTGGTCAACCAAGTTCAGAAAGAGTGGTCTTGTATCGGCGACAATATGGCGGCTTACTGTCAGGAGGTACGCAAACTGGAAGATAAGTTCGACGGACTGGAGCTTACTCACGTGCTCCGCCGCGACAACGAAGCAGCAGACGAGCTAGCACGGATGGGATCCACTCGGGCCCAGGCCTCGAGTGGTGTTTTCGTCCAAGAGCTACGCGCGTCATCAATCAAATTACCATCTGCACCGAGGGAAGATCAAGGAAAGCAACTAGAACCCGACGCAGAGGTACTATCAATCATTCCCGGGTGGACTCAGCCTTACTTAGATTATCTCCTTCGTGATAAGTCGCTCAAGATCGGCTTCGCCGAGTGCATCATACGCCAAGTAAAAGCTACAAGGTAGTCGGGACGAGCTTTTCGAAAAGCGCCCGGGTACTAAGGCGTTGCATATCTGAGCAAGAAGGCAGGGATCTACTCAGCGAAATCCACTCGGGAGAGTGCGGACATCACGCAGCAGCAAGCACCCTGATAGGCAAAGCCTATCGGCAGGGATTTTTCTGGCCAACCGCAGTCACGGATGCGGAAAATATAGTACGCAGATGCGACGGGTGTCAGTTTTTCGACCGGCAAATCCACATGCCGGCGCAAGATCTACAGACGATTCCGATCTCCTGGCCCTTCGCCGTCTGGAATCTGGACATGGTGGGCCCCCTCAAGCGAGCGCAAGGCGGATTCACTCATCTCTTCGTCGCCATCGACAAGTTTACCAAGTGGATTGAAGCCAAGCCGGTTGCAGTTATTACGGCGGCCAAGGCACGCGATTTCTTCCGGGATATCGTTGTGCGTTTCGGCGTGCCCAATCGCATCATCACCGACAATGGCGTGCAATTCAAGAGCAGCGAATTTCAAGATTGGGGCGAGGAGCTAGGCATCAAGATCTGCTACGCCTCGGTGGCCCACCCAAGGAGCAACGGACAGGTTGAACGCGCCAACGGACTGGTGCTACAAGGGCTCAAAGCCCGAATCTTCGATCGCCTAAAGCCATACGCAACGCGCTGGGTGAAGGAGTTGCCTTCGGTGCTCTGGGGGCTCAGAACGACCCCAAGTCGAGCAACCGGGCAGACCCCCTTTTTCCTAGTTTATGGCTCAGAGGCGGTTCTCCCGACTGAGTTGAGGTTCCGGTCCCTTCGGGTTGCCGGCTACAACGATAATCAGACGGATGAAGCAAGGTATGAAGACCTCGACCGGCTCGAGGAAGCTAGGGAAGCAGCAATGATCTAATCGGCCAAGTACCAACAGGGCCTACATCGCTATCATCAGCGCAACATACGGGGCCGTGCGTTCTTCAAGGGGGATCTGGTCCTCCGCAGGAATCAGAAGCACGAGCATAAACTCTCCCCACTCTGGGAAGGCCCCTACTTGATCGCTGAGGTGACCCGCCCGGGGGCTTACCGGCTGCAACGTGAAGACGGATCTGACGTGCCTAACACCTGGAACATCGAGCAGCTACGTCGTTTCTATTCTTAGAATTCTGTATTCAAGCAGCTTGTAATTAGTTCCCCTTCTTTTGACTTGCTACTTGGCCATAAACGACCAAGCAGTAAGTCGGGGGCTACACTAAATAGTGTGCGGAGTCAGCCGCACCCTATCCTTTTTAATAAAGTTGTTTTCTCTCTACATGTGCTGATCACATTCGAGTACTGTGAAAATTCTTTAGTAATGGCGCGTTTATACCCTTTCGACAATGTTTAGCTACTTCGCGGTTGCATAGGAAGAAAGCCAAGTGCTGCTTCCTAGCACTCGGGGGCTGGACCAGTCGGCCAATGCGTCTCATGAAAAAGGATAAAACATATTATTCGGATAAGTTTGATCACCAGTACTGGGGATCAACCGGAAGTTTTTATTACAGACACAGTTACAGGTCCAACTGATCCACTATTTGGACAGCAGTCGGACGAACCTCCTCTAACAGAGCTACGGCCTTCTCTTCCGAGCAAGCAAACCCATCCTTGACGGCCCCGCAGTCCAGGCGAGGATAGTTTGACTTCGCGATGGCGAGGCCTTGGCTGGTGCACGTTATTGCGGCCCCCCGAGTGAAGACCTTGATCCGCTCGGGAATGGCTTCAAGATGAGTCACCAGGAGGTCGGGATCATTCGGCGGCTGTTCATCCGGATAGAGGCATTCAATTATTGGGGCAATCCCCGTCGAGGTTCGGCGGCGAAGCTCTGCACAACCAGTCGGATAAGATATCTGTCGGGTGTCAATGAGGTTGAGCCAGGGAGAGCCAGTCGAGGAAGGTTACCTTCCAACTGGTTAGCCGACCCCTCGGCTCGAGCGTTGGCTTGGCGAACTTCCTCTTCTAGAGCCTTCTGCCTCGCCTCCAGAGCCTTCTGCCTCGCCTCCAGAGCTGCACTCGACGACAAATATTGGAGACCATCACCTACGAAATACCCTTCTTAGAGATTTAGCATGGGTTGGGGTTTATACCTCGATTTGTGTTGGACTCCTCTACGTGGCGGTAAGTTTCAACTATCACATTGGAGTTATTAATGAGCACTGTCCAGAAGCTATTGAATATCTTCAGCAGCATCACAGTGGCATTTGGTATAGATGTGGGTTCTCTGAGTTGAGCAAGGTGGATTATGTGACTAACAACATATCAGAGAGCTTCAACAAGCAAATAAAAGACCTAAAGGGTCTGAACTTGCCTGAGCTATTGGACAGAATTAGAGAGCTTGTGATGGGAAAATTTGCATTGAGAAGGAACATTGGCAGGAGCATGGAGGGTGTCATCCTACCTTCTGTGTTAAAGGAGTTAAATGCATTAAGCAAGCAACTTGGCAGTACAAAGGTCTCAAGGACCGATGATGATGAGGCAGAGGTGACTCTAGTAGAAGGTGACAATGTGTCCAATAGGCATAGTGTAAACCTGCAACATAAGCAATGCACATGTAGGAGATGGCAGATTTTAGGTAAACCATGCAAACATGCCTTGGCCTTTATATTCTCAATGCGTGGTGCTGAGCTAGATCAGTTTGTGGATGCTTCCTATAGTGTAGAAAAGTTTAGGGCAGCATATGTGGGAACCATCCCTACTATGACAGATAGAAGTCTATGGCCAGTGGTTGACCTTGGTTTTGAAGTTCATCCACCTAAGCAGAAAAGAGTGGCAGGAAGACCTAGGAAACAAAGAATTAGAGGCTTCATGGATCCCGCGGATATGTGTCGTGTAAAAGATGTGGAGGTCTTGGTCATTGGGCAAGGGGATGCAAACTTCCTATGCTCTTTGATGATGGTGCTGAAGGTACATCCGCAGCACCTCCTACCCATACTTCCCATGGTCAAGCACCTCCTACTGCCACCAAAAGGTATAGATGCTGCTCATGATCTGATTTTGCATTACCTTCACCATTAAATGCATTCTTATCATGTCATGTTTACAGGACCAGAGCTGGAGCAGTGAAGAAGAGAACAACCAAGAAGAAAACTTCAGGACAACCCCTGGCAGCTACACCAACAAAGCAGCCAACAAGCAGCAGCCAAGTCACACCCACCAAGACCAATACCACCCCTGGCAAAAGACCCACTCCAAAGAGGAAGTGGTCAGATTTCTTCAACCAGAAATTTGTGTAATGCAGACATGGCTGCACTTTGTGATGTAATGCAGACATGGCTGCACTTTTGTGTAATCTAGACATGATTGCATTTTGTGATGTAATGCAAACTGAAATGGCAATGTTCAGAGTGTAGTACTTATCTACATCATCTTCTAGAATAATGCAGACTGAAATGGCATTTTGTGTAATGTTCAGAGTGTAATGCAAACTGAAATGGCAATTTCAGAGTGTAATGCAAACTGAAATGGTGTAATGTTCCCTGTGTAATGCTTATCTATTTTTGTGGCCATTTCTGTCTTGATTATTTTCTTGCATTGCTTTAAAGATTCTGGAATAATTCTTTGAGCTAGCAGTAAGCTGCAATTCTGTGGAAAATTGGGTTACACATTGGCTTGGAGGACCTAAGAAGCAAATAGCATCACAACGTTGACATACATGACCTGAGAAAATTTTCATTTCTATTTGCTTCTGTATGTTGTTTTTGCTACATTTAATTGCTCATATGTTGGGGTAAACATTGTAGTAATTTACTGCATGTCCCATTGCTTAATTGATCATCACACACTGCTTCACATTTCAGTTTGGAGCAAGATCATGTTGCCAATAGTGAGCAAAATTTGTTTTTATGAAATATTCAACAAGATCACGTCTTCATCAAGTATATCTGAACAGAAGCAATCAATCAAAGATCTTCGGCTGCTTACCAAAAGCGTAACAATGAATTCAGAGCTGTTTTAGGAGAGAGGCCAAATTCCATTGCGAAAATGATCTTTGCCCGGTCCAGCCCAGGATTACAAAATGATCGAAGATATGGTGACTATAATTCTCAATTTTCAATCCATGATAGCAATAAGACAATCTTTGCTGAAATCACAGAACAAAGGGAAAAAAATGCTCAAATTGCCTTGGTACTGCTCATCTAGTCATCTTCTACTGCTCAAGTGTTTCTAGCTGCAGCCGCCCCAAGTCCACCCCCACCCTAGCCGGCGACGATTCCGCAGACAAGGCCGACGACCCTGGCGTGGCGAGGCCGCTCGACGTGCTCAGGTGCGGCTCGACGTGGCGAGGCGGAGCTGCTAGATGTGGCGAGGAGGCGCTGCACGACGTCCATTGCTCGACATCGACAGCGTCGTCCATTGCTCGACAACGACGCCGACCATGTTGACGCCGTCCTCCCTTGCTCGACGGCGAGGCGGAAGCTTCGTCGGGGACGAAGACCGGCAACGGCGACGGCAACGGGGAAGCTTTGTCGGGGACGATGACTGGCAACGGCGAGGGCAAAATAGATCGCGGCGAGGGCGAGTCGCCGGAAGATTTGGGGATTTAGGGTTTTTCTCTGAAGGAGTCGGGCTTACAAAATGGTCCAGTCGGACCAATCGGGTGAGCTGGGCCGATGGCAATGTGGTAAATACGGTCTCCGGTACGTATTTCCAGCCGTATATTGCTTGAAAACGAATGGGAAACGCCATAATGGCAGATTTTAGAGAAGAGCAACTTTGTAATGACGTTTCTCGGAATCAGCCATTTTATAGTGGCATATATCAAATTTTCCCTTCTTTTATACACGAAGAAATTCAAGGGTCGCGCTTTGGAATCCGTTTCAAACACAGTAAAACCATCATGGCGGTGGGACGGAAGTGGGCGCGAAAACGGTCTCCGACCAAGACACGCGTCCCTCCGGCTGTGTGAGAAAAGGGCGCGGAAACGCTTCGCCTTCCCCTAATTGGGCTTGGGCCAAAATTACAAAGGGCAACCCCCTTAACATGCTTTCTTAACACGCTGCTAACGATGGCAAAGTGTTAAAATCGAGCCTAATTCGGCCTCGGTACACCCTAGAGGGCATATGACCGGCAGAGCCAAAGTTAAAAGGTGTTTCACGACATACCCCATGTTGGGTCATTAGCCAGCTTCGCATGCTCGAGATTGGGTGTTGGTGAGACTTGGGTTCAATTTCTTGAGGTATGCCTTCTATAAGGTCGCCTGTTGTACACCGCTCCCCGGGTACAAATATCTCTCGGCAAAATTGCATCCAGTCAGTACGCCCCGAGGGGCCTATGCTGATCCCTCCTTCGGTTGGGACAGGTACCACCCGGCTGAAAGGTGTGCCCCATGCTAGGCCAAGTGCGAGCTCTGACAAGTTAAGGCTAGGCGCCTGATGTCGATATCCCTCGCAACGTTAAACTACAACATGTTGCAAAACACAAGTTGTGGAGACGTGGCTTAAGGCACGCCTCATGATGGGCCAGTCGCTGCTCCTGCATTGCAGGAGTGGGTGTCAAGTAGCCGAAATCATCTGTTGAGGTGATACGCCCAATGGGCCGAGTGAGCTAGAGTTTGGTATTGCCAATCCAGGCATTGTTTCGACATAAAAACTTAAGATTTCTTGAGTTCTTTACAATCTCTTTTCAGATTACAGGAGGTATTGGTGAGACCAGTCGGCCAGACATCTGACTCGATCGTAAAGCACTCGGGGGCTACTGTGGACTATATGGGCCCCGGGTATCCTCTAGAAGGCCCATAAGGGAGCATATAGGGGGCGACCCGAGTCACCCGGTTGAAGATAAAGACCACTCGGGCTACGTACGGCTTGGGCCGCAAGGAAGTTCCCGAGGATATAATCTATCCCCATGTAATTAGCAGATCGACACATGCATTCCATGTAACTGCATAACAGAATTAGTTACCAGGGATCCCGAGATATCCTGTAACTCTATCTCCCCCTACACTATATAAAGGGAGGGGATAGAGGTCATCGATATAGACATAGATACGCATAGCTGCATCTCGCATCTTGATACACCATATAATCCCAGAGCACAGGAAGTAGGGTGTTACCTCCTCCGTTGAGGGCCTGAATCTGTATAACCCTGTCTTCTGTTACCCATCTGGCTTAGTTCTTGATTAGCGTCCCCTCGTACAAATTCATTGCCGGCGGTGACCCCCCAGTTAGTCACCTGTCGACACCTGGCACTCGGCCGGCAGGAGGCATGACTTTGATAGGAAAAATTAATTTTATAACTTTTGATAGGAAAAAGTAATTTTATGATTATTATCGTTGGCCGGCGGCCGACGAATATAGTTTTTTAAAAAAGTGGGTGGATCTGAACTTTAATTTCGTCATTTTTTTTTTACCAAAGCCCGTGAATATAAATTTTTTCATCGGATTTCGGCTGGCCGACAGAAAAAACGCCAGGCCAACGAATGGTTGCCCGATTCTCATAGTGAATAAGTATTTTTAAGGCCACTGCGGTGTCCAAAATGACAATTGTTTTCTACTAGAGGGAGTGCTAAACTTAACTACTTAATTAAGTGCATAAGTACTTTTTATGTATAATTAAATATCGTGTGTACGGTGCAACGTAGTATGTTAGACTTTCGGTGCTACTGTATGCTATATTTATAGTGGGTGGTTTGACTTTGGAGACGTCACTAGACCAGGTCACTTTGTGTCGTGCATAGAAAAATTCATTTAAAAATAATTTCATGATTTAAATCACTGTAACATACTACCTCCAGTCACAAAAAGAAGTCGCCGTTGACTTTTGGACAGGTCTTTGACCATTCGTCTTATTCAAAAATTTAGTTCAAATATGTAAAAATATATGTCATACTTAAAATACATTTAATAATAAACCAAATCATAACAAAATAAATAATATTTATATAACTTTTTTAATAAGACGAATGGTCAAAGGCGTGTTTCATATATGGAGTGCTTCATCCATATTTAAATTTTAGATTGCATTTATCTTGTTCTTTCTTGTTCTTTGGTCGTTTGTAGGAATCAACCTTCGTGCACAAGCCAATTATTGTGTTCTTGGCATGGTTGATGAAAAGTATGTTAGGTGGTTTTGGGATTGATAGGCTTTTTCTGTGTTGTTCGCAGCTAGATCATCAAGGTTGCTTCTTCGAACAAATTAAGGTCCAGTTCTTTTCAGCTTAACGACTTATCTACGTTTTAAAAAGCCATATGCTTTGAGTTTTTAAGTCTGTTTTTTCGTTGTTTTGATGGTGACTCCTAACTTGATAAAGTTGTCCTTGTGAATCTCAATAGAAGATGGATCTCCCATCATCCATCATTAGCTATTAGAACTTATAGTTACCCGGTGATATTCATTATTCTCGATTAGTTTAGCTCTTTTTACATCCTATGACCCAGAGAATTTATCCCACGGTAATACCGTCATCCTAATGAGACATTTGGGCCTATATCTATTTTTAGTTTTGTTAGATTGTTCTCGGTTGTTCTGGTTTTTGCATCTTGAATCTGTCTTCCGTCTCTTTTTTTCAAATCATGATTCCAGCCACTACCCAGATTTCTAGTGTGTTCACCATGGCAACATATCTTATGCGATCAAGCTTACGAAACAATTACCGTGCAACCGAACTATCAAAATTTGTGAAAAAATAAAAAAATTGTAGATGTGCTCTTCAACTTACACTACCTCTGTATAAAATTTCAAGTTCAAATGTATCCTGTATCGAAAGTTACAAAAAAGATAAAATTCTACTCCCTCGGTTCTTTTTTGTTTGATGCCTTTGACGTTTTGATTTGTCTTTGACCGTTTGTCTTATTCAATTTTTTTTTTGTAAATATCATTTATTTTGTTGTGATTTGTTTTATCAATAGAGGTACTTTAAACAAGACTTTTTTTTACATCTTTGCATTAAATTTTTTAATAAGACGAATGGTCAAAGATGTGTCAAAAAGTCAAAGACGTCAAACAAAAAAAATGGAGGGAGTATCAATTTTGAACTCTTATAAGCTGTCAGTTTTTTCTTTTTTTTATAACTCTTAATATAAAATGAATTTTTCTTTGATAATTCATACATAGGTAGAGGAAACAATGAAGTAAATCTATAAATTTTTTTAAAATATTTTACAATTTTTGATAGTTTGGTTGTACGGTGGTTGCACTGTAATCTTGATTGCACAGGATATGTTCCCGTTCATCATAGTACAACAGTTTCGTAGTTTCAGTAACCAACACCTTATTAGCAATCCTTGAGCAGAAATCACATGTGTTCTTACAACATGATGATCCCATATTTTGTTCAGCACATGCCCAAAAGGCCTTTGCAGCACGTATATCCATATCCCATTATTTTAGGCCTTTTTATTGTGGCATTCCTTACATACGAGTGTTTCTCAAGACCTACACCTAGGATGTGTTTGGTTGGTTGTAAACAATTGAATGGACCAAAATGAAACAGGATAGGATCATATATTATAGAATAAAAAATGTACGGGATCGTTCGACCAAAATGATCAAACCCTACCGTACAACATAAACATGGAATATTCTGTAATCTGAACCATCATGTATCATCCCATACAATCTCATCCCACCAACGAAACACATGGACGAGGAGCCGTACCATCCCATCCTATAAACCAAACACTTAACCATGTACCATAGCATTCCTTACAACCCCATTCAATCAACCAAACACACTTCTAAGCATCAAATTGGTTACTGAATTCAAGAGACTACATATGTTACCATTGTTCTTACCATGCACATTCATAAGATGCTTCATTCAATGCAACTATTTTCGAGTGGTTTGTTAATGTGGATGCAAGTGTCTACTTTGATGACTTCCAAGACATTGTTATCTTATAACATACTAAAACGGAGGGTATTTCACACTACCGGTCCACTTGCATTACAAGGAGAAACCCCCTTTACCAACGCATCCATGCGTTGTTAAAAGGTCAAATAAGCGTTATTGAACTCTATACCGACGGATTCAATATGCTTTGCTACAGGGGCCGTTGCAAGGATATACTACTACGCATAAATGTCCGTTGGTAACTAGCCCAAAGAAGCGTTGCGATCCAACAACGCATATATTGAGAACGTGACAACGCTTCTATGCGTTGTTAATTTGCATCATGTAATTGATTTTACCATTATTTTCCATGCGAATATGTTAGCGGTCAAAATTTTATTTTTATCAATCACACAAAAAAAAATGTCTCACATACTAAAAGAAAATCAATACACAAAGCTACCATTCATTCCAAATACCAGAAAACAAATATATTTCATTGAAAAATATTGTATATTACATTACATTGGACGTATCACAAAAATTACATACACAGTACACACTAACAGTGCTCTCCAGTTGAACAACACTTTGTAAAGAAAGAATTAAATAAAAACCTAAATATTTTGGAAGCATCGACATTCTCTATCAATTAGAAGCATCAGTACGTATGTCCAAACCATATGTTGTTTTTCTTCTTGGCCTACATAGGAAAGATATTCAATAAGTATATTAAGCAATCAGAAATTAAATTATTTCAGGATTAAAATAAAAAAGCATTATCACATCCTATATTCTGTAAAAGATGCAAAAAAGTATAATTCAAGAGATTAGAAATAAAACAGCTTCTAGCAATGTTAGAGAAGTCTAAGGATGAGATAAATTCCAGTTGTAAACACACACACACACATATATATATATATATAGGAAAACGGAATGGGACTCCATGGAGTCAGTGCTCCGTTTCTTGTTGCCGTCGGATTTCATCAAGATTCGTGCACACAAAGTAAATGCATGCAAAACAACATTGTCATTTATCATACAAAGGTGTGAATGCAATAACTACACATTTAATTGTTTCCATACAAGGCACGGAGCACAGGCTCTATGGAGTCCCAAGTACTTTTACTATATATATATATATATATATATATATATATATATATATATATATATATATATATATATATATATATATATATATACGCATAATAGATATCATCAATAATTTAGCATCAACCAATGATAAAATGGACATATTATCAAAGCAGTTATCTCACCTAATACTAAAATAACAACTGCATGAACACAATGGCCAAAGTATAATTTTATAGAAATAAGTCAACTTGATCCTGGGAAACAGAACAAAAAAGCACCAAAATGTTATTGGGAAGGCGCGGCGCTGCACGGCAGAGGAAGGCGCAAGGCAGCAGCCAGCGCTGGGCGGCCGAGGGCGGCAGCTGCAATGGCGGCGGGTGGATGGCGGAGCCACCAAAGTAGCATACCAACAGCAATAGAGACAAATGCTACTGAACCAACAATCTGAAAATGAGATGCTACTGAACCAACAATAGAGATCTTGATCTGTTGATTACATTTAAATGTTGATTCGGTGGCTCCTTGCCATGCATTGTTGTGGCACAGCGGAGGAAAATGAGATGAATATGAATAGACATAAGAAAAAAAATCTCACTCTTTAGGTAATCCAGTGGATAAGAAAGTGGATCCAATGAATAGACATATGTAATCCAGTGGATAAGAAAGTGGATCCAATGAATAGACATATGAATATGAATATGAATAGACATATGAATAGCTGAGGAAAATGAGATGAATATGAATAGACATATGAATATGAATATGAATAGCACACATAAGAAAAAAATTAACGATATTTCTATCATGGTAGCATATTTCCCAAAGCTGCACAATAAACAACAATCTCACTCTTTAGGTAATCCAGTGGATAAGAAAGTGGATCCAATGACACAAAAGAGCAATTATCTACAGACTTGACTCCACAGATCATTGGGTTTCCAGCGATGTTGTTCAAAGAAGTAATATTACAGAGCGTTCAAAGGGGACTTATAATAGGATAGCCAAAGTGAAAGGGGATAACCTCAATTACTTGGAAATTCCTGCAGAAATCTTTGGCGAAGGACGCTGAGATTGTTGAATGAAATATCTCTATAGTACAAGACAACGCAAGCAAATTATTACAATATACACCATTTGTGGCGGAGTAGCCTCCTGCATGTTTACAGTAGTTTGGTCAAGTGAAGATGCAGTGGCATAGATAGGCACTGCAGTCTGCAGCAATATTACCTCCATCAAGACATCACCAAGCTGGCAAGCAGAATTAACTCCTCTGCGGCGCCGAGGCATGGGAGGGGTGGGGCGTCGGGGTCGGGGCGGCGGCGTGGCGGTAGGCGGCGGCGCCGAGGTCGGCAAAGGCTTGAGGCGGCGCCGGGCCAGGCCGGGTGGGATGGGGTGGCGGTAGGTTGCGATGTCGAGGCCGGCAGGGCTGAGGAAACGCCGGGGCATGGGAGGCGGCGCCGAGGCCGGGGCGGGGCCGACGGCAAACGGAGCGGGCACGGGATGGTGGAGGTGTCGAGGTCGACGGGGCTGGGGCCTAGCCTAGGGCGAGGTAGAGGCGAGTAGGGCAGGTATGCCGTGGTGGGCTGCCACTGAAATGGGCCGTCTGGGATAGGAAAGAGAAAGAGAGGGGAGAGAGAAAAGGAGAGGAGAGAGAAATTTTTTGAAAAAAATTTGTTTTATAAACAATGAAAATTTGAATAAATATTTTAAAAATTTTGGAAATACGTACATATTTTTATTAAGAGTATGTCTAAAAAATAAAGCAATCCAAATTGACATATTGGCAATGCATCAATTGCAACGCATATATAACGTGTGATTACCATATTTTCCTACAACGCATAAAAAAAATGTTGTGAGTTATGCGTTGGCAAAGAGGGGTTCTCCTTGTAGTGTTGCGACAACATTATGCGCGGAGTCGATGGCCGCAACAATAGTGAGGTTGGGAGATGTGGATGCAATGGGTCGTCCCGTGCTAGCATTTGAATCAGCTCCACCATCGGTGGCCTTCGCAATGGTGTAGTTGGTGAACTCGCAGACCTCCGCAATTGAATTTAAAGTGATAACGCGGCCAAAATACGGCCAAAATCTTGAATATCATCCACAGTTGGGATCACATAGTTCCTTTCGCACAGGGGATCCACGTGATTGCATTGGTCCTGACCAAGATAAGTGAGAAGGGAAAGCCCCGCGCTACGAGCGTACTGTACGCTGTAGGTAAATGACACCAATGTCATCATTAATGAAGTTCTCCATGCCCAAGTGTTGAAGCCCATCATACAGTGCTTTAGCAGCCTCTATAGCTTCCTGCTGCAAGGCTTGGAGCCACTCCATTTTAGCTTGAAGTTTGTCCTTGTAAGTGGAGAAGCACACTTTTAAATTTTTAAGTCGTCAAAGTGTTGTGTGGCTTCTGCAAGTTGCAGCTTTAGCTTTGTGACTTCACCTTCTAGAGCTTTGGTGCTCGCCACGTTTGAAGTTAATAGTTGGCGAAGCTCCTTGCAATGAGAAGAGCATTCTTTTTTGAGCTCCGTTATATCACATTTGGACTTCAATTTTTCCTAGTTGACGAGGCACTCAACTTTCTTTGTAAGGGCCATGTTCTGTTGTGTACAACAAGCATGCCATAAAAACTAATAATATGGAACAAAGGAGATAAATGGCATAGCGTTGCAATGCATCATGGCTACAAGGGCAGAAGCCTCATGACCCTCAATTATGGATAGAAGGGAATCATTTTCTAGTTTCTACAGCCTTCGACATGAAGTCATAGTAAGGCATTGAACCACGGGGATAATAGAACTCCTAAGCCTTAAGAGGTTCACCAACCACCTTGTTGTTAGCACCCCCCGTGGTTATCCTCCTCATCTTCTTCCTCTTCATCCTCCACATCATTCTTATACGCAGCTGCCATGGGGCCAGCCACTTTGGCAACCTCTACGACTATGCAATTTGATTATAACTTCGCCACAATCTTGACAGTAAAAACTTTACCTCGAAGTTTTCGAGAAGAGAGAGCCTCTGACACAATCTTAGCTGTATTTGGATTGGCGTGTTATGTTTGGAGTGGAGCCACATTGAATGGTCTCAAAGCCTTGCGTGGCAGAATAGGCTCCGTCACTTCAGCTAGTGACTCCATAAAGCCCTAGCTAACCCTTGCACCAATGTCTTCACGAGAAACAGACATTGGCCTTGCTCCTTGTGGAGGTGCAATGGCCTCTTCCTCAGAATCACTATGAACCATAGAGAAGGCGCTAGGAACCTTTATCAGTCACGCATCGGTCTTTGAAGATAGTGCGGAGGACAGGGGCGAAGCAAGGGTGTCAACGCAGGCCCCTGTTCCTTCAACAACAAGCGGTGGACCCAACTCCACAACTATGGGGTCATGGTGCGCGGGAGAGCTGGGCCCGCTAGAAGTTTCTGACTCCCTGTGCCTCTTTCGTAAAGCTAGAGAAAATCCTCGTCGTCTTGGTCTTCATCCACAATGACGTCCACCTCTTCCTTATTGACATTGAAGTAGGATTCTTCGTCATCTTCAGTGGGCTACACCTTTTTTCTCTTTTTTGCCAACATCAGGAGCCTCTCACTTTGGAGCATCAATAATGTAGTTCAATCGATGACCGCGAACAACAATCACATGAGCTTGGTGCTCACACTCAACGAACAGGCCTATGCAGTATCAAGCCCTAGTTTCAAAATCCTTGAGGGACAAAGCTAGAATGTAAAAAGAGGGTTAAATAAAACTGGCTTCGACGCCAAAGAAAAAAGTTAATAAAACAGTAAACAAGACATACATTCATGACCCTCTGAAATGACCAATAAAGTCTTCTTCTCGTGCGAGGTCACCTATATGTCCCATTTCGCACCAAGGGAATTAAGTTGAAGCATGCAGAATTTTTTGTCAAGGTCTCGCATGCTTTACCTGGAAGCAATCTTCTTCAGTGGGGTGAGTTGCTTCCGGTCACTGGAGGTCAAGTCAAAAGAAGGCCCCACAGTATACGTAGCGTTAGTCTTTCGACTCTTCAATCTAAATCTAGAAGGGATGGTATAGTAGAACATCCTCTAGTTCCACTTGCTCTCCCACCGGCTCTTGGTAATGGTAACCGGACAAGGAGTGTATAGCACTCTATCTTTACGAGGTTGGAAGCTCAGGCAACCATTGTGGCTTCGGGCTTCATCCCCTTTCTTCTTCTTTGGTTGCCATGGACATTGTGATTGTAGGCAAAAACTCAACTGAAGGGCTTGACACTGTGTGAGCTTTGTGATTATAACATACCAGGGCATTGGGGTTGCACCGGCAAAGTTTGGCATCATAAAGGCAAAGCACCTCCGATAGGAACTTTGAAGTCAGAATGCAAGACCCAATGTCAAACAAGGAACTAAAAACAAGGGCTTCGTTCTTCTTTGGAGCCAGCATCGTCGCACCCTTTGGGGACCGAACGAGCTTGTAATTTACACCCCGCCAAGCGTGGAAAGATTTCAAGAAACTCTTTGTAGAGAGAGTGACCAAGCTAAGAGGTGTAAAACTGAAAATGAGTTCTTGGAAAAGGGTTTTCGAGGCAAGGGCCTTTATAACTGCGACCAAGGGCAGAAACGTAAAAATCATCAAAACATGTGGTTATCGCGCCTCAGGACTAGGGTCATCACAAAGCAGATAAAAGGCCACCTCAGGGGGTACATCACATTAATGATAAAGTCTGTCTTTGGGAACTCTCAACAGTCACACTACACTGAAGGGATAGATCGAGTGCATGCAACTTAGGGGTGAAAGGAACGATCAAGGAAGCCTAGCGCGACAGATCCTTAACTATGAGGGGCTTTTGTCGTCAGGTATACTCTTCGTCATCCGTTTTGCGGTTGACTTGTTAACTTCGGAACCATCAGAATGGAGTGTAAAGAGAGAGGTGTTTCAAAGGTGATAGTTCGGCCAGTATGCTCCGCCTTAGGCGACAGGAGGATGAAACACGTTGCCCGCATGAAAGCCCTTCAAATGTATGAACAGCGTTTGGATGGCTTTCGAGCATTCAAAATCATGAAGTGGCTTTCAAGCCTCGGCATTTGGATGGCTCCCCTTTTTGCTTAGTGCCTGAAGTTGTAGGTCGTGCGAAGGTCAAAGCTGAAGCTCAAAGAGATGCAACATCCTCATATGGAGAAGCGGAGACCAATATCATGTTTAATGCTCCGAGTAAAAAATAATTCCATGTTAAGCATTGTGGGTCGTAGAGAAATGTTGAGGGCAATGCATGCTTCCTGACGTAATACCTTGGTCCCCACTGCAAAAGTAGGGGCTTCCTTGCAATCACTCATGTAATTTTATCTGATAGCATGTTCGGACCTTATAAATAAAGGGTCATCTCCCAACATTAGGAGGTGGTGATATTAAAATATATTGTCTGATTCGATCATCAATAATACGATCTCGCTCCTTGTGTACCCTCACACACATAGAGCATTGTTCATTTCTCTACATCGTCCACATGGTTTGCCTACACTATAAAAAAACTAGATGTAGAGACAGTTCCATAGAGACAACATATCAAACCGTCTCTACTTAATCACACTTCCCACTGCACCTAGGAGGTAGACACGAATATGTTATACGGATCAAAAAACCATGTCTAGCAATAACTAAAACTAATTACATGGTTTTGAATTATCGTAATTCGCTGGGCAAAATTTTTTTGTAGATATGTTCATAGCTACAGAAGGAAAAAACCATCTCTAGTTGAATCATGACACTGATTAACACAGGGAAGAAAATTTGGCGCTAATTCTCACCAAAAGAAGCCTTTCGTGTTTTCCTTTGGCGCTTTTTTTTCCCTTCGTACGATAAAGTTGGTTACGATCTTGTAGGATTTTTATTAGGCAACATATCTAGTACTAATGACCATTACGTGCTAATATGTTAACATTAAATCTAGACCATTAAATCCATGATGGATGGTTCGGATATGGAGAGATGAATACCCCATTAATTACCTCATCTCTCCCTTAAATGCTTTCACACAACTTTCTTAATTTTCTAAGTAGAAAAGGGGCCTCCACCTCTCTATGTCTAAACCATCCATCATAGATTTAATGCTCCAGATTTGATATTAGCATATTAGTACCTAATGGATATTAGCACTAGATATGTTGCCTTTTTATTATCTCTAAAGTCTCCAGCTCTCGAATAGTTTGTAGACCTAAAACAGAGAGTACACCCTCCTTCTCCTTGACATTCTTCTCTCGAGTCTCGATCAACACCAGTCCAGCCGCTATCTTCCTACTTCTACCCTAACCTCCCACCCCTCCCCTCATTCAGATGGATCCAGATCTCCATACACCTCCGTAGTCTTAATATCTCCAGTGTTTGTGTTCTGATCGAGATTTTTGAGGGTTGGTTCAAAGGAAGGGACACATACAACATAGGGGATTGGCTCTAGCTAGGGAAGTTCTACAGATTTACACCAAAGGGGACTAGGGGAGGACAAGGAGCAGGTTGGATAATTTTGTTTTTTTTTGCAGACTTATTGAATCACTGAACAGCTACTACGCAGTTGCTAAAGGACTCTTTTCCACTAGGTTGGGATTTCCCCTTCTATTGCTTTGCCCCTTCTATTGCTTTGCAAGTGTTCTATGGAAGATTTCATTACTATGCCCACCAGTTGTTTGATGTCGACCCGCCGTAGATGTCGACTTGAGACGGCACTCTTCGGTCCAATGAGGCCTCATGTCAATAGCATGACATATTAAGCCACTTGGCACCTAGCCTAGACCCTGTGGACCCAGGGGAGGGCCGGAGAGAAGGCGGGCTTGAGGGGGAGGGTCTGTGTCGGCGGCCAATTCTTGGGCCGCCGTGATAGATGAATCAGTGTTGTCGGCCACAGCTCTTGCCGCCGACATTGATCGCATTTATATCGGCGGCCAAAGCAAAGGCCGCCGATACAAACCCTCCCCCCTCAAGCCCACCATCTTGCCGGCCCTCCGCCGGGCCCACGGGGTCTAGGCTAGGTGCCAAGTGGCTTCCTAGGTCATGCTCTTGGCATGAGGCCTCATTGGACCGGGAAGTGCCGTCTCGGCTCGAGTCCTACGGCGAGTTCCTTTCGAATCCTAACTTCGTATCGGCTTTTGGGCTCGATCGGCTTCCGGTTCCAAACGAACTCGCCGCAGAGGTCGACCCGAGACGGAACTCCCCGGTCCAATGAGGCCTCATGCCAATAGCATGACCTAGAAAGCCATTTGACACCTAGCCTAGACCCGTGGGCCTAGGGGAGGGCCGGAGAGAAGGCGGGCTTGAGGGGGAGGGTCTGTATCGGCGGCCAGGTCAAATACCGCCGACACTGATGGACCTATCTCGACGGCATAACAGTAGGCCGCTGACATAGATGCTATCGGAAACATACAAAAGACTGTGGAGCCATTACATGTTGAATAAACAAATTTGCTCACATGGTTATCAGCGCGCGGCGCGGCGCGGGCTCCCTGCAGGTCGTGGGTTCGAGCCCCGCGTGCGCCCCCTGATTTTTTTATTTTATATGTGTCGGCGGCCTGGGGTATGCCGCCAACACAGATGGTATCCAGGCTCCGCCGCTGGCCCCGCATGTCAGCGATCTCGCCTGACTGACGCGTGGGACCGCTTAAACGTCCTCCTGTTCAACCCGCTATTATTCCGTCTGGGGGAGTGTTCAATGTCGGCGGTGCTATTGTAGCCGCTGACATAGCCTAATTGGTGGCCTCCAAATTTGAATTTTAATTTGGCAGGCGGAAGGGGGCTAAGCTGTGTCGGCGGTGAAGTTTTAGCCGCCGAGACTGTCTTCCTCTGTGTCGACGGCTGTCTTTGGGCCGGCGACTGTCGGGGATAAAATTACGGCCCATTGCCATGGCCCACTCCCTGACGGCCCAATCGAACAGCCTACCAGGGCCCAGCTCCCTGAAAGGTTCTATCAGGCCCGTGTGCATCCTGCCGAACAGCTTCCTAGCTGGCGTGGTGCGTAGTGGCCAAGAAATCGTGTTTGAGTCCGTCTCGAACAAGAGTTCTGCACGGCTACGTGAAGACCCGGACGTGGTTTTCCAGATTGGATTAGGAGTCGTGATCCCCAAGATTAGGAGATTACCTTATCTACCATAGGTCATATTTGGCATGTATGGGTTCGTTACGATCTCGTAGTTAGCCCGGCCCGATATTCCTCGGTAGGTCGGTTTGCTCTGCACTATATAAATAAGGCCCCTACGGCGTGTAGGGACTTGATCCGCTTTTCGATTTGCTAGACACCGATCTTCGCCAGTACATTCTATAATCTCGCCGAGACTTGTTCGCCTCGCCGAGCCACCTCTTGTATTCATCTCGATATATAAGAAAGGCCGGACGAGGGCTATTATCTCTCGAGAGGCCCGAACCAGATAAAACTCGCCTCCCCTGTTCACGTTGTTCGTGGTTGTTCGACGTGTCTCCTATCTCAATCTTAAAGAACCTTAGCGACTTGAGATCGATATTCAACCGTCGACAATTTGGCGCCGTCCGTGGGGATACGCAGATCGAGCATGTCGAACTCTATCAGCGACAGAGATTCTCCCTGAGGACTACGACTCAGCAGGGCAGGATGTCTCTTTCCCTGCCAGATCGGACCGATCCATTCGATCTTGATCGCCTTCCAGATCTAGTTCCCAGCTCCGTGCTCGGGGGCTGGATCTCCTCGCGCCGGGCAGCTCTTCGCCGGAGCTGCTCTGTCCCGCGACGAGCTTCGCTCGGGCTGGATCAACTTCGCGCGGCAGCTCTTCGCTCGGAGCGCGTCTCGTCCCATGACGAGCTCCGTGCTCGGGCCGGATCTCCTCGCGGGGGCAGCTCTTCGCCGGAGCGCGTCTGGTCCCCGCGACGAGCTCCGTGCTCGGGGGCTGGATCAACTTCGCGCCGGGCAGCTCTTCGTCCGGAGCGCGCGTCTGGTCCCCGCGACGAGCTCCGTGCTAGGGGTTGGATGTCTTCGCCCGGGCAGCTCTTTCGCCCGGAAGCGCGTCTGATCCCCGCGACGAGCTCCGTGCTCGGGATCGGATCAACTTCGCACCGGCAGCTCTTCGTCCGGCGCGCGCTCTCCCCCGCGATGAGCTCCGTGCTCGGGATCGGATCAAAACTCCTTCCGGATCCCGAGGGCTGTTCGCTCGGCGGTGGATGTCGGAGAAAGCGACCAAGACTTGGAACATCGACCAGCCGGAAAGCTGCTCGGTCGACTTCGCTCGATTCAAGCGCCGCCGGCGGTCTTGAGTCGCTCGGCCGCTCCTCGAGGACCGCTCTCCTCGGTCGGTTGGGACTTGAGCTGAATTTCGCAACCCCAGACGCTTTCGTTTTCCGCCTTTCCTTAGCGTTGGTTTTCCAAAACCTCGTTGGTCTTCGCCCCGTGAGCGCCCCAGCGTCGAGCATGTCTTTTATCCGCAACGACCGCATAGCCGGTTAACCGGCAAAGGCACCACCGATGGAATTCTGCCCACCGTAGGCCGATTCTCATCGCAACGGGCATGCCCACCGTAAGCCGATTCTCATCGCAACGGGCACTCCTGGCGCTGGTTCCGCACTCGCCGAGGCGACACCAACGCTATACGGGTCCAAGCCCGGATAAGATTTCGCCTCGCACGTTTCGCCTACGGCTAAGACCCCAATCGCCTTCCCTGGTTAGCGGTCTTAGCCACAGCGGGGCTGCACTTGCCCGCACACGTCTTCTTTATCCATGCTACGTCTTTCCTGGCACGGTAATCCGAAGCAATGCACCACCAACAGAGTCCTGCCCACCGTAAGCCGATTCTCATCGCAATGGGCACTCCTTGCGTCGGTTCCGCATTCGCCAAGGTGACACTAACGCTATCGGGGGACGTACCCAGAAAAAGTTATGTCTTGTGCGGGTAGGTCGTCTTTCGCGTGTTTTCCAAAACTCGCTTTGCTCTTCTTAGAGCCTGGTCTTGCTCTCTTTTTCCCCTTGCTGGCTTGTTTCTTGTTTGTCTTTTGCAGGAAATACAGAACGGGAACATCGACCGTGATGGTTGCGCGGTTCCGTGCTTCCCACCAAAACCGATGTCCAGATCCTCTCTTCCCGGGTTTGCTCCGCGCATGCCCGGGGATTGATTCACTTCGCCCGCGTATGATTTCTTGCCTTTGCCCTGTACTGACCTTCACAATTCGGCTAAGTCAAGGTGGTGCGCCACCAATGGAGTACTGTCCATCGTAAGCCGATTCTCATCGCGAACGGGCATGCCCATCGCAGTCGATTCTCATCGCAACGGCACTCCAAGCGCCGGTTCTGATCGCCAAGACAACGCTAACACCGCCGCAAGGAATACGCCATGGGTAAAGCGTTGATTTCACACGCCTTCTTGCGGCTCGACCGCATCGGGTTGTGATTCACCTCGCCGGCGGTTCTTCGCCGAGCGCCAGATCTCGTCCTCGACGAGCTCCGTGCTCGGGGCGGATCACCTCGCATCGGGCAGCTCTTCGCCGAGCGCAGTTTTACCGGCACGCTCTTCGCTGGTCGTATTTTCGGTTCCTTTAACTAGCTCCGTGCTCGGGACTAGATCTCCTTACTTGGTTCCTTTGACGAGCTCTCGCGCCGAACCGGGTCACCTTTCCCATTCGTATGCATTGTCTCGCTCCTAGCACACGATCTACGCTTGAGGCACATCACCTTCGCTTCGAGCACGATGTTCGCCGAGAGCGCAATCTATGTTTCCTGCAAGCTCTAGCCCGAGATGATTCCTCTATTTTCGCTTATGTTTTCCTAGGCATCCGAATGTTCGATGCAGCAAAGACGAGTCCATCTCGCGACTTGCTATGTTCATTCTCCCGGAAGATTTGATCTTACCGGATGCGGTGGTACGCTCTTCACTACTAAGAATCCAATCCCTCCTTGATGACGTTCAACCTCAAGGAGATGATTCACCTCACTTCTTCCGATTTCTGTATCGAGGGCTGGGTACTCTGCTCGGACAGATGTCGTTCCCTGTTCGACGCAACAGAGTTGCTTGGCGCCGGACGGGTTTGTTCGGTCCCGAACAAGTATTGTTCGGTTGAACCACAACCTGTTCGGTCGCCTGTTGCACGTCTTTATAGCAGGAAAAATACCCTCTTCGTGACTTGGAGTCTCAAGAGGATGACCCCACTCTAGTGAGTCCTTCCACTTGAGTCTCGGGGGCTAGCTGTCGAGGATAAAATTACGGCCCATTGCCATGGCCCACTCCCTGACGGCCCAATCGAACAGCCTACCAGGGCCCAGCTCCCTGAAAGGTTCTATCAGGCCCGTGTGCATCCTGCCGAACAGCTTCCTGGCTGGCGTGGTGCGTAGTGGCCAAGAAATCGTGTTTGAGTCCGTCTCGAACAAGAGTTCTGCACGGCTACGTGAAGACCCGGACGTGGTTTCCCGGATTGGATTAGGAGTCGTGATCCCCAAGATTAGGAGATTACCTTATCTACCGTAGGTCATATTTGGCATGTATGGGTTCACACGATCTCGTAGTTAGCCCGGCCCGATATTCCTCGGTAGGTCGGTTTGCTCTGCACTATATAAACAAGGCCCCTACGGCGTGTAGAGGGGACTTGATCTGGCTTTTCGTATTTGCTAGACACCTGATCTTCACTTGTACTCGCATAATCTCGCCGAGACTTGTTCGTCTCGTCGAGCCACCTCTTGTATTCATCTCTGATATATAAGAAAGGCTGGACGTAGGGCTATTATCTCTCCCGAGAGGCCTGAACCAGGATAAAAACTCTGTCTCCCTGTTCGCTGTTGTTCGTGGTTGTTCGGCGTGTCTCCTATCTCAATCTTAACGAACCTTAGCGACTTGAGATCGATATCTCAACCGTCGACAGCGACATTGGTCTATCGGCGGCTCCTAGCCGCCGACACTAACTTTTCTGGCCGCCCACATAGAATTCATTTCCTGTAGTGATTTTGTAAGGATCACAACAGTAGAGTGAGGGGAATGGGTCCAACAGTTACCCCAAGAAATTACTATGGTGGCAAATTTTTTGATTTCTCAACAAGCAATGAACTTGGAAGCTCCAATAGTGCAAATGGTTTCCTAAACTACCATCATTCCTTAAAAGACAAGTGGTACGATCAAAATAGTGCCCTTTTTCATTGTCATGCAAATTAGTTACTAACATATATTTGTTAATTGATATTTTGTCTAACCATTCTAGGTTGATCGAAACCTGACAAGTCAAGTAGCACATAACACTTCACCCTCAACTGATAGAGAGTCACCTCGACCTTCAAGTGAAGATTAGATGAATTTATACTATCCATTGCATCTTAGTAGCAAAGTGTTTCGGTAGACATGTTTTATTTTTTAGTGTATACATCCATGTTGAACCTTTCGTATTCTACTATTTTTCTATGAGAAAATGTTTTATATTATGACTCGTAACAATGTTAGGGTGTCAAACATTTGATTCATTCTTTAGAGTTATATAAATTGTGTTTGTGTCTTGTTAATGGAATTTATGTTGGCTTTGCTATATCAATGTAATAGCTTTGTGGTTGATTTATGTTTAAATATAAATTGCATCGGAACATAAATATTATATCGGCTATATCAGCTTTGTATAGACATGATTTTAAAAGGTAGAGACGGTTGTAACCGTGTCTATACAAATATAAACTGTCTCTAGACTATCTATGACTACAACATACAGATAAGACAAACCGCGTCTACCTAAACATGAAACCATGTGTGCATTGTCTCCATCAACATATTAGAGATCGGACAAACCGTCCCTACTATTGGCAGGCGTCTCTACATGTTTGATCGATGTATTCATATTTCAAATTTGAGACGGTCCCACTTCAAATTAGACACGGTCTTTTACATGTCAAGAAATCTGATTTCATATTCGAGTTGTAACCGTAGAGGCGACAAAAACTATGTTCATGTACCATCTCTTTAAGTACACACGGTTATAAAACCGTCTCTATGTTTTTGAAGCAGGGGCAATAGCAACACCTATGAGATAGGCGATGAAACTGTCCCTAGCACTTGTTGAGACGGCTATAACCGTGTCTACAATAGTAAAAAACCATCGCTACCAACAGTTTTTCCCGTAGTCTATGGATTGCTGCTTATACTTGATCAAGTGATTTTTTCTGTTTGATTTTGTGAAACTAACATTAGAAAGACCTTTAGGTCATCTATAACTCTACACACTTTTTATAATCTTCTGTGACACAACACTATTCATCTAGTAAAAAGATTAATATTGTTAGGTCTTAAATGGTTTATAAAAGGTTATAGAGTTAAAAATGACCTTATACTATGGTCTCAGTCATGTGGTCGATCGCTCCCCTGTGTATCCTCTATTCCCTGTGTAAATCACATTGCTCTGTCTCGTCTCTACTCTCTAGCCTCTCTGTGCGTGTGTAGCATACTCTCGCTCTATGTGTGCTTGTGTAGCATAGTTCATTTCTCAACCTCCACAAGGTTTGTCCATGGATAGCAGCTTCTACTTGATCAAATGATATTTTGTGTTCGATCTTAGTCTTCATGCAGCACTGTCGTGCTAACATCAAGATATATAAGGGATCAAAGATTCCGTTAATAAGCCTTTTCTTCTTGCAGCTTATGCAGTTCAATTCTACATCAATCTGTGTAGCTAGTTTGAGGTGGGTGGGGCAACTTGATGGATGAGGTTTGGACTCGAGAGCAGAAAGTGATCGAGGGAAATAATGCAACTTTAAGGCCTTGTTTGGGAGTGTAGTTTTTTAAAACCATAGTTCTACAAAACCATGGTTTGTGTTTTGCTATGATCATGAAAAACCATGGTTTTGAAAACCATTGTTTGCTAGCACAAGTTAGAAAACTTTGGTGTGGAGAAACAGAGTTTTTGGGGTTGCTTCCAAATACCTCATGGTCTCAGAAACCATGGTTTTTGAGAAAACCATGGTTTTGCATAGAAACTACAAAATAACTCCACTTCCAAATAGGGCCTAAACAATGGAGGAGCTCAAAGAAAACCATATTGCCACTTGTTGTGTTAATCGAGCTGTGCTCTTCCTCCACGCTTTTGACTTTTAGGCTTTTGGACACACTTTTGACCATTCTTCTTATTCAAAAAAGTTATATAAATATTATTTATTTTGTTATGATTTGGCTTATTATTAGTTGTGACCGAATCCTTTCATTATTTATTTGCAAACATCTTAGCAAGTGCCAACTGCCTAGTGATACTGTGACGCCAATAATGCCCTGCAACCAGGTAGGCGATGATATATATCTAATCGCCTTTCCACGAGGACAGAGGAGGGGTTTCAGAATCCTTCCAGGTGCCGAGGAAAGTGCTTTGGCACCTGTCCCCTTTGACATCGTCCGTGGACGCGTAGGATTCGAGCTCCGCCATCTCCTGGGGCGCGAGCTTCACCGACAGCGCCGCCACGTTCTGGCTGAGGTTGCCGATCTTTGTGGTTCCAGGTATGGGGCAGACGTCGTCTCCCTGGTGGTGAACCCAGGCCAGCGCCAGCTGCGACGGCGTGCATCCTTTCCTCGCGGCCATCTCGCTCACGCGCTCGAATATCGCGGCGTTCTTCGCAAGGTTCTCCGGTCGGAATCTAGGGAGGCTCTGAAAACGCAATGGATCAAGATCTTAGCTTGATTTTATTTGATCGAGACAAAATTTATTGTTTTTATAGACTATTTAGTGTAATATTTAGTGATACTTTTTTAATTAAAGCTTTGTAGGATTTTACTTAAATATCTCAAAACTTTTTTATATGTATTTTTTTAACCCTTTTTGCATCTAGGCTCTCAAATTTTGACTCAACCAAACCATTTTGTAATGTAATGTTTATCTTTGAGTGTGATCCAAAGAGAAGGAGAGATGTGCGAGTTTTCTCCACAGTGCTCGGCCTTCAAAACATTTTGTTTTAAGAGCATAAAGGAAGAGCTTTCAACGTCTTAAAAAATTGTAAAAAAATGACTGGTTTGTAAAAAAAAAATGCGACTGTGCATGAGATAGGCGCCGCTCTTTTGAGCTAAAACCAACCATTGATACGCATCTTAAATAGCAAAAAATTGTTCAAAAAAAGTTTTAGAAGCTGTGAGAAAATTAAACCATGCACATAAAGTCTAGTATAAAATAGCTATAAAGTGGTACAACAATTGGCTCGTAGAAAAATAATAAATTTTCGGTGATAGCTTTCAATTTTAATTTAGCCCAAGCCCATAATCGGTGATTCACCTTGCGGAAATCGTCGTCAGGTTGTTCGTTGACTAGTTTAGCTCCACCGGAGAAAAACCCTCTGCCTAATGAACTGTATGCCACAATTCCAATGCCAAGTTCCCTGAAATTGCAAAAACTTGTTAAAATATTATGGAAAACCTATCTTTGTGCAATAATATCATCGCTGAAAAGTTACATAAAAAGCGTTTCGTCCCAAAGTCCCAACAACAAAAACGTTTTCCAGCAAATACCTGCAAGTTGGGATTATATCCTCTTCGGCATCCCTTGACCACAGAGACGGAGAGACCATTCCAATTGGACAGCAGTAATTGGATGAACGGCATGTGCTCTTCTGATTGTTGATGCAGATGCTTCGGACAATCCAACATATTTTATCTTCCCTTCTTCAACTAGCTTCTTGAGTTCGCCCATCTATAGGTTAAAGCCAAAGTTAATTATCTAGTCCCAAAAAGTCCTTTCTTTGAACTATTCAATTTTGCGAGTTGAATTAAGCCAAGATTCTATCAACAGGTCATATTTTGGCCGGTTTTTAGCTGATGTTTTAAGAAATAATCGAGAAAAAAAATCATCCGGAATATGAATTCAAACAAAATGGATCAACTCATCTGATGTAAAGCAAAATTCGATTAAAACTATGTTTTTGATCCGTGGAGAACTCCAGGGATCACCTTGTCATGAATCATGATCAATTTCACCAATCAGATCTGAGAGCCTGCATGGTTGAAGCCTTGAAGAAGCTAGCGGGGAGCATGCAGAAGCAGATACTAACGTTAACATACCGTGACCTCGACGGGCACATTCTTGTCGATGCGGTGTTGGTAGTAGAGATCAACGCAGTCGACGGCGAGCCGCCGGAGGCTACCCTCGCAGCACGCCCGCACTTACGCCGGGTCGCCGTGGACCTCCCAGTCCGCCGTGATGCCGAACTTGGTGGCCAGCTCCACCTTCCCCCTTGCTTCGCCCTGCAGCACCCTGCCGAGGAGGAGCTCGTTGGTGTGCGGGCCGTAGATGTCGGAGGTGTCGAGGAAGGTGACGCCGGCGGCGACGGCGTGGTGGAGGAGGGCGATCATGCCCGGCTCCGCCTCGCGCTTGCCGTAGGCGTCGGACATGCTCATGCAGCCGAGGCCCTGCGCCGAGATCTCCAGCCCCTGCGACCCCAGCTTCATCCGCGGCACCGGCACCGCCGCCGCCGGAGCAGCAGCATGGCTGGACTGAGATCGCCGGCCGGTACGTACTATACTACGTGTTGGGCTACGTACCCTGTGCCCACTACAAGGAATTCAACCTATTGCAACGATAATTTTTATTACATTAAGTCTAAAATTATGGCAATATGTGCATATTGTAACAAAACTAAATCGTTGCAATAATCTCTGTGGTAATAAGAAGTTGCAACGATATCAAAATCATGGTAATAAGTTTCTTTATTACAACAATATAGTTTTTGCAATAGCATATCGCCACATTTGTGAAATCGTTGCTATAATTTATTACAACAGATATTATTTCATAGCAATATCATAATGTAACAAAATAGAATTCGTGGTAAAAACTTATTGCAACAACATATAAGTCACATAGAAAAATAAATACGTAGATTCTAGGATTCGAACCCACAACCTCTTGACTTAAAGTAATCTCACCTAACCAACTCACCTCGCATGACTACTTGTATAAAATATATCATGTTTTCATTTTGACCATTTTTTATGAACATATTGCAACAAAATAAATATTGCAATATGCCCAATATTGTTGCAATATGTATATATTGCAACAAAATCAAAATCGTTGCTACCCATAGCAATAATCAACCACCTGTAATCGTTGCAATAGGTAAAATTTTTTTACAACAATATTATTTTGTTGTGATAAAAGTTAGTTATTGCAACAATTTATTTTTTGTTGCAATAGTAGCTAGTTAATGCAACAATTTCATTTTCATTGCAACACATTCAATTTATTGCAACAAAAATAATAAATAATACAACAATTCACGATTGTTGCGATATAGAAAACTTATTACCACAAAAAAATATTATGTGGCAATAGCATTGGCTATAGCAACGAAATTTATTTTGTTACAATTGCTGCGTGGCAATAGGTAGAATCCCTTGTAGTGGCGGCAGGCGGCCAGTGTGGTTCTGTGAGGCTCGCAGGGCAAGCTGCCAAGCTGGCTGCTTATCCACCTACTTCTATATTCTTAGAGATTTTGTCCTATCCGGTTTTTCCTGTTCCTACTGTTCCTAAGCACAAGATCACTGTTCCTCACCGGTAGTGGATCTTCCATCCAGACCATTTCGCGCGCCTTCGCCTTGCTCTGGCCGCTCCATCCCCCACCCCCCGATGCCCCCATGCTCCTCCACACGCCTCCCCGCCGCTCCACCGCACCCTCCACTGCCACGGCTCACACTGCCTCCTCCTCCTCTGGCGTCGGCCTCTCTCCACCTCCACCGCTGCTGCCTCTGTCTCCGCTCCATGCTCCTCCCCTGCCGCCTCCCGCCCGCCTCCACAGCGCCCCTCCACGCTGCTGCTCCGCTCCTGCTCCTCCTCCACCGCGTCGGCCTCCCTCCACCTCCACCGCGCGGCCTCCCTCCTCCACCGCGCCGGCTCCCCTCCTCCACCGCCCATTTCGCGTCGCCCCTTTTGCCCTACTCGGTCCCTCCATCCCCTCCACCCCCCGGCCGCCATGCTCCTCCACCGCGCCGGCCCACATTCCATCCCTGAAGCTCTCCTGCCATTCAATTTGGCCGTAGACTTGCCGTGCCGCCGCCGTGCACCTCGTGGAGCGCCACTGCTGTAGCTCGTCGCCCCGCCAAGTCCAGCCGCTGCCGGCTGTGTAAATGGAACCATTAGAAGCGCGCCGTCGAGACGAATCCGTAGAGCCCAAGAACGTCCAAAACGGAGGACCGTAGCTCCGGCAATCGCCGTTTCTCTCAACGGGCTGTGCGCTGCCTGCACGTTGAAGACGGCTGACGTCAGCATGACGTCAGCGTGATGTCAGCACTTAATTGCAGATAATTACAGATTTTTTATTTATGCTTTCTATTTATTAAAAATACAAAGAGACCTCCAAAAATTATGCAAAATTTATGTAAAATACTAGATGCTGTTTAGAGACCATTAAAAATATAACTTTGCAAATTTCACTAATAAGTTTTTATATAAAATTAATAGCATAATTATTTTAGTATTTAATAATTAAAATAGTAAATCATCTTCAAAATTACTAGAAGAGTAAATTGCACTTTTACCCCCTGAAGTTGGACGAAAATCTCACTTGGCCCCCTAAACTTTGTTTTGTCTCACTTAGCCCCTTGAAGTTGCAACGCAGCTAATTTTTTGAAACCGAGCCAACTTCTAGGGTCAGTTTGCAACGGATCCAACTTCTAGGGCTTTGTGACACCCAAACACAACTTCAAGGGGCCAAGTGAGACAAAACAAAGTTTAGGGGGCCAAGTGAGATTTTCGTCCAACTTCAGGGGGCAAAAGTGCAATTTACTCTTACTAAAATTATTACATAAAATACTAGATTTAGTCCACATCATAGGAAAAATATAATCTTGCCACCAATTAATAGGATTTTCCATAAACAAATTAAAGTTGGTATTTAATGGCCTTATTTATTAATTTACAATGCAATTAAGGGTATTTTAGAAAATATGCAATATATCCTTTCAAAATGCCAAGTAGAATATCGTCGCCGTGGTTGTATTGACCGGAGCCTTACACTAGCAAAGTAGTCGTTTAATGCCGACCCATTTTGCCATCGTCGCGTCTGATTGTCTTTGGTCATGCCATAACTACTTCCTTTTAATTAGTTATGGTAGATAATATATAAAGTATACACACCATCTCTTCGGTGTTGATTTTCTTAGAGCTAATGGTGGCCGTGGTCTTCCCCAAATGCTACAGCAACAGGAGCTTGAAGAACGCTGTTGTCGTCATTTGTGCAAACAAATGCTAAATTTTCGATGGCCGCCAAAAATACTTCCTTCGTCCGATTAAGATGAAATAGATTCTATGGATAAATAGAGTCATAATTTACCACCGGTATAAATTTCATAATTTTCCGATTTAAGTTCATTTTTTATAATTTTGTACCTAAACGAAAATGCATTTAAATATTAATTTAATTGTTGGTAATCAATTAAATTGTAAGGTGCTTAAATAAAAAGCAAAAAATGTTATTCTATAATTACCTTATATTTAGTTTAGTCCATGCATTTTCTATTTAGGGCAAAATGATTTTGTTCATTGTCTACCATTTTGTCATTTTAAAATATAAAGTTGTACACTAAACCTACAAAGGTTAATGCATTTATAAACTAACCAACTAGGATTATTAAGAGACATTTAATTGCCGATTCCGATTAAAAGACCAACATTCTAATATAAAGTAGCATGAGTGCCTTAGTTTTAAGTATTATTCCATAACTACTTGCTTTTAATTAGTTAAAGTCATATATTTCTTTTAAAAAAAAAGTGTATTTTGAGTTTGCAATCAAAGCAAAACTAAACATAAATGCCATCAGTGCATTGTTACACCCGCGCAACGCGCGGGGTCTTCGTCTAGTTAAGTTATTATACGCATATAATGCGTACGTGTACTGTTTCTTTTTTTTTTTTTAAACTTACGTGTACTGTTTCTAGCGTCATGGAGGAGGTCACACGGATAGCTACGTTTATTACTGCAGTCTGCAAGGCGTGTCCAAGCGCGGATAAGATCAGGAAGAAAAACTTGGCCTCTTGGGCGTACCAGATTTTCTTTTAAAAAAAAACTCCGTACGTTCATGGAAAGAAGTAGCGGTTGACTTTTATACACATGTTTGACTATTTATCTTACTTAAAAAATTATTATAAATATATTAAAATATAAGTCATATTTAAAATACATTCAATAAAAATCAAATCACAACAAAATAAATAATATTTTGTTGACACGAAAAGTTGAATTTTCGCGAACACACGTGCGGAAGCGTCAAGTCTGGATTTGCGTCACAACCAAGAACCAAGCGTGTCAGTCAATTTGACCTATAAATTGACAAGGAATAAATTGTCAGTGACATGGTCCCAATCAGCTTTAAGAAACAGCCAGATCAGGTTTTTGCGAATCAGTTTTAAAGAATCCGATTGAAATTCTATCGGCTCAACTAGGGGTGGGAATGGACCGACCCACGATCCATTGGAGCGATCCACATGATCCATTTACTAAATAATGGATCAATGGATCAATCCATTTGGATCATGTTTTGATCCAATGGGTCAAAGGGTCGATCCATATGATCCATTTTGTGTATAATCCAAATAAGATAGAATATGCAGTAATTAAGTAGCAAATCCCTATGATTACACATACTTGTGCACACATAAAAGTAGATTTAACATCTCCGAATAGCCTAAAAATGTAAGAACGGCCGGTAAAAATCTACACACAGTAGCACAATTTTCATAATTATGTGGATAATGACCCTCAAGACGATAGATGATCCGAACCAAGTTTCATAATTATGCGAGATAAAGACTTGAACTTGAGAAGCTATAAGCGGAGCGATCTGTGTATCTCCCTTTTAGATGGTAGCGAGCACCACAAAAAAATTATGACTTCCCATCCGTAAAACAAGGCAATCTTCCCAGTTGTAGAACATCGATTTAATTCAAAGAAGACTATTTAGGCGCATGCAAGAAGTAGAAAGTCGGTGCATGATTATTTCAGCTAGAACACAGGATCTTTCGCTCAAAAGAATAATAGTATTTAACAAGATTTAAGCTTGATTACTCATTAGTACGGCATAATAGTATTTAAGCTTGATTACTCAGACACCAAATGAAAGCATTTTTTTACCAAATTGTCAGATAAATCGGTGATGAAGCATGAATGCTAGCTCAAGGAGCAATGTGCAAATGAAATGTGCAACCAAAGTGCAAGTCAGTATATAGAGAGAACAAAAAGAGGAAATGAAATGGCATTGCAAGCAAACTATGATTAAAAAGAATAAATATGTTTCACTGAAAACATTGGAAGCGTAAAAGGTGGAAGTAGCTACATAATTCACTAGAGAAGTCGAAAGGTGGACAAGTGCATGGCGAAGAGTGGAGTGGCGAATTTCATTTTCGAGGGCTTGGGAAAACAAAGAATCTAATATCTACATGTACATTTTCAGGTTTTGATAGTGGGATGGCTCACCATACTTGTTAGAGGATACCGGACATGACATTTTTATTTATATGCCTACACATGTCGATGGCAAAATATATCAAAAGCATGGCAGATTTGCAACAAGAATAGATATATCGAAGCATTGCAGATTTGCAACAAGAATAGATATATCAAAAGCATTGCAGATTTGCAACAAGAATAGATATATCAAACTTTACAAGAGTGAGGATGGCTACAAACAAATGCGTGGTAATGCAATATGGACTATACAAAGTTCATAGACATACAAAGACAATAAATTATAATCATCAACAACAATAGTAAGAAATGAGGCGATGGACTGGTTCTTTCAGTTGATGATTTATAGTTCACCCTACTCAATATCGTCAAAAATTGATGCCGTGTAAAACTGATTTGAACCTGCAATTCAAAAGAGGGGCAAAATAATTATTTCTTGGCCAGTTTAACAAGGTTCTATTAAAGATATATTACCTGATGCTCTAAGCCAATCTTGAAGGCATACGAGTGCTTCAACTATTTCTGGTTTTAATCGACTTCTAAAATCAGATATCACTCTATTTCCTGTACTAAATGCTGATTCAGATGCCACGGTTGAAGCGGGCACTGCCAATATGTCCTTAGCCATTTTAGCAAGTGTTGGATATTCAGCTGAGTTCATTTGCCACCAATTAAGTATATCAAACTCCACTATGCGAGGAAGTGGAGCCTTTGCCAGGTAAGTGTCAAGCTCAGAGGACACTGCACTGGTCAAAGAGATGCTACGGTGTTGATCCCAATCCGCAAGTGGGTCAATATTATCATTAATCATATCCTCATCAATATCTCCTAGTTGAACAGATCGTGAGCTAGAAACATCTTGGTGGACATATTCATTGAATGCAGACCTCTCTGAATACTTCCTTTACTTTGGCAAGCTTAGATCCGCTTTACTACTAAAGATTGGGCCAAAACAAAACTCGAGGTATGAGAACTTGAATCGTGGATCTAGAACAATGGGATGGAGAGTGATATCCATGAAAGTTTCCAATATTTCTTGAATTTATCTTGCATGTATCTCACCATACTATGAATATCCGGATCTATCTCGTGGTTCACCAGATCCATCTCGATGCCTCTTTCTCCAAAGCCATCTTGACTTGCCACATCTCTTGAAAATGAAGATGGGCGTAGGGTATTTTGTACCGTAAACAACTTTTGTTGCATTGTAGAACACCTTGAAGCCTACACACAACCTTAGCTCTTTCCCGGTTGTCGATGTAGGTGCACAAGTGAAGCATGAATCTTGCGGCTCTAAAGAATCAAAAGCTTTTCTAAAAGGCACAAGAAGAGTGATCATATCAAATGTTGAGTTCCATCTAGTAGAAACATCAAGACAAGGACGTCTTGTGCAAAAAATGCCTACTTGTGTAACAATCATCTCAAATTTTTCTTTTCGAGTTTGAGATCCACGAACATATTTTACGCTCTCCCTTATTTTGCTGACAATAGGGTTTAGATAGCTCAATCCAGCTTGGCATATCAAATTAAGAACATGAGCTGCACAACGGTGATGAAGAAATCGACCTTTCCCAAACAACATGTTCTTGGCCAATAAGTTTTCCTTTAGCAATTTCACCATTGCACTATTGCTGCTTGCATTATCCAATGTGATCGTAAGCAACTTATTCTCACAACTCCAATCTTGAATTGCCTCAAAGATCACATTGAACATTGCTACATCGGTATGTGGTGTTTCCATGGCAGAGAATCTGATTATGCGCTTTTGCAGCTTCCAATTGTCATCGATAAAATGGCATGTTAAGCACATGTACCCCACAGTCTGACTAGACGTCCACAGATCCATAGTCAACGAAATTCTGGATTTTGAAGCACTAAGGACCTCCCTCAGAACTTTCTTCTGCTCCTGAAATGCCTTAAGGCAATCATTTCGTAATGTCTTCCTCGATAACATCTTGAAAGCTGGGTTCAGGCTGGACACAAATTTATGAAATCCATCATACTCAACAATCGAGAATGGTAGTTCATGCGGGACTACCATCCTAACTAGCTCTTTACGTGATACATCGGGATCGAAATTTCAATCCCCCAATCTGACTCCTTCAGGAGACATAATTGTTGTATTCAATTGGCCTACAACACGTCTTGCCTTCTTCCTTTCTTTACATCTCTTCAAGTGCGTACTCAGAGCACTTGTGCCAATACCACGCCTAGCTCCAATCTGTTTGTTGCAATACTTGCACTGCCCTTTGATAACTTCTTCCCCAACCTTGACTGGAATATATTCACGCCAAGCCTTGGACCGGAATTGTCTTTGATATCGCTTGAGTGGAGATTGCACACCAACCATTTCGGTCACAATTTCTTCATCGTTTCCTTCATAGTCGCTGTCATCCTCCTCGTCATCCTCCTCCTCCTCAAGCATCTCGGTGTCATCAAGAGCAATTGGGGTTCTTGGAGATGTCATTGTTGTTTGGTGTCAACTGTGACAAAGAGTTCCCTACTTCCTCTACTTCGTGCAAAGGATTACTTTCCATTGTTCTTTCTACAATCACCTAGACACTCACAAGCAGCTGCAAAAAAAAAGTGTCATTTGAACAACAGCAATACGAACACGAAGAAGAATGTGGATCAATAAAAAAGGTGGCAGCAGCATAAAGTTCATCAGTGGCAACGGAACATAAAATTATCGACTGCAGATTAAGAAATAATGAAATATTAGATGGCGTAGAAGGATTTTTCTCCGAACTCGATGGCTCAAATATTTGGGCAAACGGTAAACTAACTTTCTTCCTTTGGACTTTTCACTAGCTACATTAGTGCGGTATTACCATATGTGTACTAGGTGGAGATGTTTGTTTCTTTGTTAGCACACGTATTATGGCCTAAAAGAGAATGTTAGCTGAATTCAGCATTTTGGAACAAATGAATTTAGCATTTATGGTTCCAAAATCCTAACAACCTTAGACTAAATGTCGTTAGGTAAAAATCAACCCTTTTTCTTTTGCACTATGTCCTTACGAAGGAATACAGAGCTTTAAATTAAAAACTATGTAATCCCATCCTTCCATTAACCATACTATAATAAAACACCAATCAATTTACTGCATAATGTAGGTTGCGGACAGAGAACAGAGCAGAGAAGAGGACAGAGCATAGGTAGATGGCGGGCTCACAGCTGCAGCGCCTCGAGGAATTTGTCTTGCTCGGGGTCGGTCCAGCTCTCGCGCGACTTGGTGGTGGTGTAGGGCTTCCTAACCCTCCTGGCCCCCTTGTCGTCCCCCTCCCCTAGAGGGCGAGTGGCCGCCGCCGCCGCCGATCTAGGGTTCGAGGAGCCGGCTAGCCGAGGGCAGGGAGACTGCAGGCGACGCCGAAGAGGGAGGCGCCCGGAGGCAGCAGCCGGTGGAGATAGGTCATGGCCGGCGCCTGCATCGACGTGAGGGGTCGGTCGGCGACGGGGATGACGATCGAGAGCGGCGGCGGAATGGACCGAATGGTTGAGCGATGGATCGAGGGTACCCTTTGGATTTTTCGGGTCGACCCCGTCGACCCAAATATGCCTTTGGGGCTGAATGCGCGACCCAATGGTTTGCTTTTTTTGGGGTCGGCCCAAGGCCCGTTGGGTCAAAACGATCCAGTCCCACCCCTAGGCTCAATGCCTGATAGAGCGATAAATGTAAATAAGCATTTGAACATAAATCTTTTCATCTCTTTTTATTATTTTATAAGTAGAGTTTAGCCATAAATCTTTAGCATCAATTTATTAGATTAAACCAAGATATAGATTGGATAGATTGGTCAAAGCCAAGACAGTATTCAGATCTAAATCTAGATATAAACTTATAAACCGATTTAAAGGTTTAGAGCTAATATTGATAAGTACAATGCTAATCGGCAATCAACTAAACGTGCAAAATCCTGAAACAAGCATAAGCAAGATCGATTAAACGAGACAGTTGCATACATCGGATTCAGGAAAAGCATATAAGATAATTGACAATCGGCATTACAAGATAAATACATATTACAGATCGATTGAATGAGGCAGTGTAATATGCGAGAACATGTTAAAGATCGGTAAAACCTGAGACAGTCTAACATGCTTTGTATATATGAGATCAGTATGATACAGCCATGCATACGGGTTACAAAAAGAGAATCGATTATTCCATCGAGATAGCTCTAACTGCGAGTTGAATCCTTTTGACGAAGTCAATTGGATTCGAAAAGTGTAGTTGTGTTTTGTGTATGTAGTATATCGTTTTCACGAGACTTAGTATCCTATTTATACTATTACAAAACCGATACCGACACGACCTAATTTATCGCAACTAAACCGTTGAAGATATCTTCTGATTGATTCTTCGTAATTCTTCCGAAGTCTTGACATTATCGGAATAAATTCCAATGCACTCCTTTCTTTTGACAATGAAGCCCATTTTCTAATACAGCCCAACAATTCCGATAACATTAACTGGTGCCATTGTTATCAAGTCCTACGATTAGTCGTGATTAATCCACGATTAGTCCATAAGTCTCTTTTTTTAGAACAACTAGGGACCTCGACTCGACTAGGCATTCTACCGTGAGTTCCATCATCTAACATTAGAAGAAAACTAGTCACTTGGCATTGCATTCTCATTCTTGTTATGCTTTTGGACTCCACTGTAATTGTTATTTTTTTGACAAAAGTAAAAGTAGTCATGCCAACTACACAACTACTTTTCTAAATAAAATAGATGTTGTTGTTGTCGACTAGTCATGGACTAGCCACGACTAGTCTACGACTAGTCCCCAAGTCTCCCCTCATGCGACTCGACTCGACTTTACGACTTGATAACCATGACTGGTGCACAATATCTGATTTTCCTACCAAATTTGGGTGTCAACATATTTACATAATTTTTTTGATAAAACGAATTGTCAAACATATGTACAAAAGTTAACAACGACTTATTTCCACAAACAGAGGAAGTATATAAGAGTGTGTCCCTAAAACGGGATCCTCATTTACAAACTTTAAATCTCTATACCACACCATCAAAATATCTATGTCATATCTAAAGTTAGAGATTCTCTCTCTTATTTATTACGTTTATAGTAAAATGCATGGGCGGTTCATAAACTATTAGTCGATTCTTATTCAGGTCCCCAATCTAAGAAATTGCAGTTTTGGGTCCCTAATCTTTTTAAGTGGGTTCGTCTCGGTCTAACACTGTCATGTGACATCCCTAGAGCAGACGTGGCGCTGACATGGCCGTCCATGTCACATAAATTACTTAATAAATTCAGAAAAATCCTAAAAAATCAGAAATCATAAAAATCTATGGGAAATAGTAAAATAATTTGGGAAATTCATTAAAAAATAGGAAAAGTAGCACTTGAGGGCTCCCATACGCCCTGTTCAACTATAGAGGTATTAAAGGCGACCACACTGTCTTTATGTTTCTTTTATTATGTTTATGATTTTTTCATATCTTTATGCTTTTTGTCATGATTTTCCATGATTTTTATTGATTTTTATGACTCTTTTGATATTTTCTATAAGTTTTTAATGATTTTCCTTTTTTCCTTTTTCATTTTTTCATTTTTTAAATAATTTTCTCACATTTTAATGATTTTTCATTTTAATGATTTTTAAATGATTTTCACGTATTTTTATGTTTTTTTAATGATTTTCACCTTTTTAAAACTATTTTAGTGACATGTCAGCGCTACGTCAGCTATAGGGTTGTCACATGGCAAGTTTGGACCGGAGCAGACCTAGTTAAAAAGATTAGGAACCTAAAACAGCCGTTTTATAGATTGGGGACCTAGATGAGAACCGATTTAGGGACCGTCCGTGTATTTTACTCTTACGTTTAAATCTTTTTGAGGATAGAGATCCTCTTAGGGTTTGTTTGGGAGAAGGGGCAAAATTCCCAGAAAAAATTTGCTCCCACAGTTTTTTTTGTCATTTAAATCCCCACTCTCTCCCCCTCCCTCTCTATCTATCTATCTATCTATCTATCTATCTATCTATCTTCTGGAGCACTTATGGTTGTTCAACGGCGGCGCCGTCGCCGGTCGCATGGAAGCAGCCGAAGAGGTGGAGAGCTGTGTGGCATGGAGGCGAGGACCGTCGGTGGCGGCGACCTTGCACCGAAGGAGGAGGCGGCAGGGAGGCAGAGTGGGCGGAGGGGGCCTAGGTGGCGATGGTAGGAAGGCGGAGGGGATGGAGGCAGAGGCAAAGGCAGCGGCAGGGAGGCGGAGACCACACGGGAGACAGAAATGGGAAGAAAATCCGAGCTGGAGAGGAGGGGCGGATTTCCCTTAGGAAAGAGGGGGGAACAGGCCCAATAATCCCTTCTGGATGGCTTCCAAATGGACCCAAAAAATTCCCATGAAAATTTCCCACGCTAGGATTCCCAACTAGGGATTAAGCCAGGATCCTGCCCGAGACCGGAGACCGTGATTCCCAAACGGGTCTTTAGAGTGGATGCAAATGTAGGGTACCATTGATAGTTTATGGAAAAGGATATGGACATTCGAATTTACATGCCCGGCTAGGGATGCTTTGAGATGATTGAAACTACATATTAATTGTAGTATTTTGTAAATCAATTTTAAAATATACCTCTATTGCGAGGAATAGTGTTCGCAAAACTTTGGCACATGTGTAGTGGATTCTTTTACAGTGTGTTTGGTTGTACGTACCAAGTTGAATCTTTATGTGATGGTACAAGTTGAATAAGATGATTCTGTACGGTATGATTTAAGTGAGGTGTTTGATTGGTTTAATAGGATCATACAAGATTTTTTTATTCTCATATGTGATGACGTAGGATGGTTCAACTATTCAAATATCATCAAATAACACTATATGTCTTGCAAAAATTCAACCTTACGCATGATTTAATTTTGGTTGATTCAAACTATTTCCTTTAAGTTCAACATTCAAACTGAATTTTAAATTACACATTCAAATAAAATTCAATATTCAAAATGGATTTTATGTTAAAACTACATTACATTTAACATTTCATATTTTAATCAAATTCAAATTAAAATTAAATTTTTAATTCAAAATTCAAACCAAATTTAAATTTATTTTGCCTTTTTCATTCAAAACTCAAGTCGGATTTTCAATTCAGGATTCAAGCAAGGTAGAAATACAAATTGATTTCAAATTTAAAATCAACTCGAATTAAAAAAGTAATTCAATTTTTGATTTCAAAGCTCAAATCATATTTTAAATTCAAGGTTTAAGTTGTATTGAAAATTCAAATCATTTTTTTGAAATTCAAAATTTAAATTAAAACTGAGTTAAATTAATATCAAATTTAAAATGGAAACTGAATTCAAAATTTAGATCAATTCAAAATTTGGTATACTAGAAAAAAATGAATTAAGAAGAAGTACGTGCTTTCGGAAGATAGTTGTACGCTATCGTTCAACCAAACCGAGCGAATAGAATCGTACAACATATTGAGAGAATGTTTCAATTTTCTGTATCCTACCATTCATAATAATTTGGTATGATTCATCCAACCAAACACATGGATGAACACAGATTCTATACCATCACATACAAGAATCATCTCATTCAGGTAACCAAAAGCACCCTTAGATGACACTTCCTCCATTTTTATATGAGGCATATTTTGAATAGGCACATAGATTAAGAAAGTTGTACTCATGTTATGTATAATGAAACATGAGAGAGAACATCAGGTAAAAGTTGTTAATAAATCCATATGAAAGAATTGTGCAATAAATAGGGCTAGACAAAGAAAACTATCAATAAACTCACATGCACGCCTTACATTTCGAAACAAAACCATTCAAACCGTTTCCCAAGTAGTTAGCCAAATATATATCTATCACCATCGCTACAAGAGAACCGAGCTTTACTACTGGTTCATCACTATCAGTTATAGACGAATCCATAGTGATGGTTGCATCACTACTAGTTGAACGGTTACAAGGCCAACCAAAGACTAAGGCATACCAAAACCGGTAGTGACACACAGTTTCACTACCGGTTTGAGCTGCAAACCGGTAGTGATACGCAGTTCAATACTGTTGATATATATATATATATATATATATATATATATATATATATATATATATATATATATATATATATATATATATATATATATATATATATATAGTTAAATTAGCGTAGATTTCAATCTCGGATCCTCCGTGAACTTGACGGGTTTTGAAATTCGAGCGTTAGTGATCGATCCAAACCATTGATCTTGTTCATCTTGTCAAAACATAACCACCAACCAAGTTTCATATTTTTCAAATTTGTTTGCTATTTGTTTTCTAATTTTGAAAATCAGTTTTTTTGGACGCTCCACGACTATTTAGAAGGCTGATTTTCAAAATTAGAAAACAAATAGCAAACAAATTCAAAAAAATACGAAACTTGGTTGGTGGCTATGTTTTGACAAGATGAACAAGATCAACGGTTTGGATCGATCACTAAAGTTGTCGAATTTTAAAACCCGTCAAGTTCACGGAGGATCCGTAGATTGAAATCTACGCTAGCCCAACTATATATATATATATATATATATATATATATATATATATATATATATATGTGTGTGTGTGTGTGTGTGTGTGTGTGTGTGTGTGTGTGTGTGTGTGTATGTAACCTGATATGTGATTTGTGTAATTTGATCTGAAAAACAACCCTGTCGTCGAACATGTAATAGAGACATCACTACCGGTTCGTAAATCAAACCGATAGTTCATTGAACCAGTGACGATACCATTGAGTATATTCTCCGATGCGCACAACCGGTTCCAAAACCGGCAATGAAACTGATTTGGAACCGATAGTGAACCGCTATTCTGCAGTAGTGCATTTCGAATGGTGCAAAGGTTTTCTTAGTATTTGAATTGGGAATAATCCAATGTTGAGTCCCATTATTTCCCGGGTGCAACTTTATGGGTATGGTCAAGGTTTGTTATTTTCTTTACATTTTGTAGTGACACGTTTCCTTACGAAAATCGAATCCATTGGAAAGGGACAGCTAGTTTCCGAGTTTAAACACGCCAAATTGAAGTACTTTTGTATGTATAAATGTCATGGGAAAAAAGGTTTATATATGGAGGCAGTGGTAGTCACCCGGCCGGTTATGTTTGCAGCAAGAAATGTCAAAAAGGAAAAACAGCAGTTGCGCGCGCTCATGCCTTTGTCGGGGTTCCATCGCGTCACGACGTGCGTAGCGTTTCTGCGAATTGTATGACCGTATTGGAACTTGGAACCAAGAGAGGAGCCGGGCAAAGATAAAGCTGGAGAAAGGTGCGTGATCTCTTTATGGTAAGTGCAATAGTGGCCCCCCACAATATGGGAGGAAGCAAACACCGTCGAGAGAGGTCACGATCAACCAGAAATGGTCGTCGTAAAAGATGGGTCAAGAGTAATGGCCTCTGTCTATGATCAGGTCGTCGAGAAACCTTCTTCGACGGCTAGCTAGCGGTGCTAGTCGGTTGTACTTGTGAAATCATCGTCTCGCAGCCGGTGAGGGAGCGTATAATTGGACCGGCCTACGACCACTAGCCGCAGCCTGCCAGGTGGGTCCAGGACTTACACTGTTGACGATCAGGTGTATGCCATGAAGAGAGACCTTGTGCTGCCAGCTTCCCGGCGTGGCATGCCAGGTAGGCCAAGGGCGGTCTCTCTCATCAGCTTTGCTTGTGGCCGTCTAGAATATCTAAATTCCAACCATAAAAGTTTTAGAAAAGAAAAACTGCAACCAGCAGCAGCCTGCAAACCCAAAATTCACCTCATATATATCACAATCACCAACAATTAACCACATACCACGATCATATACACACACAATTCACATCACCGCACATTTCTATGTCACATTCACATCCATGTACATGTATATATCACATTAACAACCACAATTCATCCACAAGCAGAATTACATAACCACAAGATCAGTTCACATCGACACACAAGTCCACACCACATGCACAAAAGAAGTAGGTTTGTCACCTCGCTATCAACTAAGGAAAGTTCGACAGGGTGACATCGAACCACGGCGTGCCAAGGTCTCTATAGCCTGGTTCTCGGAGGTATCCTCAGCCTGTGACCCATCATCACTTAGATTCGAAGCTGGAGCTAGAGTTGGAGATAGAGCCATTTTAACAGAGCCCTCTATGAGGGATACACATTGCAAATGTGACAAATTTGCTTTGAAAACCTATTGTAGAAGTCATATCAAGAGTAGAAGGCACTTACATCGCTAGGATTATCGTCCCAAGGGCATAAGACCGCGTAGGTAGGGACAAAGCCTGGCTAGGCCCTTAGAACCCTAGTGGGGTTGTCTGGCCCCGATAAAAAACTCCATGCCTTGGTCCGCATATATACCCGGACCTCCATCGTAGGTTCCAAAGCCGCCCACGTAACCTCTCGAACTAATCTGCACATTCCCAAGGTTCTTGCTTAATGTACATATATAAAAAAACTAAGATCTAGTTTTGTGAACACATTACCTCAGCGAGTTAAGCTACTGCAAGGCTTTAGATTCTTGCCATCATCTCTTCCTAGTATTTTCTCTACCGCTTCTCTACTATCTTAATGATCTCCTATATGGCCCACACCATCTCCTCGTGGTGATTTTGTGGAACTGAGCTACGACGACTAGAGGGGTTGAATGGGAGCATTGAAGAATTTTTTTGATCGGTTCTCCTTGAATCCACCACCCTACTCAAAACATGAACAACAAACAACTATGTATACCCCTATGGATTTAATCCATGGTATATGTGGAGTTTTTGAGTCACAATACTGGTTAATGTTCAAATAAAAGAGAAAAAACTCAAAAGAGGCTTTGGCAATAGAAAACAAGGCAAATAACTAAAGGCACTTTCCAAAAAGCAAATAATTTTTTTCGGATAACTCTTAAGTGATTTGTAGCTTAAACTGCCATAAATTACTCTGATGACTCTTAAGTGATTCATACTTGGCCCTTTTGTGACAAATTGTTGGTACTTCAATCGTAAGATTTATTGTTAAATAAATACTTTTGTTCAAGCACTGTAATGTGTATCACTGCTGAAGTCACTTATGTATACAAGAATTGATTCTAAATTATTGTTGCATGAGGGGTATCTGTTGGGTTTTTGCCCCTTTTATGGGATTTGGCCCACTTGGTCAGTTGAGGAGAATAGGGGTAGTTGTGCTGCCCCCGATGGCTTGCCCTGTGATAGGGTTCCTCAGAACCCTTCGCATGGAGGCGGTGGTGGCTACTTCGTCTCTCCGGGCGTTGTGATTGCTACGTGCATGGCCGTGGTGGCCGGCTTTCCCAGGAGTCATTTCACCGCCATCCACCTATATGGGTCTCTGTCTCTCTCTCTCTCTCTCTACGGCCTAAGGGCTTCCACTTGGTTTTTCCCCTCTTACTCACCGCTGTGAACTAGTCCTTGGGTGAGGTCTCACCGGAGCTCCAGCCGGCCGCTGGCTTATCGATGATGGTTGTGGTGGTGGTGCTATTCTCTTTCTCGCATTGGTGCTCGTTGGCCACGAGGTGGTCGCCGTGTCCTCGTTGCTGCTCCTCTCTGCCCCTCGGGCTTCTCCAGTGGCCTTTAGCTGTGGTGGGGGTGATGGCATCGTATCTCCGGGGTCTCTCACCGGTGACTGCGTGTGTAGCACGGTGATTTGATTTCTGGGACAGCGAAGTTCTTCACTCTTTTCCACCGTGAGAATTTATTCTCCTCTCAGTGATTGGTTCTGTGTCTTTGCCGATTGTGGTGAATCTAGGACCATGCCAAGTGCGTAGGGTCTGTTCACCTCGATTTGGGTGAAGTGCACAATGTGGGCTTATTTGTTTCTTGCTCTATGCTGATTGCATTAATGGAGAAGGGTATAATCTGTTTTAGGAACTTGTTAGACAAAGTGTGGTACTGTTCATTATCTCTTATGTGATTTTTCAATCAGTATGGCTATGTACCTGTTGTTGGATTAATTATAAACTGATTCTATCCTGTTGTATGTTGAATCAGCTCTGGTATAGTTTCACTAATTACTATTTTGCTTTTCATTACCTGTAGTTTTTGTTTTGGCTATTCTGTTGTTGCCTTGAGCTGAATTCGGCTACACCGAATTGCCTTCTAGGTGTGTCCTATTAACTCTTTAATCCTAAGTGCATAGTCTTATACTGCTTGAACTGAGAATCCTTTATTTGTTGAATGAGCAGTGCTGAACTGGAGTCTTAAGTCCTAATTTTAGATTATACAATCTGTGATTTGAAGCCCAATTATCTGATGGATGGCGAATTAACTTTAGTAACCCATTTAATTGCAATCTGAGAGTAAATGTCTATAAATAAACTTAAGCGTATGCTGATTTATTCTATCTTAAACTGAGTTATGTTGTTATTTAAGTGTTGGCCTAATTTAGAAGATTAATTCTAATTTCTAAACTGAGTTAAGTTGCTGTTGCTATGCAACTTTTGTTTAAACTTTTAAGAGACAATGCAATTGGGCACTTGTTTTTTCAAATGGTTGTCATGAATCTGTTATTGGAATTAATCATGTGTAAGCCTTGGTGTTTATTACTAGAAAATTCATGATTATTCTTATTTTCATGGCATTGTTGTTAGAACTCCTATTGCTGTAATTTATATGAATTACTTGTTAATCATGCTCATACTGGAAAGTTTACAACAGTATCGAGATGTATACTTTGGGGTCCCAGCACCAGTCCAGGAGGCTGCGTCCGGGGAACCGACGGATGCAACAATTTCAGCGACCGAAGAGGAGGCTTGAAATACTGTAGCCGATCTGGCTATTGTCAACAACACTGGTGGGCTTTCTGGTTCAGCATTCGGTGTTCATGGCAGCGGCGGTGCTGATCCACCAGAAGCAGGTCGTGTGTATGGTATGCACACTCGGCTCCGAGATAACACTCATCAGCCTAAGATCCGTACGGATGGCACTGTTCCTTTGCCACCTGGACGGAATGCAGATCTGTGTTTAAGCGAGCCGGTTACATACTCTGAAGCATCCAAGTATGCAGAGCGGAGGTCAGCGATGGACCAAGAGTTTGAAGCCTTGATCAACAATAAAACTTGGCATCTCGTGCCTCATAAGCCAGGTATAAACTTGATTGATTCTAAATAGGTTTTTAAATTGAAACGAAAGGCAGATGGTACAGTGGATTCTTGTAAAGCTCGCTCGGTAGCGACGGGTTTGAAGCAAGGGCCGTCATTGATTATGGGGACACGTTTACTCCAGTGGTGAAACCAGTAACCATTCTGTTGATATTGTCTCTAGCTGTGTGAAAAGGATGGAGTTTATGTCAATTGGATGTGCAAAATGCATTCTTGCATGGTTTGCTAGAAGAAGACGTCTATATGCATGCAACAACCGGAAGAACATTGAAGAAAGGTGGAGAGAGAATTGATCTTTCGATAATAAGAAGGAGTACAGGGTACAATATATAGCCTGATAGAGGGGACAGGCTAGACGTAGATTAGGCAGGCCATTAATGGCAGTTAACGCACGCGAAATTAGGGGGATTACGCGTAGCATATTCTACGGCACATTCTAACACTCCCCCGCAGTCCGAACAACGGAAGCTGTCGGTTGGACTGGTACAAGAAAGAAACAAGAAACAAGTACTAGCACTCCCCCGCAGTCGGAACGTCAGCAGCACGGACGTTCAGGCTAGACCGGAACTCGGTGAAGACCGAAGTAGGCAGTCCCTTGGTGAAGATGTCCGCGTACTGCGAAGTCGTCGGGATATGGAGAACGCGAACCTGGCCGAGAGCCACCCGCTCTCGGACAAAGTGGAGGTCGATCTCGACGTGCTTGGTGCGCTGGTGCTGCACTGGGTTGCTGGAGAGGTAGACCGCACTGACGTTGTCGCAATAGACGACGGTGGCTCGGCGAAGGGGACTCTGAAGTTCCTGGAGAAGCTGTCGTAGCCAACATGCCTCAGCCACGCCGTTAGCAGCATGGAGGGCCTCAACCCAATAGGAAGACTTGTCAATTTCAGCTTTGATGCGCACTAGGTCGGCGCGGTCTACCTCTCCAGCAAGATCGGGTCGACCTAGTGCGCATCAAAGATTTTGAAGGAGCGTGGAGGTGGGACGAAGATTAAGAAGGTGAGTGACAGCATGGAGGGCCTCAACCCAATAGGAAGGGGGTAGGCTAGCCTGGAAGAGAAGGGAACGCACGACATTGTTAGTGGTAAGAATGGTGCGTTCGGCTTTGCCATTTTGCTGGGATGTGTATGGACATGACATGCGAAGTGCAATGCCATGTTGAAGAAAGAAGGCTCTAGACGCTGAGTTATCGAACTCTTTTCCGTTGTCACACTGGATCTGTTTGACGGTGGCGTTGAACTGTGTTCGAGCGTAGGCGAGAAAATTGGTGATAGTGGAGAAAGTCTCAGATTTCAGGCGCAGGGGAAAAGTCCATAAAAAATGAGAACAATCATCAAGGATAACCAGATAGTATTTGAAGCCAGAAACACTAAGAACAGGAGAAGTCCATAAATCACAGTGCAACAAACCGAATATCTGGGTAGCTCGAGAAGTAGAAGGCGAAAAAGGGAGACGAACATGACGACCGAGTTGAAAAGCATGACAAATCGGTTCATGGTCGATTTTAGTACAGGAGATAGCGGACGACTTGGACAATCTAGAAAGCGACTCGTGACCAGGATGACCAAGACGACGATGCCAATGTGTCGAGGAGGGGATGCTGGCGGCGAAGGCCTAGGCTGAGGCAAGACCCGGGGTGAAGGAGTAGAGATCTCCAGAGCTATTGCACCTGGCGATCATGTCCCCCGAACGAAGATCCTTCACAGAGAAACCAGCAGGGTAAAACTCGACAGAACACTGGTTATCAATAGTGAATTTTCTAACGGATATGAGGTTCTTGATAATGTTGGGTGTAACGAGAACATTACGAAGAACTAGAGAACCGTTAGTGGAAGGAAAAGACAGATAAACAGTGTGAGTGACAGGAAGACGAGACTCGTTGCCAACAACAATGTTGGTAGGGCAGGAGTGAGGGGGTGGGTGGGCAGAGGAGAGAGTACCAGCGTCGGAGGTCATGTGCGAGGTCGCGCCAGAGTCCATGTACCACTCCGCATCAGAAGGGGGCGAAGTCAAGGTCATGGTGTTGAAGGCGTTGGCCAGCGACTGCTGGTCCCAGCCTGCTCCCGCCATCGGAGTCCGGGCCCCCAGTAGTTTGAGAGGGGTTGGTGCACCGGTGCACCTTGCAATGCCAGGCATGAGGAGCCTGGCGAGGCGGCACTGGAGGCCGGCCCAAGATCCCCGGACCCTGGTGAGGCCACAACTGGACTGTGCCGGTCCAGGGATTGTACTGCGCGGCGACAGGAGCACCCCCACCGCCTGTGGGGGTAGAGCGAGGACCACCCCCACCACCGGAAGTGGGAGGGCGACCTCCACCACCGCCGCCGCCGCCGTTACCTCCACCACGATGACGATTGCGGTTATTGTTACCGCGACCGCCATTGTTGGTCCGAGGTGCACTGGAGGAGGATCCAGCAGTGGAACCACCCGACGGTGGGCGGCATCGCCATCGAAGAGGTGGTGGCGACGAGGACGGTAGAGGAACCACTCGACGTAGGGGTCAGAGTGAGTTCCTCAACCTGGAGCTCATCTCGCACTGCGAGATACGTCGGGAAGGGCTCGGTGTTGCGAATAACAGTCTTCACCGTCTTGAATTGTTCAGACAGACCGCGGAGCACTTGGAGGACCAGCGTGCGGTCGCTGACCGGCTTGCCAAGATCACCAAGTTTGTTTGCCAGGCCCTTCATATGGTTACAGTACTCGGTAATGGAGAGGTCGCCCTGGACGAAGGAGTGGAACTGGGCCTCAACATAGAGAGCTCGCGTCTCCTGATTACCGAGAAACTGGTGCTCAAGTGCCACCCACACGGAGCGAGCGGTGGTGATGGTGCTCATGACACCCTCAAGTAGGTCGCTGGAGATACGCCCATAGATCCAGGATAGGACCACATAATCCATACGGACCCAGTCAGGATCATGCGGGCGCCCAGTCGAGGAGAGCACATGGTCGGCGAGAGCGAACCGGCCGAGGGCGACGAGAAAGAGACCCCGCCACTTGTGGTAGTTGGAGCTGCCAAGGTCAAGGACGACCGGCACCAGGGAGCCGATGTTCATGATACCGACAGCCTGTGCATGAAGCGTGGTAATTGTGTCCGGGTCTCCAGGAGGAGCGAAGGCGGCCTCTAGGGCAGCGGCGGAGCCAGCACCATAAGGAAGGGTGATGGGGGACCCACTGAACTCAGCCCTGCCACCAAGGACGCTGGAAGGTCTAGGGGCAAGACGAAGATCAGTGTTCCATAGACCGGGTGCATAAACACTGCTGCTAGAGGGGCCCACACCACAGCTAAAGGGGCCATTGGGACCGCCATTTAGGTGGCCCATTGCAGCCCAACCGGCCTAGGGGGATTAGGGTTCCCCCCTTGCCCAGCCGCGCCGCCAGTGGCTTGCCCAGCCGCGCCGCTATGGGAGGTGGCGGGGCGCGCCGGCGTGCCCCCCTTTGGCCAACCGCGCCGCCAATGGGAAGGTGGCGGGCGCCAGCGAAAGCGCAAGGCCGCCAGCGCTGTGAAGAGGGGCACCGCCGCTGCGCCGCCCGGGAAGGCGACGCCCATGAGAAGAGGCCGGCGTCAATGGGGACGCCGCCAGAGAAGGAGCGGGAGGGGCTCGCGCCGTCCGGCGCTGACGACGGTGTGCAGCGCCGCGCCGCCCGTGGGGATGCCGCCCGTGGGGACGCCGCCGGGGATGCCGCTCACGGGGAGGAGACCGGGGGCGCCGCCTATGCCGCCCAAGAAGAAGGGGCCAAGTTCTCCTGCGCCGGAGAAGAGGGAGAAGCCGGTGTGGAGGCCGCTGCATCCTCTACCGTCGAGGTGAGTGTCGGCGCCGTGTCCAGAGGTGTCGCCGACAAGAGAGAGGATCGCCATCCGTGCCTCTGGAGGTAAGGCGGCGATGGCCGCGGCAACTCGTGCGAGATCAGGAGTTGCGGCGGGAGACGTAGAGGAGACGACAACGGCTGGAGTAGAGGTAGGGAGACCGGTGGAGAGCTCGCCGGTAGAGGGGCCGGTGGAGGTCTCATCGGTGATGGCCATGGAGACCAGTGGGAAGGGAGGGTTTAGGGTTTGCGGAATTGTAGGGGCAGGAAAGCCCGCTCTGATACCATGAAGAAAGGTGGAGAGAGAATTGATCTTTCGATAACAAGAAGGAGGAGTACAGGGTACAATATATAGCCTGATAGAGGGGCAGGCTAGACGTAGATTAGGCAGGCCATTAATGGCAGTTAATGCACGCGTAATCAGGGGGATTACGCGTAGCATATTCTACGGCACATTCTAACAAATATGAGGATAAGAAACCCTAGAGCTATTATCATCTGGTTTATGTGGTGATATCGTTGCCACCGGTTCATCAACTAGTGCAGTTCGGCAGTTGATAGAAAAGCTAAAAGTAGAATTTCCAGTGAAGGATTCAGGTTATTTACACTACTTCCTCATCATACAAGTTCTGAAGCTGACGGATGGTTTATTGTTGTGTCAGTTACGGTACATTTCAGATGTTCTTGACAGAGCAGGAATCAAACACAGCAAACCGGTTACCACGACTTTGTCTACTTCAGAGAAGTTGTCACGTGAAGAAGGGAAGGTTCTACCGTAGGAAGATGCTAATAAATACCGGAGTACAGTGGGAGCTCTCCGGACGTTAACTCGACCAGATATTGCATTCGCAGTAAATAAAATATGTCAGTTTTTACGTGTGCCAACTGATACATTGGGCTGCGGCAAAAAGAATCTTCAGTATTTGCAGCACACCGGAGAGTTAGGACTTTGTATTGGCAGGTCTAACTCTAGTTTGAGCCTTCTCCGATGTAAATTAGGCAGGTTTTCTAGATGATAGACGATCGGCAGACGGGTTTGCCGTGTAAAACTGATATCACGGAGTTGATGGAAACAATCAACAGTCTCAAAGTCGAGTATAGAGGATGAGTATAAGTCTTTAGCTAATGATTGGGTGCAGTCGTTACTAAAGGAGTTGGGAACATATCAAAATTGGGCTCCTGTGTTGTGGTGTGACAATCGTGCAAAGTATCTCTCCGTCAATTCAGTTTTTCGTGCAAGAAAACATGTTGAAGGTGATTTTCAATTCGTGTGTGAGAGAGTTGCAAATGAAGCACTGTTAGTCAGCTTTATTTCTTCAGATGATCAAGTTGCGGACGGGTTAACAAAAGCAACTTCAGCATCAAGTTTTGCTCGATTTTGCGCTGTTGTAATCTTCGGCTTTGCCGAATCTCTAGCTTATCAGGTTGTTGATCTGAGTACATATATGAGACGACGCTCTGCTGGTTGGCTGCGGCACATCAACCTAAACCCCAGCTCTTGCTATCTTTTCATCACAAAACAGATATTGACTCTGCAGATACAGCAGAAACTGGGCATTCTCGCTGATAAGTGGATATCGGCAGAGATTTGGCACCGACCTTTGGATTTCTTTAGTTAAGCGTCACTGCATCAGTGTTTATCTTCAGAACGCATAGCTATCTTCAGAATCTTCTATGTTTCATTATTACGGAACTTTGACGGTTAGAGAACTGTACGTGTTGACTAAACGGCACGAGCTTATTGCCCCCACAAGCTTCAGCACCTGTGACTAGGGTTGGAAATGGTAAGGATATTTTTCCAATTTTCCAACCGGCCGACCGAATTGATCGGATAGTGATTTGGATTGTTTTATGAAAATTCGACTATTTTACGGATAAGGATATGCATATGGATAATTTAACGTGGATATGAATATGAATACAGAGCACTGATTATTCGGTAGATAAAAAATATCTGAGTTTTTTTTATACGAAAATGCTTCTAGCCGGGCGTCCGATCCGTCGGACGCCTCCCAAATTTCATCGCCTCATTTTTTTTTTCGTACTTCGCCGCTCAAATCGCTCCTCGATTTGATGGTCCATTCAACGCTAGCACCCAACCAGACGCCTCACCCGGACCTAAAATTACACGTCTCTACCACTTATCAGAAACCAACGCCAAACCAGCACCACCGACCCAAATCCTAATTAACTTATTTTTGTATCCATTTCATGTTAAGTCAAAAATGCATAGAATAAATTTCATAATTCATCTAAAATCACAATAAACCCATTTTAAATACTTTTCATTTTTTCATTTTTGAATTCAGCGTCTTGCAGTCACAGACTCGACGCTAGCTAGCTTACGGCCAACACTAGCTAGTTAGCTTGCAGCCAACGAACATAGAATATGCGTTTCATTTATGTTCTTTTTCGATTTCTCATTTTTATATCTTTTTCATTTGGAGTTCAAATCGCGTAGTACAAATTTTATAATTCATCTAAATTCCGTTTGAACTCATTTTAAATACTTTTCTATTTTTTTATCTTTTATTGGTACAATTGTTCCATCAGGCAAGATAGATTGTTCCGGAAGGCTAGACTTATTGTTCTAGTAAGCAAGATAGATTGTTCCAGTAGGTATACAAATTATGGTTCATGAAACTAGATATATTGTTCCAAATGGATCAGCCTATTGTTCCAGCAGACCAAATACATTGTTTCAACAGGTATAAAAGTTGTTCGAGCAGACAAGATTGATTATTCCGAGAGGCTAGACTCATTGTTCAACAAGCAAGATAGATTGTTTCGAGAGGATAAACTCATTGTTCCAATAGGCAACCTTCATTGTTCCAGTAGGCAAATTTTATTGTTCCAGTAGGCAAAACCTTATTTGTTGCAGAAGGCAAAAGCTATTGTTCTAGAAGGCAAAAGTTATTGTTCCTGTAGGCAAGCTCAACTGTTCCGTTAGGGCAAATTTTATTGTTCCAGTAGGCAAGCTTTATTGTTCTAATAGGCAAAACCTTTATTTGTTCCAGAAGGCAAAAATTATTGTTTCAGAAGGCAAAAGTTATTGTTCCAGTAGGCAAAGTTCAACTGTTCTAGTAGGATAAACCTTATTCTTCCATTAGGCAACTTTTATTGTTCCAGCAGACAAACCTTGTTGTTCCAGCAGGCAAAAATTATTGTTCCAGTAGGTAAACCTTGCTGTTTTTCAGTAGGCAAAAATTATTGTTTCAGTAGATAAACCTTGTTGTTTCAGTAGGCAAAAATTATTGTTCCAGTAGGCAAAACCTTATTTGTTCCAGAAGATAAAAGCTATTGTTCCAGAAGACAAAAGTTATTGTTCCTGTAGGCAAGCTCAACTGTTCCGTTAGGGCAAACTTTATTGTTCCAGTAGGCAAGCTTTATTGTTCTGGTAGGCAAAACATTTATTTGTTCCCGAAGGCAAAAGTTTTGTTTCAGAAGGCAAAAGTTATTGTTCCAGTGGGCAAAGTTCAACTGTTCTAGTAGGACAAACCTTATTCTCCCATTAGGGAACTTTATTGTTCTAGCAGTCAAAAATTATTGTTCCAGTAGGTAAACCTTTTGTTTTCTAGTAGGTAAAAATTATTGTTTCAGTAGACAAACCTTGTTGTTCCAGTAGGCAAAAATTATTGTTCTAGTAGACAAACCTTGTTGTTCCAGTAGGAAAAAAATTATTGTTCCATCAGACCAAATACATTGTTCCAATTGGGTTTAGCCTATTGTTCCAGCAGGCCAAATACATTGTTTCAATAGGTATTTAAGTTGTTCCAGCAGGTAAGACTTATTGTTCCGAGAGGCTAGAGTCATTGTTCCAGCAGGCAAGATATATTGTTCCGGAAGGCTAGACTCATTGTTCCAGCAGATCAAATAAATTGTTTCAATAGGTATACAAGTTGTTCCATCATACCAAATGCATTGTTCCAATTGGGCTTAGCCTATTGTTCCAGCAGGCCAAATACCAAGTTGTTCTATCATATTAGACGTATTGTTTCAATAGTACAAATTAATTGTTCCATTAGTATAGATAAATTGTTTCAGTAAAAATTTATATAGCAACATGGGTCTTGTTTTGTTCAAAAAAAATACGAGGAACACGTTGATGAAAACGGTTTGTGGATTGGACCTCCCAGTCAAAAAATATGACCGTTTAAAGAAAAAAGAAAATGGAATCTTTGCTGACGTCGTGCTTACGTCAGCGTATGCAAACCTCCGTGCATGTGTACTGTAGCATGCATGTGCGCTGTAACATGCAAACTTGGAAAGAGTTGCTGCGCGTTTTAGTTGAGCCTTGGGTTGCAGCGTCCGACGGAAAGAGTTTTGTTCGGACGTTCGAACAGTAGTAGCTCCCTTTTTTATAATATCCAAACATAAAATATGAATATCATCCAAATGTATTTCTAAAGTTTTTGAATGTATTTTTGGAATTTTTTATTGATAGTTTTTCAACTTTCAGATTTAATTTTTGAATTTTTAAATCTAGACTAATTTAATAATATTCATGTACAGACTTTCTAATGTTTTGTTTTTTCTAATGTTATAAATTCCAACTTTAAAATTTAAATTTTGACCATTTTCTGTTAAAATTTGAAATAGATTTTTGAAATTGAATTTTAACTATTCGACTTACAATATCCATATCCTTATCTAAACCGATCTGTATTCGCTCTATATTCGTAACCGATATTATCCAATATTATTCGAATTTGTATCCATATTGGACATATTTGTATTCAAATTTGTATCCGATAAAAAATACGGATACGAATATGGATAGAACGATATCCAACCTTATCCAATCCGATCACATCTCTACCCATCACCAGGAACAAAGCACACAGTTACTCAGCATGCCAAGATGCAAATGGAGGGGTCTCAGAATCCTTCCAAGTGTTGGCCATTATAGAATTTCGTTCACCTTCAACATCACTTGCAGAGGCGTAGGACTCAAGTTCAAACATTTCTTCAGGTGTGAGCTTCACAGATAGTGCTCCCACGTTCTGGTTTAAATTCTCGATTTTTGTTGTCCCAGGTATAGGGCAAACATCACTTCCTTGATGGTGAACCCATGCCAATGCAAGTTGTGATGGTGTGCATCCTTTTCTTGTGGCCATTGCACTAACACGCTCAAATATTTGTGCATTCTTATCAAGATTCTCTTCTTTAAATCTTGGCATATTCTGAAAATGTATAAAGTTACCGGTGAAAAAAGGAAAATGATTGCTAGAGATTATGTTTTTTTTAATAATAAATATATGAGACTTATATGCAACAAAAATATATACAAAAAAAGGTTTCATGTAATATTGATGCAAAAGAAGAAAGCATCAATGAAGCATAAATATAGCTGTAACACCATCTAGTTTGACAAGAGCACAAAAGGTGTACATAATACTCACAAATGCAATTAACAGGTAGCAATCATGGGAATTTACCTTGCGGATATCCTGTCCTGATAGTGAGTCAACGAGTTTTGCGCCACTAGAGAAGAACCCTCTTCCAAGTGGGCTATAAGCCACAATTCCAATTCCAAGTTCTCTGAGATGGACACCAAAACATTAAATTTAGGGGGAAAAAAAGCATCCAACTTGTTTTACTGATAAAATGTTGTGTTTCTACGATACCGGCAAGTAGGAATTATGTCTTCTTCCACGTCTCTTGACCATAACGACCACTCCAACTGCACTGCAGTGACAGGATGAACTGCATGAGCCCTTCTGATTGTTGATGCAGATGCTTCAGATAATCCAATGTATTTTATCTTTCCTTCTTCAACTAGCTTCTTGAGTTCTCCAACCTAAAAGTGCAAAAGGTAAACTCAGATGATATGGCTCATATAAAAGAAAGAATATTATCCTTTCCCAAAATAAAATAATATGCACATTCATTCAATGAAGAAAACATTTACAATTGAAAAGGCATAAACAATCTAATAAATTGGAGCAGTACAGTGACATGTCAGTGACATCATTCTCTAAAATCTTTCTTCATCTATCATCTATGTTCTGAATTTGATTGGCAACTGCACAGGGAAGTGAACTTGTTAATTTTCATATATTCTACTATTTTTGTTTTGAACTTGTGATACATTACTATCTAGGTAAGTGAACCTATTTTTTTTTCAACATTATTTGTTTTCAGCTCCGTATTTTTTTTTTCTTATTTTGAACATCGTACAGTTTATGTGAATTGTCTACCGATTTTTTATTTAACTAATTTCTGGCTAATAGTTGGCGATAATTTCAATCAAATATCATCGATTTTTATTTGACATCTTTTTTAATCTATATATTAAGTTGTATGCAAAGACTAGTCCATTTTTAAAGCCTATTTTGAACTCGAGATCTCTAATATCATATTCAGTTGCATGCACCGCCCACATAACCCAAAAAACTTTTTGTTTTTGATTCAACTGATCTTTTGGTAATATTGGGCATAATTTCAGTGAAATATTAGCGATTTTCATATGATATTCTTTGATTCAAATTTATTAAGTTACATACTAACTAGTTCACCGAAAGCCCAAAAAGATTATTTAAACTATTAAGTTGCATGCAACAACTAGATCTCACCATATGGAATAGGAGCAGCCTCACGTTGGAGACTCCCTTAGTCCTTACCACGTGGAATTGGAATAGCAATAATTTTTTATTTTAATCACGCTGACCAGAACTTGAACTCGAGACCTTTTGGTATGGTACCAAATTAAGTTGCATGCATCCAGCACTTAAATCAAAAGCCTAAACTCACTGGAACTTTGGGCAATTCACTTGTACTTACAAAGAAATGTGTTTCAAATTTCTGGCACGAATCACCTTTCTTTGATATTCTTTATGAATTCTCCCTCAGATCTTATTACTTCATATATAGTTTTGAGGCAAGGCCCACGCCTGAGTAGCTGAGACTGAGACTTGACACTCACCGTGACCTCGATGGGCACCTTCTTGTCGATGCGGTGCTGGTAGTAGAGATCGGCGCAGTCCATGCCGAGCCGCTTGAGGCTTCCCTCGCAGGCCGCCCGCACGTACGAGGGGTCCCCGCGGATCACCGGGTTGCCGTCGGCGAATGAGACGCCGAACTTAGTGGCCAGCTCCACCTTCTCTCTCAGCCCGCCGTGCAGCGCCCGCACACAAGCATTCCATCGAACACCTTCAGGGCACCGCACGTAGCAGCAGGAGCAATGGAAAGGAATGTAATTCACCTGAGCAAAACGATCCTGAAGCTTCAGAACTGACCTTGCCGAGGAGGAGCTCGTTGGTGTGGGGGCCGTAAATATCGGAGGTATCGAGGAGGCTGACGCCGGCGGCGATGGCGTGGTGGATGAGCGCGATCATGTCGGGCTCCGGCTTGGGCGGGCCGTAGAAGGCGGACACGCCCATGCAGCCCAGCCCCTGCGCCGACACCTCCAGTCCCTGCGACCCCAGCTTCATCCGCGGCACCGCTGCCGCAGCCGAAGCCGCTGCCATGGCCAGCAAGACGGTGCTCTCGTTGTTTCTTGGGTGTCGCCGCTTGCCGTCGGGATCGGCCGTGGTGGGTGGTGACGAGTCGCCGTGGTGGGTGGTGACGAGTGGGCGGCCTAGTTTTATACTAGTAGGCAGGGACTCAGGGTTAGCGAACTGTGAGTGTAGGAGCTGCGTCACTGCAGATGTCAGATCTGGGCCACGCAACTGTGGCCTGCGGCAACTGGCAGCTTGACGTAAGTGCTTAGTAAAGCGGAAGTTTGATTATAAATAACTTTGAAGTGGAAAAACATTGAGAGCCATGCGGCCATGCCACACAGCCACAGTAGCGCCACAAGCTCAATTTCATGAATCCTTGCAGCAAATTCATGCGGAGGTTTCCCATGAAACTTATGCAATATAACTTATTTATTGCATAGAGAAACTAACCGGATCCAAATTACAAGCTGCCGGAACAGTATGAATGCAAGGCTTTATTCCATCAAGCAACTGCCAGGATACATGGGCATGCTTCAGCAAGGTTTAACAAATCAGTGACCAAAATTCGATTCAGGAAATTTGGCAAATACACGTATATTTGAACCATTATATTGGTAATCCACCAACAATTCTCCAATCATATCATATATACTTTACACCACATCTTCCTAAACTACGAGCAATGAACTTGGTGGATGCGCCCAGTGTCATCCCCTTGCAGGGCTAAACAAATATTCAAACAAAGGGAGATGGGGCTGGGACCCAAACAGCATCATGACAAGTGTCCATACGGGAACGGAAGCTGCCATCAAAACCCAGTCAAGAATCGAATGCTAACAAATTCCCCGCATTGGTTGTGATGGTCCTGTTGTCCGCTTCTATTCCAAGAATTCTGTGTGCCTCATATTTGGCCTCCAAAAACAAGTAGACCAATGCTGCAAAAATCCGGTGCCAAACCACAGGATGCTGACCCGTCCCAATGTCACAAATCAGCAAAACTAAAGACAATCAACCATGACTTGTCACTAGGCATTTGTGTTCTCCAGCTTCTCTTTCTCAATTTCAATCTTTCTTTCCTCAGCATGTTGAGCCACACCACTAGCAAGTGCTTGGTAGTGGAGATCTAGAGTCTGCATAAGGTTCTGAAACCTAGCTGGATCGGATGATTGTATAGCTGTAACAAATGATTGCCACCTTATCAGGTAAATTCAGGTAAGAGTACATTATATAAACATGAAATTGTACAGAAATATTTGCTTTACCTTGGATGGTTTCAACAAAGAAGATGAATGGATCCACCTCATCTATTGGTGTTTGCACCTCCTCATCATCGTCAAAATCATCATCGGAGTCATCATCATCATCATCGTGAAACTGGAAACCTCTAGCCTGAATCACAGGAAGCATGTAAAAGTAGCACAACGTATAAGAAAAAACAAAATGAAACTTAACCAAAATAATGAAATGTTTGTCACAAGACTTTTTCATTTGTTCAGAAAAATCTGCTAAAAGAACCACTTAAATGTTTTGTTAAGTACAGCACTGTGTAAACTACTTCATCCTTACAAACATTTTTGAAGAAAATTAACCAAAATGGGCATATCATATAAAAAGGAAGACATAACACTATGAACTCAAAACTTACAAATTCAACTTTAGTAAAGACCATATCACAAACCTGGGATAACCTCTGAAGATTGAGACCAACTAATTCATCCCCATCTTCATCATCAACCCCCATTTCCTTGTCAGACTCAACTTCGTCATCCACTTGTTCGTCACCATCAAAACCATCCAAATCGTCATCAGCAGCATTTTCCCTCTTAGATTCTGTTTATCATTTATCAATGCATGGTTAAGATTTAAGAAAACAATAATTAAAAAAAAATATACTGTTATAGCAAAAGGGGAAAAAAGGTTGAAATAGAGCATTTGCAGAAGGGGTAAAACAATCTAGGAGTTAATTTTGAAGAGCTGGCGGTTCATCGGATGATAAAAAGTGATTACTGTACCTGCAATTTGATCCTTGTAAGCGACAAGCAGCTCAAGTGTTGCTTTGAAAATTCGCTCTAGAGCTTCTGCTGGAATGTGACTAGCTGGAAGGCTAATAAGTGAAGTCAGTCCCAAGCAGCAGACTTTCTTATCATGCTCTCTGCAAATTAAATAAAGCGAAACAACATTCATGAGTCAGTACAGCACATGAGACATTATCTTAAAACATGTGCTAACTTACCTCTTGAAGTTTACCCGTTTGCCACTTTTCTTAACTTGTTGTAACATGGCTAACCAAAGATTGAGAATTTCTGTAGCGACTCCAAGTTTATGCAATGTTGCAAGTGTCAATGAAGGATTGTAGTACAGCACATTAGCTATCTGCGAATGGCATGGAGTATTGTTAGTAAAGAATGTGTTATCAGTAAATAATACTACCTCCGTTTTTTTTTGTTTGACACCTTTGACTTTTTGATACGCCTTTGACCATTCGTCTTATTCAAATTATTTTTGTAAATATCATTTATTTTGTTATGATTTGTTTTATCAATAGAGGTACTTTAAATATGTTTTATTTTTATACATCTTTGAACTAAATTTTTGAATAAGACGAATGGTCAGAGACGTGCCAAAAAGTCAAAGGCGTCAAACAGAAAAAAAATAGAGGGAATACAATCTAATGTCAGATACCCATTTAAAACATACTTCACTTATTAAACTTGCACGACAAAATATCAATAGTGGGCCATGGAATTGGTATCATTGATTCTACAGGTAGACATTAAAAGGAAACAAACATGAGTTTGCTCTAGACAATATGGAATACTTAAATAATTGTATAGTTATACGTTGCTTTCTGCAATAGCTACAAAACTATAGGCATAGGAACCATATCCTTCCCTCCATACACCTGTTTCACACACAATACCAGCTTGTTCGAAACAGGAAGATGCAGGCAGGTCAGCATGAATCAACTCAGGAATTGGTTGCCACACCAGGTTGCAATACAGATGCTAAGTGACCGAATTTCTCAGGGTATTGTGCACAGCTAGTCGCTTCACAGTGCTGATGCACCGATACGCAGAGCCAAGACTACAACAGCATGCGGACTTCATGCTGTCCAGCACAGTCAACAACATACATGAGCCATGCATGCATGGACCATCAAGCTATGCACAGCATGCCATTTATGTGTCATGTATGTACATATGGATTATCTCGTGCCAACAATTAGTTAGGTCCATGATGCTTAGTAATTTGAGAATTAGATATTAAATTAGCTTAGTTTCTATTCATAGAGAGATGCTACAGTTGATTAGTGATTTGAATTGCATCGGAGTCTATATACTAGGGTTAGCCCTTCCATATATGAGGCGGCCTAATGTAATCGTTCAAGGAAAGGAATGAGTAAAGCAAGTTTTTAGTAGATCAATTGATCTAAGGAGGTGCCATCAACAACTGGCCGGTGGTCCATACAGCCTCTATCATGTGTACGAGCGTCAACACAGGGACAGATCAGGTGCCAATATGAATACGTCTATCATGTGTACGAGCGTCAACACAGGGACAGATCAGGTGTCAATATGAATACGTTTTCGTGCTGGAAAAGAAGCTAGGAAGAACTTCTCTACTTTATACTTTATCAACTACTACTTGAAACACTTATTCTCTCCTTTTGTCATGGGCAGACAGCCATGCATCCAGCCCATGATGTAGGCTCATGTATCCAGCATGTCATGCGGCAGCTCAATGGGCTGGACAGATGGGCATTTACCCATGAAACATTTATGTTTAGCACTAATACCGAATAGCTATACTCTGATTATAAGATAGTACTGCTAAGTATACAGTATGCAATAATAAAGCAATCTATTACCTAAAATCCAACTGACGCCCAAAAGTTAAAAAAATTAAAATAATACAATGAAATGACAACAGCTGCTAGTCTGAGATATGGTTTCTTACCACTTGTACAAGGAGGCATTTCAGATATGGTTTCTCCACTCGACGCAGCCGATCAATTGCAAGCCTGAGATATGGCTCAACCCAGTGATCAACTTGACCTTTACAGTTTTGAAAAACCACTTCGATGAGTTTGGGTGCAGGTACAATATCAGAATCTTCCACGTTTTGGTCTGTCATAATCTAGAAGTATTGGTATGCAACTGTAAGAACCAAAATACTAATAATTTCATAACAAAGAACAGCAAACCATGGATCTAATCCATACTCACAGATGATAGTGATTTCCAAAGACTATGCTGATAATCAGGATCTTTACAGGCAACAAAATGATCAGTACCACGAGAAATGTAGTTGTCTAATGGGACTAGAATATCTGCAAAGCAACAAGAATATTTGAAAAGGAGCTAAAAAGATGCCAAAGATAATGTATAAGGCAATCATAGTATTAAAAACTGGGCCAGTGAGCGAACCGCCGGCTCAGGAGGTATTTGAATATAATATATTGCATTCCTTATACAGTAAATGAGCACAACACAGGCAGTTGGTGTGCTCCTCCCCAATGGTGAGGTCAAGGGTTTAAATATACATTAGTCGTTCTTATTTAATAGACTCTTCCCTTGAATATACTAAATCAGACTGGACTTAGTGCTGGTCCTGTTCTTCTGGTAAAACTGGCAGTCCGGTCTGGTTTTTTCAAAATAACAATAAATGCAATTGTTTATGAAAGTATATACATTATTTCAATAACAAGTTGAACTTGTATATGCCTCAAAACACAAATAACAAGGTAGTACAGTGAATGATGTGAGTAGGGTTGAGTGGGGTGGACTGGTTTGGGAAAATGAATCCAGATTAGAGAATAGCTAGGCATTTAAGAACATTTTTTCGTAAAATGCCAAGCATTAGGGAACGGATAGAAGAACTAACAAGCCATAAATATGCCTTATCCATAATTAAACTTTTGGCATAAATCAAATTTAATTTAACAGCAAACTATTCAAAACTAGGCTTACTCTCAAAGAAATCAATGGCCCAATCATTAAGAGCCTCCATCATCAACGGCCACAAGCTCCACATGTTCAATGAAATTGTCGGTGAGTAAAATGTCATATAGGAAACAATTTCTAGAACTTCTTCATAAACATCTGCAAAACAAAGTAAAATGCACGAGTGAATCTATGCAACATAAAGGCACGAGTGAAGTCACATGAAAGGCACCAAAAAATTTATTAAATCAAAGTATCAAAACAAACTTTAACAGACAAAAGAACTTATGCCTTTTAGATCTCTGATCTGATAATATCATTATAGCTCTTACATCTGTCCCAGACAATATATGGAAGAAGCTACCTGCAAGTTGTAACCACCCACAAGTTTTTTTTTTTTGGTGGGGGGTGGGCGGTATAAAAAAATGAAGATTGTGGGTACTTGCAACTTGCCCACAAACTTCTGATATATTGAAAGGTCTACAGAGGTCTCAAAAAATGGCACCAAGATTCTAACACCCAAGAATAGTTCCAATAAAACGCAGCTACAAATGGATTTGCAGTCAAATGGAATACTCCAAATATCTTTTAAATTGTACAGCATCCCATACTTATAATCAGGCAAATACAATACCTTGACCATCTGAAGTCAACATCCTGTGCAATATAGGCAACAAAGTGGGTTCTATTTGAACAAAAATATGGGGAAGACTGCTAATGGATTCAAGGATTGTGCTTATGGCACGTAAGCAACCAACAGCAGCCAAAGCACCAGTGTCCTCAACTTCATCATCAGCTTCTGAACTAGCTATGCATCTCCAGAAGGCAGCGGCCTATCAAAATAGTCAGCATAAAGTTTTATGAAGGTAGCAGCTCATAGCCATATATTGAGCTAAATATTGCACAAAAGGGAAACATACCAAACTCTGGCACAATCCAAGTGCATATGGTGCCATTTCTTCACCAAATCTATCAACAATTGTCTCAAGAGTGAAAACAAGGTCCTCATTCTCAACTTCATTCATAAGCTTGAAAAATTCTGCAAAATAAACAATTAAACCAAGAACAAACCACCATCTTAATAATGTTGAATAAAGTAGTTACCATCAAGAAGTTGCGGTAGAATTGGCCGAATCTCATCTAGATCTGTAGAACAGTATAATCAAAAAATTAAATTTGCCAAACAATAATTAATTAAGTCTCTAGGATATGAAACAAAGCTTGCCTTTGCATGCTTCAACAAAAGAACGAAGTGCAAAGACTGAATCAACTCTGACGGGAAGTTCTGGATCACGCAAACCAGACATAACACAGTGCATAGCTTTGCGAAAATTCTCCAGGTCAGAGAAGTTGATATGCGCGTACTGTCCAGCAACCCATGCCGCCTATTTACCCATACGGCATATCAGTTTGATTTTGCAAACAAGTAACAAGTACATAGAGGATATATTAGGGGAAATGAGTATCAGATTAAACTAGAATAAAATTTAGAAAGGAAAGTATGAACAAAGATATTAAATGGTCTATTATGACAATAAAAAGACAAGATAAAGTAAAAAAATAAGTATATTTGAATAAAACGGGCAGCTGAAGATAACAAAAAAAATACAAATATGATAATGGCAATCACAGTTTGCAAAAAACTGAACTCTGTAAAACAACTGCTTATCTTCAGTTGGAGCTAAACTTAGCATGTTCTAATTGGCATTTGATCCTTAATTTAAAGATAAGAACAAATTGTTCATTCCATGCTAAATGTTGCCAGTAGTTGCAGCATCATATCTTCATATCTTGACTTTCAAATTCTAACTATTAACACTGTTATCCAGAAAAACCTGTTTAACATTGGTAGCTAGACTGAATATCCAGCTATTTCTTTTTTCAGCCTAGAAGTATCGATTTGTGCTGACAACAAAATTGAATTCAATACAGTAACGACATAAATTATAGTTCACAACTTATACACCACCAATGTTATACAACAGCATACACATCAAGCAAACTGATAATAAACCCCATGTGAAACGCTTCTCTTACAAAACCATGCCAATTATAAAGTTACGAGTACTAAAATTGAGAATAGAAACCAGCTACATAAAATAAAAACTCTTTACCATTAATATAGTTGTGAATAATAAGAAAACAACATAATATACTTAAAATAGGCTCATTCGAGAGAAAAACATATCATCGTAGGGCTAAAGTGCAGAATTTCCAGTCCAGTCTAAGCCATGCGACTGTCAGGTTTGACAAGGATCTACGGCACCGGACGATCCCAAGAATAGAAGAACACACACGAGAGAGAACACAAAAAACAGAGGAACTTTGGTGCTGCTGTTAAGCTGCAGCTTTTCAGGTTCTATTTCTCTCTTCTTATTAGTGAAAGCAAGTACAAGACTAATACTCACACTGACCGCTTCTCACGCCACACCTTAGCCACGTCCATCCCCACGACCCATGCAGCGTGCATCACGTCCAGGCGGAAGACTCGGACGTGGGAGCTAACCTCCCCACGACCAAAATGGCATGCGCAGCTAACAGGCCACGATCCCACGCATGCCAACTGACTCCAACTAACTTGAACTAAACAACTGGAATCAAAACTAAGAAAGACTCGACCAGGCACAAGACTTACAGGCTAACAAATCTCCCCCTAAATTTTGTGCCTAAGATAAAGAAACCAACCCAATTTTCCTTCGCAGTTCCTGAAATCTTTCCCTGGATAGAGCCTTGGTCAGGATGTCCGCGAATTGTTCTTCAGTCCTTACATATTCAGCCTTGATCATACCCCTTTCCACTGCATCACGAATGAAGTGGAACCTTGTCTCGATATGCTTGCTCCTGTCATGATAGCCAGGGTTCTTGATCAAGGCCAGAGCTGATTTGTTGTCCACTCTCAGCTCAACCTCCTTTGCAGCCATGTTCTGGAGATCACCAATAAGCCTTGCAAGCCAAATTCCTTGGCACGCCGCTGTTGCAGCAGCAACATACTCTGCTTCACATGTCGAGAGCGCCACCACCCTCTGCTTTTGAGATTGCCAGCTCACCAGGTTGTCACCCACAAAGCACAGCACACCAGTGGTACTCTTGCGAGTGTCAACATCCCCGGCGTAGTCACTGTCACTGAAGCAAATGAAGTCCTTGACTTTCTTCTGCCCATAACGGCAACCAAACTGAATTGTTCCTGCCGCATAGCGTATGATTCTCTTCACTGCTGCCATGTGCTCAGTTGTCGGCTTCTCCATGAATCGGCTGACATAACCAACAAAATAAGCAAGATCAGGCCTTGTGTTTACCAAATACCGCAGGCTTCCCACTAGACTCCGATATTCAGTGGCATCAACCACAGGTGCAGTGCTATCTCTGCTGAGTTTGAGGCGAGGCTCCATGGGCACTGCACAAGGATTGCAGCCTGCAAGCCCTGCTTTCTCCACTATCTGCGTTGCATATGAAGCTTGGCTCAGCACTATCTCCCCTTCACCTTGGTGCACTTCAATTCCAAGATAGTAGCTCAATGATCCACGATCACTCATCTTGAATTCTCTTTGCATCTGTGCTTTGAACTCCTTGATCTCACCACTGTCACTTCCAACAATAACAAGATCATCCACATAGACACCAATCAGCAGACGTGTCTTCCCTGCACCTCGTGCATACAAACCATGCTCAAGAGGACTCTGAATAAATCCCAGATTCTTCAGAGTGTGATCCAGCTTCATGTTTCATGCTCTTGGAGCCTGACGAAGCCCATACAGTGCCTTGTCAAGAAGATACACCTTATGTTCCTGCCCATCAACAACAAATCCCAATGGCTGAACAACATAGACCTCCTCAGCGAGCTCTCCATTTAGAAATGCAGATTTGACGTCCATGTGATGGACCATCCAGCCCTCTTGTGCGGCGAGTGCGAGCAGCAAGCGAACTGAATCGAGCCGTGCTACCGGAGCAAAGACCTCATCAAAGTCACTGCCGGCCCACTGCACATATCCTTTCGCCACAAGCCGCGCCTTGTGCTTCACCACATTTCCAACCGCATCCTTCTTGAGCTTGTACACCCACTTCAGTCCAATTAGACGGTGACCTGGTGGAAGATCAACTAGCCGCCAAGTGTGGTTGTCCTCAATTGAGGTGATCTCATCAAGCATAGCACATCTCCATGCCTTCTCTTGCTCTGCTTGTAAAAGTTGCTGGCTCTTCTCCACTCACCAGCAGCAGGTCTTCCTCCACCTCCCGCACCTCACGGTTTACCAAACCTGGAACAGGACATGGTCCAACTAGATTGTCAATCGTGCGGAGGCGAAAGGGGGCGCCGTCATGGTGTGCATCAAGGATCTCCTCTGCATTTGATGGCGGAGATGTAAATTCCACCTCTGTGCCTCCTTGAGATGGTGTTCCGGGCTGTCCCGGACTTGCTACTGGAGTTCTAGGACTTGGTGGTGTTGGCGGTGCTGCAGATGATGGCTCACCCACATGTATGTCTGGCCAGTGCGCTGTGACCACACCCGGTTGGCTTACCACCCTGTGCTCGATCACGAAATCACTATCATTTCCTCCATGACCTTGATCAGCACCCCACTGCCAGCTTGCTTCTTCCTCAAAGACAATATCACGGGAGATGTGCACACGCTTTCCAGATGGATCATAAGCACGATAAGCCTTGGAACCAGGCTCATATCCAACAAAGATCATCTTCCGGCTTCGATCTTCCAACTTCTTCAAGTTTGGCCTTGTATCCCTGACATGTGCCACACACCCAAATGTCCTGAAATGGTGTACTGCTGGTGCCCTTCCATTCCAGAGCTCATACGGTGTTTTTCCCTCAATACTCTTGGATGACACTCTATTGAGTATATAAACAGCAGTGCTCACAGCCTCTCCCCAGAACATTCCCGGCAATTTCTTCGCCTTCAGCATACTGCGTGCTGTCCCAACCACCATCTGGTTCCGCCTCTCGACAATTCCATTCTGCTGGGGTGAGTAGGCCACAGTCAGCTCACGCCACACTCCCAGCTCGACGCAGTACTTGTTGAACTCTGCTGCGTGAATTCTCCCCCTCGATCCGTGCGGAGTGCAACCAGCTTCTTCCCACTCCTTCGCTCAGCTGCAGCCACAATGCGTTTGATCGCAGCGGCAGCAGCATCCTTTGTGGGCAGTAGCGCCACCCACATGTACCGGCTGAAGTCATCGACAAGCAGTAGGAAGTAGCGATTGCCACTTGGTGTTGCCGGTGTGATCGGGCCGCACAAATCTCCATGGATCAGCTAAAGTGGTTCAGTGGTGCGCTCCAGTGCGCGCTGAGGGAAAGATGCACGACGCTGCTTGCCCGCAAGACACGCATCGCACACCTGCTCAATCTGTGTCAACTCCGGCGTCCCGCGCACCAAGCCTTCTCTTCCCATCTTCCTCAGAGCAGTGAAATTTGTGTGGCCGAACCAAGCATGCCAACGCCATGCATCCTCACTTGCCCTCGCAGCCAAGCACACAGGGCGCGCAATGTCAAGATCAATGAGGAACAAGCGATTGGGGTTGCGGTGCACCTTGGTGAGGAGACGCTGGTGTTCATCTCGGATCCTCATCACTCCATCTTGGATCAGAACCTGACACCCGCTCTCGTCCAGCTGCCCGACACTGATGATGTTGGCGGTGAGGCGCGGGATGTGGTAGACGCTTGAGAGGGTGCGGTGCTCCCCATTCTTGCAAGCGAACAAGACGGTGCCGCGCCCTTCAATCTTGACGACAGAGCCATCACCGAACCTCACGGTGCCAGTGATGTTGCTGTCGATGTCGGAGAAGGCCGCACGGCTCCTAGTCATGTGGTTAGTAGGGATGAGCGTGGGCCGGTTCGGACCACCGACCCACCGACCCAGACCCACTAAAATTGTACAATGGGTCATGTAACCGGTCCTAATTTTTTCTGGGCCAAATGGAGACCGAATACTTTCGACCCCATGGATCCCGTGGTCCGACCCATGGCCTCCAGTCACGGCCATGACCTCGTAGCCACAAGCTGCCGGCACCGCTGCCAAGCCTCCAGTCACCTCGTCGGCGGAGGCTCCACCAGTGCAGCGTCCCCGCCTCCTCCCCTGCTAACGTCGCCTCCCTCTCCAACACGGCGCAACCTTGCTGGAAGCCGGGTGGCGCCTCGCTAGTCGCCAGGTCGGCCCCTACGCTGCCTAGCTCGAGCCTTGCCGCCGGGTGCCTTGCCTCCCGGGCGCTGCCTCGCCAGTCCTGTCCGCCGCGCCTTGACGCCAGCCGGCACGCCTCCCCGCTGCGGCCATCCTAGGTAGCAGTTCTCCCTTCCACTGCCATCCAAATGGAGGGTTTCCAAGCAGTGCAAGAAGTGCAAGATCTGGATGGAGAAGACCAACCACTCACTCCAGTAGATCTTGTCAGCAACGTCCCTCATGGTGAGCCTTCTTGTCCTGAATGAATCCTATGAAAAGCATTTGATTTTCTTGTATTGCTGTGATGACACGGGAATGTTCGACATTCTCAACAAATAGCGGTCTCTAGCCATTCTCAACAGAGGAAATTTGTTGTAGGATTAACATTTTTATGTGTTTTACCATAGCCTGTAGCCTCGATATTGTGATGCTGATTGAAGTTCTTATAGTTTACTGAAAACCACACATGTTTACTGTATGAAAATCTTGCTAATTAAAACTACTGAACTCTCTGTCTGGTATTAAAACCACTTAACTCTCGTGCTGATCATTTTTTTTTATGCGTGCTTTTGTGAAGGATAATATGAATCCAGCAATTGACAATATGTTTTTCATATTACTGACATGTTTTTTGAACAGTTATAAGGTGTACATGCCTTTTTTTTATTGCAGGATTGTATGGAAGTGATCACTGCCCTGTTTCGCTTGAGCTCTCCAGAGAAGCAGTAGTAGCACCAGAACCCAATATCTCTAGATAACTGCTGCGTTTCTCTCTTAGCTTGTCACGGTGAATAGATTTTAGAGAAGGTGAAGAGTATTCAGGCTGGCGATTAGCCTCTTATTGTAGACATTTTTCTAAGACCTGGAGTAGTTCTGGACGTGTCATGCATCCCCTATGCAGGATTGATTGTAATTATGGTTACTATGATTAACTATGCTATCTTATGAGTTGGAACAAATCATGATGAGCTTGAGCTGGGCTATAATCGTTACTTTGAGAAGGCTAAATCGTTGTTTTGTGACTTGCTTGAATGCTGATAAATGGGCCGACCCTTGTGACCCATTGGGTCAAGAGGGTCACAAGCATGACCCTTTGGGCCGATCCTATTGACCCCTTTTTCAGCGGTGGGTCATGTGGGTTGGACCCAATGGGTAATGGGCCGGCCCATGCTCATCTCTAGTGGTTAGAGGCGCCGGTGTCGAGCACCCAGCGCCGCGACTCCCGCTGCTCTGCTCCTCCAAACGTGGCGAAGGCCTCCGCCTCCACCAGCTTGAGCGCGCCGCCGCCAGGCGCCGTTTCCACCAACTCGCGCCCGCCGATGCCTGGCAGGTGCTCCGGCAAAACCTCCCAGCAGCGCTGCCCACGCACCGGCATGGCCCCGCAAGGCGAAGTGTGGGCGGAGTCGCCATTCCCCCCACGGATTTGGGATTTAGGAGAAGGTGGCGGCGGCGTAGGGTTGGTGATGACACCGCCGCCCTCCAAAAACAGCAGTGTGGCCTCTTCCTCTTGGGCCACGTGGGCTTGCTCCTCTCGCTTGGGCTTCGAGCGGCAGTCTCGGGCCCAATGGCCCATCTTGCCGCAGTTCCGGCACTGGTCTCCGCTGCGGCTCGAAGCAGAGGAATCCGAGCTCCCCCCGCCTCCGCCTCGACCGCTGCCTCCACACCCGCGCCCTCGTCCACCGCGGCGCCTGCCGCCGCTGCGGTTTCCAGACCCGCCGCCAGCTCCACTGCGTCCCGCCTCCTGCTCTCTTTTCTTGCTCCGCTCGATCCATTCTTCCTCGGTGAGGTAGAGTTTACCCCCACCAGCAGGCGGATCATCTCCATCCTCCGCTGATTTCAGCTTGCCGGTGATGTCGTCCAACGTCGAGGTGGAGAGATCGAGTAAAGTTTCAATTGAGATGACAAGTTGACGAAAACCTTGGCTTAGCGGCGCGCAGGAGTTTCTCGACGACCTTATCCTCCTTCTCGGGGTCGCCAAGAGTGGCCAACTGGGTGACCACTCCGGTGAGACGCATGGCAAACTCCTCCACCGTCTCATCGTCGCGGAAGATGAGCGCCTCGTGCTGTCTCCTCAGCCTCTGGACGCTCGCCTTGCGGATGCGGTCGTCACCTACCCGCAATGCCCTGATGCAGCTCCACGCATCCTTCGCCGATGATTTGGACGCTAGAGTGGAAATCATCTCCGGCGGCACCGCACTGCAGATGGCATCCAATGCCATGCGATCCTCATGGAGCTCGATGCCGCCAGGCTCGATCGCGCTCCAGAGACACCGCGCCTGCAGCTTGATCTTCATCAGCAAGCTCCAGTTGTTGTAGTTGTTCTTCGTCAGCAGTGGATAGTTCGTCGTGCCGCCTCCCTCCTTGACCACGCGGTGGATCACCAGCCCGCGGTCGCTCCCGCCACTGCCCGAGGCATGGCCGCCAGACTTCGAAGAAGAGATGCGTACCGGCGAAACAAATCGCCCCCGAGGCATAAAGACGCCGTCGAGCGCACGATCGCGCGTCCAGTACCGATATCTAGCTCTGATACCACTTGTCAGGTTTGACAAGGATCTACGGCACCGGACGATCCCAAGAATAGAAGAACACACACGAGAGAGAACACAAAAAACAGAGGAACTTTGGTGCTGCTGTTAAGCTGCAGCTTTTCAGGTTCTATTTCTCTCTTCTTATTAGTGAAAGCAAGTACAAGACTAATACTCACACTGACCGCTTCTCACGCCACACCTTAGCCGCGTCCATCCCCACGACCCATGCAGCGTGCATCACGTCTAGGCGGAAGACTCGGACGTGGGAGCTAACCTCCCCACGACCAAAACGGCATGCGCAGCTCACAGGCCACGATCCCACGCATGCCAACTGACTCCAACTAACTTGAACTAAACAATTGGAATCAAAACTAAGAAAGACTCGACCAGGCACAAGACTTACAGGCTAACAGCGACTACAAGAGATGCTAGATAAGCTTAAAACAGCCGACCTCTTGTTGGCTGAAGGATTGGAGTTAGACAAGCCTTAAGGGTTGTGTGAATTTGAGTCTGCGTATGGAGTCAAGAACTGATAGGAAAAGGAATAGTATAAGGAGTCTTTCACAAATAAATAATGGAGTCCTAGCTCAATTGGAGATAAGAGTCCTTGTTGGTTACAGTTTTGGTCAGTTTTAAGGCATGGATATAATATTTATGACAGTATTGATTTGGGAATCGGCAGCAAAGTATCAATATTTGTGTCAGGATTCAAGAAAAATATTTTTACAGTATTGCTTCTATTGCAAATCATAAGGACATGTTAAGAACAAAATTGGAGCAAATTTGGATCTTAAAAATAGGAATTGATTCACGATGAATAGCCAATTAACATAAGTGGGTGGCAGACTAATGCAATTTGGGTCACAGCTGTGAATTAATCAGTCAAAATCAGGTTTTGACCAATTAATCGCGGATTAACCAGCTGGCCCCAGCCTCTGTTATTTGAGACAAGCAACACGAGTTGTGCCCTGCTCGTGAATTTGGGGCGAGACACCTCTTTCGACTCTAGGGTTTGGGGGAGATGTAGCCCCTCTGCCATCGATTTTTGCCGTCACTGCTGCCCGACAGTGTTGTCGTACATCAAAGCCTCAAAGGTAAACCCCCTCCCCCCTCCTCTTTGTGGGAGTGGCGGCAGCTGTGGAGGGAGGGAGACAGAGAGACAGCCCTGAACTTGATCCATTCTTCCTGTTGGGGTTTGCTTGACTATTAGTGGGCCTGGCCCATAAGTGCTTTAACTAAGGTTTCCTTCTTCCCTTCTTCAACCGCAATTATCCTTCCCTTCTCAAGCTCTTGATACCCTTGTACAGTTGCTATAACTGGGCATGCTAGGGTAAAAGTAGTATTTAAATCTGCCGATTAATGTCAACTGATTAATTCCGATTAATCGCTAATCCTTAGCTCACCGACCTACTTTAGGGATTTCTGGAACCTTGCTTGGGAGACAGTGAGAAGGCAAAAAACATGCTACTTTGGACCTGAGGCGCTATAGTTTTGAGACATCGAAGCATATTACCAAAACTTTTAAATAAAAAATGAATTTGAAATGTGAAGAGAGACAATAGACTATTACTATTGTACCACTGAGATAGATACATCAAGAAAAACCATACATGATCTAAATGTGCTTCAACTATAACATAGAGAAAAGGTGGAAGTGACAAGTCAGAACATAGTACCTTTGAACGCAAGTGTCCAACATGACTATTGAACTCTGGAAAGACATGTTGAACCAACATCCGCTCCAGCTCAGACTTATATGGATCAGTTTGTTTCAGCCTATCACACAATGTTCCAATGGCAAGAAGTGCACCATCTTTTTGGCGATATGGCTTCATTTCAATAGACGCCTCATCATACCTGCAATAGTTCTTTTTGAATTAAATATCTCAAAAAAAAAGTTGACGCACATTATCACAGGAAAAACTCATACCTCATAAATATCTCCACGATAAAATGGATAAATTTTTGTAGGTTGCTTTTTCCTCGTTTCCTTACCAATTCGCTCACAAAATCCATAGCAGCCGTTCGAGGACTATATAAATCTTCAATGATATCTTTACACAAAAACATGAGCAGCATTATGACCAAAGAGAATAAAAACTGCATATAGCACATTCTACCTTACAGAACTGAAACAATCAAGAGATCATGCAAATTACCATAGCCTTTTCGAACATATTCATGAGGATCTTCATCCCATAACATTTGGTCATTGTCATTGAAGCACATTAATGGAAATATTATTTCAAAAAGAATGATATCAATTTGTGGCTGCATCAGCTGATACATGCTGTTCTTTGTAACACTGCAAAAAAACATATAGGAAGCCACCACAATTGTAAAAAATACTGAAAAAACTATCATCTGCAGGATACATGAAGTACAGGTTGTTTTTGCTATAAGTAGGAAAGATGCCCACATGAAATTGTAAAATACAAACCAATAAAGGTCAAACAATAGGTAGTTCCCTTAAATAGAAGAAAAAATACTTGAAACAGTAGCTATGATAGCGGCCTTTTGATTTAGTTGGACATTATGAATCCAACCAGAGTAATGCATGCCAGGGACCAGAAATCAAGCAAAATTATCTGTTATTACGAATGATGATGAAGCAAAATGTGCTGATCATTTTTTCCACGAACCTGTTTGTAAGATATTGAAGGATGAGATTAATAACCCTATCGGGCAAATAGCCACCAGTACGGATTGCATTGAGCAACTGTAAGTGGCACTGCAAAATTTGGCCAGCATAGTTTTTTTTAAATATTTGAGCAAAAGCCTTGCTCTCTGGTTTCTGGACCTTAAGATCAGCAAATCTGTCAACAACGATTACAAAGACAAGTAAGAATACTGATTCACCAAAAAAACAAGTTAATTAAATACTGACCGAGTGTACAGACGGTTCAAGATATGGATGATCCATTTCTTTACTTTCCACCACCCCCAAGCTTTTCTAGCATCAGGATCTAATGGTTGTCCTTCCATTGGGACTGGTCTCTCTAGTAAGTTTACGAACAAAGCCATCCATGCATTGAAGACATTTGGATCAAAGAGCTGATTTGGGATTTCCAGCTTCAAAAAGTACATGTCAACGGCCATAGTAAGTAATAGAAGGAAAACTAGAAAAGATAAATAAACAGAATTTTCTAAAATCCAGGAACATACATAAATTGATGACCAGAATATTTTGCATATAAACTTGATCAAGTCAGCTACTTCAATTGAGGGATTGGCAATCTGAACAAGCGTACTGAATATATTTAATAAACGAGGAAAGCATTCCTCAACAATTTGATATAAAGGTATCCTTTCTTCCTCTGACTTGAACCTAAAAACCATGAGGGAATTAAAATAAGAAATTGTGCAGGCTCCAGTAAACAGAAAGCACAAACATTGTGTTCTGAAGATGTCATCCAAAATTACAGCAAAATTTCATTAGATAAGAAATATGACATCCAATCCTTCCATCTTAGCCAAATCCAAAATAGTGATGTAATTTTTGCAATAATGTTTAAAGTTACCTCAGCTAAAATTTACAAATCATTTGTAAAAATGAACAATTAAAGCGTACATATACAAGGTGCAAACATATTTTGCAACAAAAATTACAGAAATATGTAAAATCCTAAGTTATTTAATTTTAGGAAAACTAAAATACATAAGAACAGAAGGTCTGGTTAGAGCATCACCAATGGGGGTCTAAGTTAGGTCAACCCAGTACTATAGCAAATAAAATAGAAGAGAGGGAAATGTAAATGAATAGTGAAAAGGTGTGCTGGGTCGACCTAACTTAGGTTTGGGTTGGTGATGCCCTTATATAACTGTCATGGACATGAAAGTAAGAGGTGATGTGTATGCTCACTCATATTTCCGGGCAAGAATCCTTAGGACATATAGAGCTCCAAAAATTATATCTTGTGAATCTAGGTTATGTGTAACCCAAAGCAGAAGATTTGGCCACTGCTCAGGATAATCCGCAAGAATCAAGGTCTTGATACTTTCTCCAAGTTGTGCTCTAAAGATATAACCATGAAAGATGTGTCAATTACCACACATCACAAACATCAACACTGTGATTGTGGAACGCTGTATTTTTATGACCAAGAAAAACATACCACATGATAATTTCAGTGATGTATTATAAGATTAAAGTAATGCAGGCTAATGCACCTAATGTAAAACTGACACCACAAGAGACAAGACAATAGAAATTCTACCACATTACAGCTTGAACCAACACTTTGTATGCTTCTATACAACATATATCACCTAAATTTTCTATGTACAAATTGAGGCCATAGTGGAGGTTCCAGACTTCAAACAGAGAACAAATAGCTTCTAGCACTAACTGAAACTGTAAGTTAGGATAGCTTTCTCCCGGTGTTTCATGAAGACAAACTCAATAATCCTTAACAACATATTTTTTTACATTTTGAAGAAAGTGACAATTCAGTCCTAGCAGCACAATGAAAAAGGAGACAAGGAAAAATGTTGATCACAAATAGTACTTTCATGGGTGGCTAGAAGTTGGAGTTACTTCTATGTCCGCAGTCACTAAAATATTGTTACCATTATTTATCATGAATAGCTGAAGGAAACTATTTTATATGTAGGTGATGCACAAGGTAGCTGCTTCGCTTTTAGAGGTCTAGAAAATCGGGTAATAATCCTTAAATCAGAAAACAGAAAAAAAAAATACTGCAAATCCTTTCAATATTTGATCTACATGACTTTTTGATGGGTCAGATTATAAGGGTGCAAATTAAACATTATACATTTTTTACCAGACAAAAAATATCTTCAAAAGGCAATAGTTATGTATCAAATACAATATACAATATATTGTGAATCCAAAAGTGCCACTGTTTGGGAAATTTCACAAGTTAAATTCAATAATATGCATGGTGAATAACTGAATACCTTCATTAAAACTAAAGGTCCAAGATTTCAGTTTATCTGGTAAGGAGAAATACCAATTACCAAATGCTTATGGCACATTCTAGCACATCACTATGACAAGAAAAGTAATTACTCCTTCAGAAAAGGAGAAAAGGATTGTGACAAAGTATTTACCTTAGCAGTGGAGGCAATTGAGTAACAAAGTCCAGTATATTTTCACGAACCATGACCTTATCACTTTCTGGAATTTTGTGTTTTTCTTCTATAGAAGAGAAAAAAAATTGTAAGTCACGGGAACATAAGGGAGTTGGTCCTCAACTACTTCACTTCACGTACCAGGATCAGTAGGTGACCAGTTTTTCGAAACAAAGTTCTTGAAATGAATGCTTGCAACCTGCCTCACAGCCATATCACAATTTCCATCCACAATGATCTGTAACAGCCTCACCAAGTGCTGCGGAGTATACTGAAACTGCAGTAATTACAGGAACATCAATACGAAAGTGAAATAAAATAACAACTGAAACATCATTTCTTATAAAAACAACTAAAACATCAAATCAGCAATGTAAGAGTGAGATAAAATAGCAAAAGTAAAGCATGGTGCTAACATGATTTATGGAACAAACAAGATAGGTAAGCGTTGAGTAATAATGAACTAATGGCCATCAGAAATGAAAACAATCACCAGGTGCAGAGCAGTCTATTTTACCCCATCTGGCATATTACCAATTAATGCACTGTACTCCAGTATGTGAAACCTTTTTCGTTCATGGAATAAGGGACTAGCAATGCATCAGTTAGACTCCAATCATAGTTAACTTTCAAAACAAACATTGACGGTAGCTTGAAATAAGGCCAACTCTATACCAATTGTAAATTCAGAAAAGAGAGCAATAATTGATCTTCCATTATTACAACAAATATGATTGTAGCTAACAGCTCATCTGATGCATGCAAGTTGACTGAGAAAGAAGCACAGTCCAAGTAATCAGGGTGAGACATCAGAGCATCATTCCAACAAATAATAGGGAACAGATCATTTGATACAACCAAGTTCTAGTAATTCCATAAACAGCGCAACTAAAATGCAACTACACTGTCATAATCATCAAACTAACGGATGATTCAGGCTCGCAGGGTCGGCTGTTGAAATTGATCCAATTTGACACAGTACCCTAGCTCCAGATCACATCAGGCATGGCAACAGCAACCGATAAGACGAGCACAGCAACTCAGGAATGGCACTAAATGTGGCAGATTAGACGGAGCAGGGTTCGACAGCAAAATCCTACCGCGCGTGGATACAAGCAGCGGGGCCGACGAGAGACCACAGCGCGATCGAGCAGACGGGGGAAGTCGCTCACCTGGTTGAGGCTTGCCTCCGCGGCCTTGCGCTCCTCGGGGACGTGGCTGAGCGCGGCGCGCAGCACCACGGCGAGGCCGGGCAGATCCATGGCGGCGGCTGCGGCGGCCTGGAGCACCGCGGCGGCTACGGCGCGCGGGCGAGGCGGCGGCGGTGGAGAGGGGGGAAGGAGTGGGGACTGCGGAGTGGGCGGGGGTGGGAGTCGGGAGAGTCCTCGGCTCCTCCCCGCGTGGGCGTGGCCTTCGCGCGGTCGCGGAGACTTCGGGAGGAGAGAAGCGTGCGACTGTGCGAGTCGTGCGTGCGCGCGGCGCGGGGGCGCGCTGTGCCGCCCGTGCGTGCGGGCGCGAGGCGAGGAAAGGCGAGGGGGGGATCAAGCGCCGAGTGGGTGTTTAACTCTAGGGTTTGGGTCAAAGGGGTTTTGCTCGCTGCGGTGCGGAGGGAGGGGCACGGCCGGGTCCGGGTCCGGGACCACGGTCCCGCTGCCCCGGTGCGCCCTGCCACGGGCCGCGGCCGCGGCTCCCCATCGAGGGCTGGTTCGGGTGATCCCACAAGGTCTACCTACATTTTTCCCATTTTCCCATTAATTCATCTAAAATCTAGAGTTTTACACATTTTTACATTTTTCTAAAATTTTATTGCATTTTTATAATTTTTTTATAATTTACATGTTAAAGTTTTTTATTTAGTAATATGTTTTAAAATTCTAAATCTTAAATTTGTTTAGATTTCGTTTGAATTTATAAATTTAAATTTGAGTTCTCGTGTTTTTTATTTAACTATAAAAAACTGTTCCCTAACACCTCTGAAGTTTCCCGGCCTCTCTGTAGGGGGCACGCCGGCCACCACTCGCCGCCGCCAATGGTGATTGGACACCTAGTATGGGGTTCGTTGAAACCACTCAGATGCCAAACTTTTGAAGACGTTACCGAAAGGGCTAGTTTTTGAATGGAGCTCAGAGCAAACACAATGAAGAGCAGAAGAGAAAGTTTAATTCCCAATAGACTGGACGAAACGTACGACAACAACCAACCACAGCCCCAGAATGTTGGGCAAGCATAGAACCAGACAAGGCAATACCACAACCCAGGCTTCAGGAAAATAGCCGCCAACCAGCAGGGAAGCAAACCTCAGCAAGTTCGTCAGACCCAATAGAATGGAGAAAAGTGCAGAACCATAATAAGGCTTCTAATGTTGGTATGACTTGCTATAGGTGTTATTAGCAGGGACATATGTCTTACGACCGCCCACTCAACAATGAAAGCCATACTCAACAGAATCATGAGGAACACCTGCACGACAGCCACAGCAAGGGAGAATCATGGAAGTGCCGCTAAGACGCTACAAGGAAGTGGACGTGCCAATTATGTCACGGTGGAAGAAGCTTAGAATGCTTAGGACATCGTATTTGGTAAGTTACTGGCAAACTTAGTCCCTGTTACTGTATTATTTGATTTGGAGGCTTCGCGTTCTTTTGTTACAAAAGTAGTAGTAGTGGAGAATGGTTGGAGGATTGTACCCCTTAGGCGATCTCTGCTCATTCAATCACCTGGAGGGACTATGAATGAAAATGTGGGATTTTTAGATGTAGACTCTAAAGGTATACAAATGATATTGGGAATGCACTGGTTGACCAAGTATAGGAGAAGAATTGACAGTACCGATAGATCGGTGACACTCACCACGTTGCAGGGAGAGACCATTAAATATGGGCTTGTTTGGATGGGAGCCGGAGTCGCTCGCCCAGTAAGGCGCTCCCAGCGTCCGATTTCGATCGCTTTGAAATGTGATCGTTACTGGCCGCAAAGTCACTGGCGAGGCTCGATCCAAACACGCCCTATGAGTCTATGCAGAAGGAAAACCTTTTTGTTATGCTTCATCACTTAAAGATGATGCGGGAGAAGGAGAAGAACTACTGCTGTCGGGGATAAAATCACGGCCCATTGCCATGGCCCACCCCCTGACGGCCCAATCGAACAGCCTACCAGGGCCCAGCTCCCTGGAAGGTTCTATCGCCCAGATACATCCCGCCGAACAAAGATCTGGCCGCATGGTGCGCAACGGCCAAGGAATCGTGTTTGAGTCCGTCTCGAACAGGAGTTCTGCACGGCTACGTGAAGACCCGAACGTTGGTTTCCCGGATTGGAGCGGACGTTGTGATCCTCAAGACTAGGAGTATGCCTTATCTGCCTCGGGATATATTTGGCATGTACGGAGTTCGTTACGATCTCGTAGTTAGCCCGGCCCGATATTCCCTCGGTAGGTCGGTTTGCTCTGCACTATATAAACCCTGCCCCTACGGCGTTTAGGGGGCATCTGAATCAATTCACGTCTTAGCATCTGGCTTAGAGCTTTAGCACTCGTACACGCATAATCTCGCCGAGACTTGTTCGTCTCGTCGAGCCACCTCTTGTAATCATCGTTGATATATAAGAAAGGCTGGACGTAGGGCTATTATCTCTCCGAGAGGCTGAACCGGATAAAACCCCTGTCTCCTGCTCGTTCTTTGTTCGCATTGTTTGGCGTGTCTCCTATCTCAATCTTCAAGAACCTTAGCGACTTGAGATCGATATCTCAACCGTCGACAGCTGGCGCCGTCCGTGGGGACACGCAGATCGAGCGTGTCGAACTCTGTTAGCGACCAAGAGATTATTCCTGAGGGATACGACTCAGAAGGACAGGACGCCTCATTCTCTATCAGTTCAGATCGATCTGTTTGGTCTCGAACACTTTCCGTATCCGAGGCAGAAGTCTCTGCCTATATGGCAGAGATAGCCTCAGATCGCACTCCCGTCATTGACGATGACTACGGGCGATAATCTTTACGACGGTTTAGATCTGCTGGACTCCAAGGCTATGTCGGTAGATTCCACCGTGGCGACACGGTGATGACACCGTCAAGCATACCTTCTCATGGCCCCGCAAAGATCAACATGGATCGGCGGGAACCTCCGGAGATCCCGCGACGGATGCGCGGCCGACGAGATCGGGCAGATTAATTACGCTTTCGGCGAAAGATGAGGTAGCGCCGGTCGCTCACGAGCAAGATATCATTCGCCGCACCTCGACACCTCCATCAATCGACCTTGGCACGGTTTCGCGACCGGTGTGGCGGCAACGTCGCGACCCTCCTCGCGTCCGACGCTAAGTCTCCCGCGAAGCTTCCCTGTTCGGGTCAATTCCCCGCGTGACCGGACTCCAGTTGGGCAGAACGCGGATGGTTCAGGGATCCCGGGACCCATAGATCAGAGTCGGGAACGGCTTGAAACTATAGCAACGGTCCTCAGATCCACCAATCAGGCCGATCTCGCCCGTATGGACGATGCTGTTGCTTCTAACCTAGAGCGATTGGCCGAAGGTCTAAAGTCCCTAGGCGAAGTCAACACCTCCTCCAGGCAGCGCAGTCAACCTGCCCGGAATGACTCGGACAGCTCTGACCGATCGCGTGACCCACGTCACCATCGAAGGAACACTGTCCGTGATCAAGCTACCCGTGGTCGCCGTCGCTCGCCAAGTCCCCGTAGTCGTCACGACCACAGGGGTAAGCGTGCACGTGATGATTACGGACGGTCTCCTCGTGAGGAGCGCGTAGTCGCGACCACGAGGAAGGAGCGTGGCGGATTGTCCCGGAGAGAATTTCTCCAGGCTGAATCTTCCCGTTCAGCAGGAGTCCCTCCGCGCAACAGGGCCAATGTCTTCTCGAGACTAGGTTCTGCCGGGGAAGGTGGCCGGTCATATGCCTTAGGCTGCAGGGCTTTCTCTAACGAGCTTCGTGCTGTCCGATGGCCCTCAAAGTTCAAACCCGGTCACATGGAGAGGTACAATGGGACCCAAAACCCAGAGGAGTTCCTTTCCATCTACGCAACGGCCATCATGGCTGCCGGGGGTGACGAGCTCGTTATGGCTAATTACCTCCCGACTGTCCTTGAGGGTGCTGCTCGGACGTGGCTATTCAATCAGCAAGAAGGTTCCATCTCTTCTTAGAACCAACTTTGTGACGCTTTGATCGCTAACTTCCAGAGCTGTTACGTGCGTCTGGGCAAGGAGGATGATCTGCACCAGATGATCCAGATGAACGGGGAGACCCTCCGCAACTTCGTGAAGCGTTTCATTAAGATTCGCAACACGATCCCGAACATCTCGAACGAATCATTGTCCGCGCCTTCAAAAGCGGAGTCCGCGACGAAGCGGCTCACCCAGATCTCGAGATCAACGAGACTGGACCGCCAACGACTGTTCAAGGCGGTGATCATATGCTAACGCGGCAGAGCGCTGCTTCAATACAAAAAGGCGTTCGACAAGGCGAAATGCCCTTGACCTAGTGTGGATGAGAAGAAGAAGAGCAGAAGAACCTGGCGACAAGAAGTCCCGAAGAAGAAGAATAAAGGTGATCACGAACAATACCGTCATTTGGTATAGATCGCGCACCCTCCCAAGGATGGGCGTAAGAAGCCCAACAATAAATACAAGGGCAAAAAGCACGCTCGGGGAGGCGGACAAGGCAAGAAAGGTCCAAGCGACCGATTTTGCAAGTTCCACCAAAGACTACGGCACGACATACGCCATTGCAGAACTTGGGCTGCAAATCGAGGATTTCTACAACGGCACGGGCCCAATGCCCACCCCCCCCGAACAAGGTGATGCTCCGGCAAGGACAAACATCCAGCCGACGGTGGTGATCGGGACGATGATGACGAATATCAAGAGCCAGTGAACCATATCGCCGTTATTTTCGGCGGCTCCTTGGCTTATACCTCTCGGCGCAGCCTCAAGGAAGCTGCTCGGGAGGTCCACAACGTTGAAAAAGGGAAACCACAACCTGAATCGATGAAGTGGACCGAGATCTCTATCTCCTTCTCTCAGGAGGATTGCCCCACTGGGATGACCAAGCCATAGAGGCTCCCACTGGTGGTCGCTCCGACCATCAGCAACGCGAGAGTTGGCCGTGTTCTTGTAGACGGCGGGAGCGCTTTGGACCTGCTATCAGCAAAGGTCTTGGACGAGATGCAGATTCCTCGCTCCAAGCTTAAAGAAGTCGCAATGCCTTTCTACGGCATTGTCCCGGGGGAAGCTGTTCAGCCATTGGGGCAGATTGTTCTGCCTGTTACCTTCGGGAGTCCAAACAACTTCCGGACAGAGTTGATCACGTTGACGTGGTCGACTTCCCTTCCGCGTACAATGCGATCCTGGGCCGGCCATCTCTTGGCAAGTTCATGGCCGTGTCCCATCATGGATACCATTGCGTGAAGATACCGGGCCCTAACGGCGTGATCACGGTCAAGGGCAACTACAAGGCTGCTCTAGATTGCGACGAGCAGTCCCTTGCCCTGGTCGACCAGCTTCCGCCGCGAGGTCCAGACGCTCCGCAGACCAAGTCTGCACGCCCTAGGGTCTCCCTTCAGCCAGGGGAAGAGACCAAGAAAGTTCCGCTGTCTTTGGATGATCCCTCCAAGACAGTTCATCTGGGGGCGAATCTGGACCCCAAATAGGAAAGCGAGCTCATTGCCTTCCTCCGAGCTAACGCAGACGTGTTTGCCTAGGAGCCGTCTGATATGCCCGGAGTCCCAAGGGAGGTTATCGAGCATAAGCTGGCTGTCCGGCCGGATAAAAAGTGTGAGCATCGTTGAGCCCTAATTTTTATTAGTGGCATTGATGATAAAATTAATTAATATAAAGGGCTAGGGGGTTTTTTGGACTTCTCGGAACCCTAGCGAAGACTCGGCGATTTTATAAACCTTAATTTGAAGCGTCGACAATTTTCTCGAGCTGCCCAAGATTTCAAATCGTGACCAAGGCGAGAGAGGTCACGTATAAATTAGGAGTAGTTAGGTTTATTTCTTGTTTTTTCGCCGGATTTCAAAAGGGGTTCAATATCTCGGACTATGCCGGATCCTGCGAATTCTCGAAAACTCGGTTTCGTAATCCACCTCTTCTAAAATACCCATTTATCCCTTTGAGAGATTTCTAGAGAGAGAGAAACCCACCAAAATTTCCCTCACTTTTCTAGCCGAAATCTATTACATCGGACGGCGTCTGGAAAAGCCAGACGGCGTCCGACCAGCCAAAATCCCAATTTATACACACTGTCGGACGGCGTCCGGTCGTTACCGGACGGCGTCCGATAAGGTTCAAAATTCGGTGTTTCTCGCTGCCGGACGGCGTCTGGGGGGCGTCCGGTAGCTCCAGCGCTTGCGCGATCCTTGCTGTCGGACGGCGTCCGGTGGGGACCGGACGGCGTCCGATAAGCCGTTTCTTTGTGAGCAGTAGGCTCTGTCGGACGGCGTCCGGTGCCCGTCGGACGGCGTCCGGTAGAGGCTAACGGCTAGTCTTTTTGTCCTCTTCCGAGGGGCAACGGTTAGTTTTGCTCTTGGGGCTATAAATACCTACCTAATGGCTGGCTACTTTGAGGTTTGCTGCTCCACTTCACCTACCACATTCATAGCTCATCAATTAGGTGCTCTAGAGCCATTCCTCCACCCACAAGATCATCCAAAGCCACAATCCATCAAACCCCAATACCGATCTTCATGGAAGTCCTTCGATCCGGCATGATCAGGCGTTTGAACTTGTTACTTTTGAAGATATCCTTCGTGGAGGCGAGGGCTTGGGAGTAGGCCTTGGCGTGTGGCTACTCTCGAGTCGGTGTCACGGTGTGAGTCCACCTCACGGAGTGGCGGAACGACTACCGGGAGTGAGTGAGGCGGTAGGCTCGAGAGCGAGCCGGTCCTTGTCGCAAGGGTAGCCTCAACGGAGAGTAGGAGTTGCGGCTTGAACTTGGTCAAACAAACACCGTGTCACTCTCTCATTTAATTTCGCATTTACTCTCTCGCATTGCTTGTGTTCTTTTGAATGCTGTCATAGTTGCTTTGTGATTTATTTATAGCTTCCGCTTACTTGACTTGCAACTAGGATTGGGTCATTCTTAACTTGTTGCCTAATTGAGAATAATTTAGAAAAGAAATTAAAATTGCCTATTCACCCCCTCTAGGCCTTAGGATCCTCTTTCAAGTGGTATCGAGGCGTCTAGGTTCTCCTTATTAGCTTAACCGCTAGGAGATGGCTCAAGAGGGCCTAGGATAGAAATTGGAAAAGCTCCTATTTTCGATGGAACAAATTACAACTATTGGAGAATTAGGATGCAATGTTACTTAGAGGCACTTAGTTATGATGTGTGGGTTGCTTGTGAGACCGGCTATCCGGACCCTCCGTAGGAACAATTGCTCTTGATGAAGTTCATGCTAAGTACAAACGCTTTAATGCCATTGCTAGAAATGCTTTACTCTCTAGTGTATCCTCCGAAGTTTTTGATAGCATTGGTAATCTTACTAAAGCTTATGATATTTGGAAGCATCTTAGGGAAATTCATGTTGGTAGTGCCGAGATGCTTGAGGAGAAGCTATCTCGAGCTAGAAAAAGATTTGATCAATTCAAGATGCTCCCTAATGAAAGTGTTAATGAAATGTTTCTTAGGTTGAACCCCATCGTCAATGAAATGGCCGGATGTTCGGAGAAGAAGGTCTTGGAAGACATTGACATTTGTCGGAAGATGCTTGACGTTGTGCCATTTAGTTTCAATCCACTTGTGACCTTAATTCGAGCATCTAAGTCAAAGCTCAAGAAGATGAAACCGACAAAGCTCCTCGGGCAACTCAACTCATATGAGATGCGGCTTCTTGAAAGTGAAGAGTCTCCGCTTAACAAGAAGTCAATCGCTCTCCCCGCCAAAGCCAAAAGTGGAAAGAAGAAAGTTGAAATTGAAGAAGATGATGAAGACTCCGATGATGCAATTCCGGAGATTGAAGAATTGGCCCTCCTTGTCAAGCGGTCAAGAAAGTTGATCAAGAAGATGAGCTTCCGCGGTGGATCATCCTCTTCAAGGCGAAGACCTATCTCCGAGATGCGTTGCTATGAATGTGGAGAGAAGGGTCACTTGGCGGCGGATTGCCCAAGAAGTAAAAAGAACAAGCACAAGGCAAGGAATCAAGAGGAAGATGAGAAAGATGACAAGAAGAAATATCGTCACTACCGCAAGAGTGATCACAAATCAAAAGATAAGAAGAAAGCTCTTGCCGGTCAAAAGACTAAGAAGGAAGATAGCTCAACCTCATCATCCTCTCAATCCTCCTCCGAAGAAGAAGATACTAGAGCTCATGGGCTAGCCGGACTTGCGATCAAGGAAAACGCTCCTCCGGCTCTTCCCAAGCAAAAGCTTTGCCTCACCGCAAATATACAAGAAGAGGTGATTGGGGAATGGATCACCGATGATGAAGGTTCTTGGGCGGACTCCTCCGATAATGAAAACACGAAGATATCCGGAGTCGCCATCGACAACCCCTCACCTCCCATGTGTCTTATGGCACTAGAGGAGAATGTAACACATGAGCACCTCTCTAAAAGTGAGCTTAAGCTTTTGATTGATGATTTGAATAATGCTCTAGAGAAGAAAAAGTCTAAGAGAAAGAAGCTAGTAAAGGTGCATAAAGAGCTAGCAAATGAATTTGAGAACTTGTTAGAAAAGCATGAAACTCTAGAAGATGATTATGAAGCTCTAAATTTACAAGTTGAAATTCTAGAAAATAAACTTGCTAGTTCTAATGTTGATGTTGAAACTCCGATTGATTACTCAATTGAGAAATGCAATGTTGGTGTGACTTGTGATTTGATTGACACTATAGACGGTTCACTTAGCTTATCTCATGACACATCCTTTACCTTGTCACCCACGATCACACCTAATGCTAGCTCATCTTCACCCACTAGTGCTACTTCTCCAAATGAAAATACTTGTTCAATTGGCACTTGTGGTGTTGCTAAATGTGCTAATGAGCTAGTTAAGGAAAATTTGCTTCTGAAGGATAGAATTGAGCAACTAGACTCTAGCTTGGCTAAATTGCTTGTGGGGAACAACTCTCTTGACAAGGTGCTTGAGAGCAAAGGTATACCTTGGGTAAGCATGGTTTGGGATTTCATCCTGGATTTGCCAAGGGTGGTTGGGGTAAGCCAAGCTAACTTTCGTTAAGGGAGGGACCCGTTGCCACATATGTAAAATGAAAACATAAAGCCATTGCTTGTCCTCTTGCTAAAACATCTCAATTCATGTCTAAAACTCAAGTGCTTGATGCTAGCTACATGCTTATGAGGAAAAATGGCTCTACTTATGCTAAGTATGTTGGTGCACCAAATAATAAGAAGAATGTAAAAGCCATTTGGGTGCCCAAATGTTTGATGACTAACTCCAAAGGACCCAAGATGAAGTCTTGGGTACCTAAAACAAGCTTGAAATTGTGTGTGTAGGTGAACTACAAGAGCGGGCCGGCATTGGATATTCGATAGCGGTTACACTCAACACATGACCGGTAGCTCAAGTATGTTCACCTCACTAGAGGAGGAGAAGGACCCTGAACACAAGATCACATTTGGGGATAACTCCAAGCGAAAGGTAAAGGGTATAGGTAAAATTGCAATATCTAATGACCTATCCATCTCTAATGTGCTCTTGGTGGAAGCTTGAAACTTTAATCTCCTCTCCGTTGCTCAAGTGTGCGATTTGGGTTTTGATTGCTTCTTTTCGATCAACAGAGTTCGTGTTGTTTCCACTAAGGATCAAAGTGTTGCATTTGAAGGCACCCGGTTTCAAAACTTATATTTGGTTGATTTTTCAAACCGTGAAACTTCTCAAATCAAGACTTGTCTTATCGCTCAAACCACTCTTGGTTGGTTGTGGCATAGACGTCTTGGACATGTTGGAATGGGCACTTTGAAAAAGGTTTTTAAAGATAACTTGGTTGTTGGAGTGAAGGATGTCAAATTCGAGAAGAATCGTTTATGTAGCTCATGCCAAGCCGGCAAGCAAGTGGCTAATTCTCATCCGACTAAGACTTTTATGTCTACATCCCGACCACTTGAACTTTTGCACATGGATTTATTTGGCCCAACCACCTATGCGAGCATAGGCGGTAATTCTTATTGTCATGTGATTGTCGATGATTTCTCTCGCTTCACTTGGGTGTTTTCCTTACAAATAAATCTCTTGCGGTGATGTGTTTAAAAGATTTGCTTTGAAAGCTCAAAAGGAATTTGACTCTTTTATTAAAAAGGTGAGGAGTGATAATGGCACCGAGTTTGCTAATACAAATGTTGAAGAATTTTGTGATAAGTTAGGTGTGAAGCACGAATTCTCGGCGGCATACACTCCCAAACAAAATGGAGTGGTGGAGAGGAAGAACCGTACTTTGATAGAGATGGCAAGATCAATGCTTGACGAGTACAACACGCCGCATGCTTTTTGGTCGGAAGCCATCAACACGGCGTGCCATGCCATCAACCGCCTTTACCTCCACCGACTCCTTCACAAGACCTCATATGAATTACTAGTGGGACGAAGGCCCAACATTTCGTATTTTCGAGTCTTCGGTTGCAAGGTATACATCTATAAGAAAAGGACTCATTTGGGTAAGTTCCAAAAGAGGTGTGACGTTGGTATTATGTTAGGGTACTCCTCTCGTTCAAAAGCTTTTCGAGTTTTTAACAATTCTACCGGGCTAGTTGAGGAAGCCTATGATGTCAAGTTTGATGAAACTAATGGCTCGCAAAATGAGCAAGATTTGACAAGAAATGTAGGTGATGAGCCACCGCATGATGCTATGGAGTTGGGGGAAATTCGACCCTCACCGGAAGCACCAAAAGATGAAGTAATCACCCCCACCACCTCCATCGATGATCAAGTTCAAGACACCTCTCCAACAACTCAAGATCAAGCGGTAGACGGAGATGCGAACTTTGAAGTTGATCAAGCTCAAGGGGGAGACGTTGATCTACAAGTACCCGTCCAACAACACCGCACTCTCTCCAAGGATCATCCCCTAGATCAATTCATTGGCAATCTCAATCAAGGCGTAAGAACCCGTTCTCATACTGCTAATTATTGTGAGCATCACGTCTTTGTGTCTATTGTTGAGCCTAGGACCATTGATGAGGCATTGGCGGATGCGGATTGGGTGAACGCTATGCATGAAGAATTGAACAACTTCACCCGCAATAAAGTTTGGGAGCTTGTGGAAAGACCGAAGGATCACAATGTCATTGGAACCAAATGGGTCTTTCGCAACAAACAAGATGAGAACGGTGAAGTGGTGCGAAACAAAGCAAGATTGGTGGCGCAAGGTTTCACACAAATTGAAGGACTTGATTATGGAGAAACCTACGCCCCCGTTGCTCGACTTGAAGCTATTCGGTTACTTTTGGCATTCGCTTCTCTTTATAACATAACTCTCTTTCAAATGGATGTTAAGAGTGCTTTTCTAAATGGTTTTATTGATGAACTCGTTTATGTCGAAAGCAACCGCCTGGGTTTTGAAAACCTCAAACACCCAAACCATGTCTATAAGCTCACTAAGGCGCTTATACGGTCTCAAGCAAGCTCCTAGAGCATGGTATGAGCGTCTTAGGGACTTCCTCTTAGAAAAGGGATTTAAAACCGGTGCGATTGATTCCACATTGTTTCTAAAGCCAATTGAAAATGACCTATTTATTTGTCAAATATATGTGGATGATATTATTTTTGGATGCACTAACAAATCTAAATGCAAGGACTTTGGAGAAATGATGTCCAAGGAATTCGAAATGTCGATGATTGGAGAACTTACTTTCTTCCTTGGATTTCAAATCAAGCAACTTCGGGAAGGGACCTTTATTTGTCAAGAGAAATATACAAAGGACCTTCTCAAGTGCTTTTCAATGGACGATTGCAAATCGATCAAAACACCAATGGCCACTAATGGGCATCTTGATTTGAACGAAGATGGAAAGCCCGTGGACCAAAAGCTTTATCGCTCCATGATCGGTTCGCTTCTCTATCTTACCGCTTCTCGACCCGATATTATGTTTAGTGTGTGCATGTGTGCTCGCTTTCAAGCATCCCCTAAAGAAGTGCATCTTATTGCCGTTAAACGCATTTTGAGATATCTAAAAATCACTACTAGCCTAGGTCTTTGGTACCCCAAGGAGCGCGTGTTGAGCTTCTTGGCTATTCCGACTCGGATTATGCGGTTGCAAAATTGATCGCAAAAGCACCTCGGGGTTGTCACTTGTTAGGGCGCCACTCGTGTCATGGACTTGAGGAAGCAAAACTCCGTGGCGCTATCTACCGCGGAAGAGGAATATGTAGCGGCGGGGAGTTGTTGTGCTCAACTCTTATACATGACTCGGATGCTTAGTGACTTTGGGTTAAAATTTGAAAAAGTGCCACTTCTATGCGATAATGAAAGTGCTGTGAAAATAGCCAACAATCCGGTCCAACATTCCCGTACAAAGCACATCGACATTCGACATCACTTTATTCGTGACCATGTTGCAAAGGGTGATACCATATTCTCAACATATAAAGCTCAACACGCGCTCCCTTGGGGTACCATATCCTCGCCGAGACTTGTTCATCTCGTCGAGTTTCGTCTTGTAATACTCTTTGATCATATAAAGAAAGGCTGGACGTAGGGCTATTATCTCTTCCGAGAGGCCTGAACCAGGATAAAAACCCCTGTCTCCCTGTTCGTTGCTGTTCGCATTGTTTGGCGTGTCTCCTATCTCAATCTTCAAGAACCTTAGCAACTTGAGATCGATATCTCAACCGTCGACAACTGCCTTTAGAGGAAACTCCGATGGTGAATGAGTATCCGCATGTTTTTCCAGAAAATTTAACTGGAATACCATTGGATTGTGAAGTAGAGTTTTACATCGACTTGTATTCGGGTACAGAACCAATTTCTTAGTGCCCATATCGTATGAATCCTAATGAGTTGGCGGAGATGAAGAAGCAAATCGAGGAGTTAAAGGGTAAAGGTTTTATCAGACCCATCGTTTCTCCATGGGTATTGCCAATAATATTCATGAAGAAGAAGCGTGAGAAAACTCTGAGGATGTGCGTGGATAATCGGAAGCTCAATGATGTAACCATCATGAACAAGTACTCGTTACCACGAGTGGAAGACCTGTTCAATCAATTGAAATGAGCTAAAGTGTTTTCAAAGATTGATTTGAGGTCAGGTTATCATCAATTCAAGTTACGAACAGAAGATATATCAAAGACAGAGTTCACTACCCGCTATGAACTATACGAGTATATGGTGATGTCGTTTAGACTCAGTAATGTCGCATCACACTTTATGTGCTCATGAAAAAGTTTTGATGGAGTATTTGGACAAGTTTGTAGTGGTGTTCATAGATGATATACTCATTTACTATAAGAATTAGAAGGAGCATGCCGAACACTTAACGCTTGTGTTAGATAAGTTGAGAGAACACCAGCTTTATGCCAAGTATTCAAAATGTGATTTTTGTGTCAAAGAGGTAGTGTTTCTTGGTCATATCATCTCGGAGGATGGAGTTTCTACAGATCCATATAAGGTCAGCGAAATTCTAGACTGGAAGGTATCGAAGACGGTTACTGTCGATGGTTGAGATATCGATCTCAAGTCGCTAAGGTTCTTTAGAAGTGAGATAGGAGACACGCCGAACAACTTCGAACAACAACGAACAGGAGACAGGGGTTTTTATCCGGGTTCAGGCCTCTCGGGAGAGATAATAGCCCTACGTCCAGCCTTTCTTATATATCAGAGGAGAATACAAGAGATGGCTCGGCGAGATCAACAAGTCTCGGCGAGATTACAAGATGCGTGATGCGATGATCAGGTGTCTACGAGATGCTAATGTGTAAACTCCTGTAGGATTGACCAGATGCCCCCTAAACACCGTAGGGGCTTGATTTATATAGTGGAGAGCAAACCGACCTACCGAGGGAATATCGGGCCGGGCTAACTGCAAGTACGTAACGAACTCGACGTGCCAAATATATCCCGAGGCAGATAAGGCATACTCCCAGTCTTGGGGATCACGACTTCTATTCCAATCCGGGAAACCACGTCCGGGTCTTCACGTAGCCGTGCAGAACTCCTGTTCGAGACGGACTCAAACACGATTCCTTGGCCGTTACGCACCATGCCAGCCAGGAAGCTGTTCGACAAGACGCACATGGGCCAAATAGAACCTTCCAGGGAGCTAGGCCCTGGTAGGCTGTTCGATTGGGCCGTCAGGGAGTGGGCCATGGTAATGGGCCGTAATTTTATCCCCAACAGCTAGCCCCCGAGACTCAAGTGGAAGGACTCACTAGAGTGGGGTCATCCTCTTGAGACTCAAAGTCAAGAAGAGGGAAAGTATGCTGCTACAAAGACATGTAACAAGCGACCGACCAGGTTACGGCTCAACCGAACAAGACTTGTTCGGGACCGGACGGACCTGGACAAGACCGAGCAACTCATTGCGCCAAACAGGAATAACATCTCGCCGAGCAGAAAGACCCTCAGCGTGAGACGCTGGAGAAAATAGCCGTGATGTACTCCAACGGTAACTTCCTGTCATTGCAAGAAGGAAAATGACGACCGCTTTTACCTAGCCGTTCTGAAGAAAAACTAGCTGCTTTGCGCAAACCGCTCTGAGCTGCTCGCTTAGGCCTATAAAGCACCTAAGCCGCCTGCATGCCAGCCACTGCTCTCGCGCCTTTCCTCTCCTAAGCCCTAATTCCAACCGCACGAACATCAACCACCAAACTCCACCCGAGAACTTGTTCGTCTAACCTCGGGATCGCTATGGCCAAATTCCTAGCCACTAGCTTGACCGAGGAGGACTGAAGGCTTGGGAGGAGGAGGGCCACATCGATGCCAGAGTGGAGGTCGCCTGGGAGGAGGAAACTCCGAGTCACCGGAGGAGAGTTCGTCGCCGACTTGAGCGATTCGCCTTTGTCGGGTTGAGGTCTCCAGCGACTTCGTCGAGGCCTTCTTAAACATCACCGATTGGAGGTAACAAACCTCAATCCGAACTCCATCCTCCGGATGGCCGCTTTTACCTGCCAGTGCGAAGGCTATCTGGGCATTGATCCGCCGATGGGGCTGTTCCTCCATTACTACATGGTAACGAGGAGCAGCTCCGCCGCTTCGGCGCTTGGGTGCTACTACCTCAAGCTCCGGGCCACCGCCGACGACGCGCCGTACCCTCGGCCACCGCTGCTCAATTCGATGGGCGTATGGTGGTCGAGGTGGTTCTACAGTAAGCGGAGCGACGACAGCAAGCTCTCCTTTACCGGGAAGGCGCCTGCGAAGGGTACCCCAATGCCGCGGCCGGAGATGTCCGCACCGGATTGGTACTTGACGAGGAAGATCGCCTCCCTCGTGAGCCTCGGGCTCACGGGTAGGGAGATCATCTGGGACTACACAGCGAACAGGATCTGTCCGCTGCGGAGAAGATCCTATCCCTTCTATAAGATAGAGGGATGGAAAGACATCACCAGGGAGAGCATGGGTAAGTGCCTTTAAGACTCAACCTTTATTTGATGACTTCATCCGAACAGGAACTAACGATTCCCTCTGTTCGGGCAGAGAAACCAACCGACGCATGGGTGACCGAGCGGGTCGACGCCATGCTGAAGGCAGCCAGGAAGGACGGCGAAGTCACCGGCCAGGTGGCCTACACCTGTCCGAGGAATGTGCAGTTGCTCGAACCCTCGTTTGTGTCGCTGGACTTGCACTGTTGCAAATGCTAACACTTTACTTTCCGAACACGCAGGAGGACCAGCTGATACTCGGGGGGATCGTGGAAGAACTCTCTGGGTCGGAGAAAGAGAAGGCGAAGAAGGGCAAGGCCAAGGTGGCCACAAAGCCCAAGGTGGCGGCCGAACCTACGCGGAGCTCGCGGCTACATGGCGGCCGCCATCCATCGAAGAGACCATCCGCGGCGACGGAGCGCGCCGAACAAACCAAGCGGGCGCGCGGTCAGCCTAGCGGGAAGAGACCGAGTCCTTCCCTCTTCACCGAGCAAAGCGACGAAGAGGTAAAGAACGTGACCCTTTGGCTTAGGCGTTACACACAGGCTCACGCGGGCCACATGGCACGGCTACAGCAGGTCGCCGAGCAGAGGAGGCTCGAGGAAGAAGTCGCGCGCAAGGAAAAACTTCTTGCGCTGCGCGAGAAGAGTGCTCAGCTCAGCAGGGAGCTGAGTCCATCGCCACGAACGCCCAGGGGCTAAGGCGAACAAGCCGCTAAGGAGCCCCCGAGGAAGAGGCGGAAAGTTCCAGCGAAGAAGATCAAGATCAAGCCTTCCACGGCAGGTATGTAGTAATGAATCTCTTTGACCTTACAAACTTTCTGACCGCGTTGGGCTTAACAACTTCTTTTTCATCAGCTGTCCAGGAGAAAACTGCCACGGACGACGTCGAGACGGCGCTCGAGCGATCGTTGCTGCCCGAGCACCTACACGGTGCATCGCGGGCAGTGAGGCTGGCCAGCCTCAAGGACAGGCTAGCGGCGTGGAGCCTGCTCCCGCCAGGCTCCAGCGAGCAGCTCGACGCGCTCAAAAGCGTGGTGGAGAGGCTGGAGGCAGAAGAGGCGGCGAGCGGCGCCACGGACAGCTAGGCCAAGGCGATGGCTCCGCAGCGCCAGTGGGACCGAGCAGCGGTCCTTCCGCACTCCGTCGCAGGGCGCCCATCCTCGAGCTGGGCGAGACGATCGGCGAAAGGTGGCGAAGTTCCCCGCGAGGTACAAGAGGAGACCCACGCGCAGCAAAGACAAGTTTCCTCGCCAATGGAGGCTTGATGTCGTCCGTGGAGCGGACCGACCTTGCCCAAGGTGACCGGCGAAGGAGGAAGAAAGGCGGAGCGGGGACGAAGCGCTGCTGGTCGCCTCGCTCCCGAAAGCGTAAGCGCCCCAGAAGAAGGGGCACCTGAAGATCGCGGCAAAAGCAACGCTCGATCTCATCCCGACAAAGCGAGGATTCATGACGCATGGTCTCGAAGATCGCCTGCGACGGGGGCTGAAGCATCGGCTTGGTAAGGTAAGCCCCAAGACCAAACCTAGTTCAGTTGAGCTATATCATCGCAAAGCGGCTGACTTGTTCTTCTCCCTCAGGTCTTCAAGGACACCATGGAGGAGCTCGAGGACGGCGTCACCATCGAGCGGAGCGCCGTACTGGCGTCCCTCCGGGAGCACCTCCAGACGAGCGAGCCTGAGGCGGAGCCCTCTGCACTAGCCCAAAGCCGAAGCCGACTGAAGGCAAAAGCGAAGAAGCTCAAAGCCGAGCTAACCCGAGAGAGACGTTCCTCCGAGGCTCTCTTAAAAGAAGCCGAGGAGCTTCGCGCGCAGGCCGTGAAGGCGAGCACCGCGGAAGAGAAGCCGGGCCGCACAAAGTGGCTCGAAGAGCAGCTCGCCGACGCGTCCTATTGACGGAAGGCGCTTGCAGCGGACGTCAAGAAGCTCAAGGCCCAGCTTGCCAAAGAAGAGCTGACATCCGCGGGACTCCAGACGAAAATCTCAACCCTGTGGGCCTCACAGGAAGAGATCGAGGAGATGCACGGGATGGCGGTGAGGGCGATCGCCACGGAGAACAAGGTCAAGGAGCTGGACGAGCAGCTCAAAACCGCCGAAAGGCGAGCTAGTCGAGGCGAGGCTCGACCGACCACCAAGCGCCAAGACCGAAGAGGTCGAGGCCATCCGGGCAGACGCTGCGGCACAAGCCAAGCGGAACAAGGAGGAGATCGAACGCCTCCGAGCTGAAGCCCGGGAAGGAATCAAGGCTCAAGGTGAAGTCGTGCGCCTCAAGTTAGAAGTCGAGGAGCTGAAAGAGCAGCTTGCTCCTAAGTAGCACCACGGCTGTAACCCGAAGGGGACTTTTGTACCTGCAACTTTTGACTAATAAAAACTTATCTTTTTTCTGCGAAAAAGAGCAGCAAAAGACAAGAACGAACAGGAAACTAAGAGCAGGGCATGAAAGCGCTAGAAAGTTTTAGGAAAACCGGTAGCACGCTTATCCTAACTCCCAGCCCCCGTTGTGCAGCTGCTCGAGAACCTGAGTTTGCGAACTCGAACAGGTACACAAGAGAAAGAGCGACACCCTAGCCCCCGGTACGGACGATGCTTGAAGACCTAAGATTGCGAATTCGAGCATGTGCGTAGAGAGATAGAGCGACACCCGTAACCTCTTCGACTCGTTCCACAAACTGCTCGTTAACGTAAGTTAGGCAATTCTAAGGGTAACCGAGCAAGGAAAGTGCCTCTGCCGCGGAGGGCTTACGAGAGCTGGCTTTGCCAAGTGGTTGTGCCTTGAGCGGTAAGTGCCTCTGCCGCGGAGGGCTTACGAGAGCACTCAGCCACGTGGCTGGATGCCGTTTTACGCAACTTCGAGTATAGGGACTTGTTGAAACTAGATACGAGCAGGAAAAAATCCTTAAGATTGCGGAGCCAATTGTTCGCAAGGCCGGGCAGCCATCAAGTGTTACCAGAGAGAGGGTAGTCTTAACAAGACAGAGGTGTGAAAAGGCCGCAGAGGACCGTGAAGATTTCACTATAAATGGATTGAACTTTACATAGAGCCCGACAGACTTGGACGAACAAAGGCACGAAATTTCACAAAAAGCGCGAAGCTAAGCAAACAGAGAAAGACCTACACAAAGAACTTACGAAGCTGGTCGATGTTTCAAGTGTTTGTCGCCTCTCTCCGTCCTCCATTGCAGACGAATGTTCCCGGGCGGCGGTGGAAATGACCGTGAACCAGCCTAACGAGGAGTTAGCTTGTTGGCATTGGACAGGTTCTGAACACGGCGCAGAACGAGGTCGCCCGCCTGCAAAGCCCTTGGTCGAACCGACTTGGCAGCGTGCCGGCGAAGATCTTGCTAGTAGCGCACCATTCTGACTTGTGCCCGGTCGCGTGTGCCTTCGAGGAGGTTGAGATCGAGTAGGCGCTCTTGCTTGTCATCAACCAAGTTGACCGAGCTCGTGCGAGGCGAACCGAGTACTATTTCGACGGGTAGGATGGCTTCTGCGCCGTAGACCAATTGGAAAGGAGTTTCCCCGGTTGCCCGGCTGGCCGTAGTGCGAACTGCCCAGAGGACGGAAGGAACTTCGTCGACCCAGGCTTTGTTGTGATCGCGGAGTGCCGCGAACACGCGCCGTTTAATACCCTGGACGATCTGTCCGTTAGCTCGCTCGACTGCTCCATTGCTCTGTGGATATGCCACGGAGGCGGCGAACCTTGGTGCCCAAATGCTCGCGAGATTCTGGAATAGCTCACTCGAATCGGGTACCGCTTATCCGTGATCGCCTTATGGGGATCACAAAGCGTGACCACGTTGCTTTTGAAAAAGCGCCTGGCCGTTTTGGCGTGAAGAGATTTACGACGTGCTCGCCTCAATCCACTTTGTAAAAGTGTCGATGGCGACGAGCAAGTGTGTGTAGCCCTTGTACCCCTTAGGGAATGGGCCGCGGATCCGCACCCCATGTGGAGAAAGGCCAAGATGGGGATCGTTTGAAGCTCTTAGGCGGGCTTATGTGCCTTCCGGCGTGAAATTGACAAGCCTTGCACTTTGTCATGATCTCCGGGCATCGTGTAACGTCAGAGGCGATAATAGCCCATGCGAACGCTTTGCCGACCGTAGTTCGGAAGGGCGTGGTTGCCACAGCACCCTCGTGTATGTCCCTAAGAAGGAACACACCTCCTGCTGCGAGATGCACTTGGAGAGGACTCCCGAGCACCTCGACGGTAAAGGATGCCGCCCATAAGCCGGTATGGACTAGCACGCCTTATAAGCCGGAACGCCGCTTCGGCTTCGTCGTCGAGGCGGTCCCATCTGCAAGGTACCGAACAAATGGCGTTGTCGATCCATGGCACTGCCGATAACGGAGACAAGACCACTGCCTCGATTGCCTCGTCCGGAGACATGATTGAGGGCTTGTAAAGGTGCTCGACGATCACCCCTGCCGGAGCAGGTTCTCGTGAGGATCCATACTTGGATAGCTGGTCGGCCAAGAAGTTGTCCTTGCTGGGCACGAAGAGCATCTCCAAAAATCGAAAGTGCCGCTTCAACTTTCTCACTTCAGCCAGGTACCGCGCCATTGAGTCATCGCAGCACTGATACTCTTTGTTGACCTGGTTGATGACCAACTGTGAATCTCCCTTCACAGTCAGCCGTTGGTCGACGCCGAGAGACTTGCATGCTCTTAGTCCCGCGAGGAGGGCCTCGTACTCCACAGCATTGTTAGTCGCCGCGAAGTGTACTTGGATAGAATACTGGAGTTGCTCTCCTTGAGGGGAGATGAGAACAAAACCAGCCCCGAGTTTCGGTCTGCGAGCCATCAAAAACATGGTACAAGAGGGTTTATCAAAGTTGCTCGGGAGCTTCACGATTTGGGCGACAAGTCCATTCAATGACAAAGTCGGCAGGGACACAGGATTTGATAGCCGTTCGAGCAGCGAATAGAATATCGAATTCTGCCAATTCCATTGCCCACTTAACTATTCATCCGCCGGCTTCCTTGTTCCTTAGGATTTCTCCAAGAGGGAACTTGGTCGGGACCAGTATTTGATGCGCCTGAAAATAATGGCGAAGCTTCTTGGAGGACATGAGTAAGGCGTAGAGCAACTTCTGGACCTCAGGGTAACGCTCCTTTGATCCGTGAAGCACCTCGCTCACGTAATAGATTGGCCGTTGTATGCCTTCCCTTTCCACCGTCAAGACCGCACTCACCGCTTGCGGCATGCAGCCAAGGTAGAGCAAAAGCTGCTCGCCGTAACGCGGGGTAGTCAAGACAGGTGGGTTGGACAGGTATTGCTTTAGATCTTGGAAAGATCGATCAGCCTCTTTCGTCCACTCGAAACCATTGTGCTTGCGCAGGGCCTTAAAGAAGGGCAGCCCGCGTTCTCCCTGACGGGAGATAAACCTGCTCAAGGCAGCCATCCGTCCGGTGAGACTCTGAACTTCCTTAACGGTAGTCGGAGCCTGCATATTTTCAATGGCCTCGATTTTTTTAGGGTTGGCAGAAATTCCTTGCGAACCAATTACATAACCGAGCAACATTCCAGATCGAACACCAAAGGTACATTTCTCTGGATTTAACTTTATTCGATGCCTGTTGAGATTTTGAAAAGTCTCGGCCAGGTCTTTTACATGATCTGGAGCAAGCTTGCTCTTTACAACTATGTCATCGACATAGACTTTCAGGTTTTTTTCGCGCTGTTCTAGGAAAGTCTTTTTCGTCAAGCGCTGGAACGTGGCACCAGCATTGCGCAGACCAAAAGACATGGTCGTGTAGCAGAAAGTGCCGAAGGGGGTGATGAAGGCAGTCTTCTCTTCATCCTCGGGGGAGATGCTTATTTGGTGATAACCTGAGTAAGCATCCAAAAAACTCAAGAGCTGGGCATCCGCAGTCGCGTCGACTAGCTGGTCTATGCGAGGCAGCGGGAAATTGTCCTTGGGACAAGCAGCGTTCAGATCTGTGTGATCGACACACATCCTCCACTTGCCACCTTTCTTCTTTACAATGACAGAGTTGGCCAGCCACTCGGTGTGATCAACCTCGCGGATGAAACTAGCAGCGAGCAGCTTGCCAAGCTGATCCTTGATGATCCCCTGTTTGAAGTCCGAAAAGCGACGAAGCTTCTGGCGAACAGGCTTTTTGTCCGACCGGACAGCCAGTTTATGCTCGATAACCTCCCTTGGGACTCCGGGCATATCAGACGGCTCCCAGGCAAACATGTCTGCATTAGCTCGGAGGAAGGCAATGAGCTCGCTTTCCTATTTGGGGTCCAAATTTGCCCCAAGATGAACTGTCTTGGAGGAATCATCCAAAGACAGTGGAACCTCCTTAGTCTCGCCCACAGGTGAAGGAGACTCTAGGGCGTCAGATTTGGTCTCATGGCGTCGGGACCTCGCGGCGGAAGCTGGTCGACGGGGCAAGGGATCGCTCGTCGCAATCCAGCGACTTTGTAATTGCCCTTGACCGTGATCACGCCGTTGGGACCCTGTATCTTCACGCAATGGTAGCGTGGTAGGACACGACCATAAACTTACCAAGTGATGGCGGCCCAAGATTGCGTTATTACACGATGGGAAGTCGACCACGTCGAACGTGATCAACTCGTCCGGGAAGTTGCTAGGATCGCCAAGGTAACGGTAGAACAACTCGCCCAACGGCCGGCGACTTCTCCGGGACAATGCCGTAGAAAGGCATCGCGACCTCTTTAAGTTTGGAGCGGGGAATTTGCATCTCGTCCAAAACCTTAACAGAGAGCAGATCCAGAGCGCTCCCGCCGTCAACCAAGACACGGCCAACTCTAGCGTTGCTGATGGTCGGAGCGACCACCAGTGGGAGCCTATGGGGCTTGGTCATCCCAGTGGGGCAATCCTCCTAAGAGAAGGAGATGGGGACCTCGGTCCACTTCATTGACTCGGGCTGAGGCTTGCCCTTTTCGACGTTGTGGACCTCCCGAACAGCTTCCTTGAGACTGCGGCGAGAGGAATAAGCCGAGGAGCCGCCGAAAATGACGGCAATATGGTTCACGGGCTCCTGATATTCGTCATCGTCCCGATCACCATCATCGGTTTGGCGCTTGGCCTTACCGGCTTCACCTTTCTCGGGCAGGGTGGGCATTGGGCCCTTGCCGTTGTAGAAATCCTCGAGCTTTGCAGCCCAGGTTCTGCAGTGGAGTGTATCATGCCCGTGGTGTTGGTGGTACTTGCAATATCGGTCGCTGGGACCTTTCTTGCCTTGATTGCCTCCCTGGGCGGGCTTCTTACCCTTAGAGTTATTATTGGGCTTTTTCTGCCCGTCTTTGGGAGGAGGCGTGCGATCTATACCAGCGATGGTATTGTTCGCATCGCCCTTCTTTTTCTTCTTCTGGGACTTGTTGTTACCAGGATTGCTGCTGGTCTTCTTCTTCTCCTCTACACCAGGCTGGGCGGGCAGCTCGCCCTTGTCGAACGCCTTCTTGTATTGAACACGCTCCGCCGCATTGGCGTAGCGATCAGCCGCCTTGAACAGGTCGTTGGCGGTCCAGGTCTCATTGATCTCGAGATCTGGGTGAGCGCTCGTCGCGGACTCCGTTTTGAAAGCGCGACAATGATTCATCCGAGATGTTCGGGATCGTGTTGCGAATCTTAATGAAATGCTTCACGGTTGCGGAGGGTCTCCCGCTCATCCGGATCATCCGTGCAGATCATCCTCCTTGCCCAGACGCACATAACAGCTCCGGAAGTTAGCGATCGAGCGTCACAAAGTTGGTTCCAAGAAGAGATGCAACCTTCTTGTCGATTGAACGACCACGTCTGGCAAAGACCCTCAAGGACACTCGGGAGGTAATTGGCCATAACAAGCTCGTCACCCCGCCGCCATGATGGCGTTATGTGAGATGGAAAGGAATTCCTCCGGTTTTGAGTCCCATTGTACCTCTCCATGTGTCCGGGCTTAAACTTGGAGGGCCACCGAACAGAGCGAAGCTCGTCGGAGAAGGCCCTGCAGCCCAATGCATAAGACCGGCCACCTTCCCGGCAGAACCTAGCCTTGAAAAGACGTTAGTTCTGTTGGTCGGGGGAACTCTTGTAGAGCGGGAGGTCTCTGCTTGGAGGAACTCTCTCCGCGACAAGCCTCCACGCTCCTTCCTCGTGGTCGCGACAACGCGCTCCTAGCGAGGGGATCTTCCGTGATCGTCGCGCACACGCTCGCCCCTGTGGTCACGATGACTACAGGGACACGGAGAGCGGCGGCGAGCACGGGCAGCTTGCTCGTGGACAGTGATCCTACGATGGTGACGGCGGTCACGCGATCGACCGGATCGCTCACTGTCCGAATCTACCCGGACAGGCTCACCGCGCTGTCCGGATGACGCCCCACCTATAGACTTAAGGCCCTCGGCCAATTTCTCAAGGTGAGTAGCCACTTCATCGCCCACGAGGACGAGATTGTCCTGGTGAGCGGATCGACTGATCGCCGCCAGGCTCGAGTCATTCCTACCGCTCAATTGGTCCTGGGATCCCCGAAGCATCTGCGTCTTGCTCGACCGAGTCTGGCACGCGGGGTTCCACCAGCAGTGAACTTCTACCGGGTCTTGGCGTGGCGTCTGAGGTTGATCGCGTCGCGACGCTATGCGCTGTCGCGATCTGCGCCGAGGTTTGGTTGATGGATTCGCAAAAGTGCGGCGAACAATTTCTTGCTCGTGAGCAGATTGTGCGGCTCCATCTTGGTTTCGAGCAGAATTGATCTGCCCGATCTCTTCGGCCGCCGCGATCTGCGCAGGATTTGAAGGTCCCACGCCGCCATGTTGACGGTCGCGGTGGCATGGGTTTGCGCGCTAGACGGTGTCATCATTTGTGTCGCCACAGGAGGAATCGACCGACATAGCCTTGGAATCAGATAGATCTAAACCAGCGTATAGATCTTCGGTTCCGTAATCGTCGTCAATGACGGGCGCTAGACCAGAGACCATCTCTGGGGCGTATCCGGAGACCTCTGTCTCAGATACAGACATCGATCTAGGCCGATAAGATCGATTCGAGCTGGCAGGGGAAGAGACATCCTGCCCTTCTGAGTCGTAGTTCTCAGGGAGAATCTCCTGGTCGCTGATAGAGTTCGACATGCTCGATCTGCGTATCCCCACGGACGGCGCCAACTGTCGACGGTTGAGATATCGATCTCAAGTCGCTAAGGTTCTTTAGAAGTGAGATAGGAGACACGCCGAACAACTTCGAACAACAACGAACAGGAGACAGGGGTTTTATCCCGGTTCAGCCTCTCGGGAGATAATAGCCCTCGTCCAAATTTTCTTATATATCAGAGGAGAATACAAGAGATGGCTCGGCGAGATCAACAAGTCTCAGCGAGATTACAATATGCGTGATGCGATGATCAGGTGTCTACGAGATGCTAATGTGTAAACTCCTGTAGGATTGACCAGATGCCCCCTAAACGCCGTAGGGGCTTGATTTATATAGTGGAGAGCAAACCGACCTACCGAGGGAATATCGGGCCAGGCTAACTGCGAGTACGTAACGAACTCGACGTGCCAAATATATCCCGAGGCAGATAAGGCATACTCCCAGTCTTGGGGATCACGACTTCTATTCCAATCCGGAAACCACGTGCAGGTCTTCACGTAGCCGTCGCGAACTCTGCTCAAGACGGACTCAAACACGATTCCTTGGCGTTCGCGCACCATGCCGCCCGAAGCTGTTGGCAAGACGACATGGGCGGATAGAACCTTCCAGGGAGCTAGGCCCTGGTAGGCTGTTCGATTGGGCCGTCAGGGAGTGGGCCATGGTAATGGGCCGTAATTTTATCCCCGACAGTTACCAAGGTTAGAGGATTTCTCAAATTATGGGATATTACCGCTGCTTCATCGAGGGGTTCTCAAAGATTGCAAGGCCCCTTACAAAATTGTTTAAGAAGAACGCTAAGTTAAGATGGACAGCTTAGTGTCAGGATAATTTCAACCTATTAAAGAAGAAGCTAACCTCACCGCCAGTATTGATACTACCAGATATCCATAAGGACTTTGAAGTATATTGTGATGCTACGAAGCTGGGTATTCGGTGTGTGCTGATGCAAGGGGTTAGAGTTGTTGCATACGCTTCACGACAATTAAGGCTCCATGAGTTGAATTACGTCACTCATGATCTGGAGTTAGATGTCGTAATGCATGTGTTGAAATTATGGAGGTGTTACTTAGCCGGGAATGGCACCGATCACAAGAGTCTCAAGTATATATTCACTCAGCCGGATTTGAATATGAGGCAGAGAAGATGGCTAGAATAACTTGCAGACTACGATGTGGGTATCCATTATCATGAAGGCAAAGCCAATGTGGTGGCCGATTCGTTAAGTCAAAAGCCAAAGAATGAGTTCATTAGAGAAGACGTTGAGAAATTACCCATGTCCATCTCCACCTAAGGTTAGGGTGAGAGAGAGAGGAGAGGAGAGGGGGAGAAGGGGCAAGGTAAGGTCATGGATCCCCCTCCGTTCTCCGGTCGTTTTGCCCCGGTTTTGCCCCGTGTCTTGGTGAGGTTTTGGGGTCTCCTGGTGTTCTTGCTCGAGTGCTCTTTGGGGTTTTCCCGCCGGAGTTGAGTCCTCCGCCTTGCCGTGTTCGTGTGCCTCACTGTTGGTCCTCGCCGGCTACATCTTCACCAACCGTACAACTACACCAATGAAACCCTTGCCCCGGGCAAGGTCACCCGGCTCGTGACCAGGTGCTTCCACTTCTCCGGAACCGAAGTCCGAGGGAAGCCGCAATCGTCTACACCTCTAGGGCGTCGGACTCATCATCCAAGGTGCCGGGACGCCGTCAAATGACAAGACTCCGTCAACGCCGGGCTTCATCAAGTCTCCGTCCACGTCGCTTGTACCAAACACCTTCTTTGCGAAGGCCGGCGCCACTACGTGATGCCGGGGTGTCAGGAAAGCCACTGACTTGTGGTGGAACCCGGCCTCGGTGTACGGGTCGAAAGCGAGCCTTGGGCCATCGCCCTAAAAGCTTACCGAGTGGATTGCAGGCACGGGACGAGAGAGTCCCGGTCTCTCTTCGAGAGATTCCGCATCGAGGAGTAGGTGCCTTGCACTGAACCTCGTTAAAAAATCGGTGAGCCCTCTATTGTCTCCTTTACGATTTCCGCTCTACTTTCCGCACCTTAATTGCTTCGGCTATTGCATTAGTGACCCTTCGGGTATTAGGACTAGACTTCGATTCCGCTCACTAGTTTAGCTCTCACCCGGTAACTTAGTCAAATTTAGTTTGCTTTATATTAGTAGTTTAAGTTGACTAATTGCCAAGAAAATACAAAAATAGGTTAAAATTTATTTATCTAGTCCACTTCACCCCCCCTCCCGTGGCCGTAGATCCTTTCAACGCCGTCGCCGCCACGGCCGGCGGCGCCGCCTCGACCCCGTCCAGGCTAGTGCCACCCTGACCCGTGCTCGTCGACGCTGCCACCTCAACCCCGGCCGCGCCTTCGCCGCCACACCCTCGGCCACCGTGTCGCCGGCCCACGGTCTTGCCGACACCGCCCCAATCCCGGCGAGAACACCCTTCGCCGTCCACGGGACAACTGTTTATTTTGGTTGAATGCCCTGGTCATTTTGGTTGTTTTGCAATTGAGAGCCGATATGTTAGATTTTTGGTTGAATACCCCAATCATTTTGGTTATTTTTGCATTTTAGTGTGGTTACGTTCATATTGTTGTATCGGGGTTATGTAACACACATTTTTTTTGTTCATTGTAACTATGATGGTTAGATACCAAAAAAATTTGGTTAAATACTGGATGAATTCTAGTTTTATTTTTATGGATCAATAATAATAGATAAATTTCTGGTCATATCGATCGCGATGAATGGTTAAAATACTGTCATAAATTGGTTACATGATCTGATAGACGATCAGTGAAGGTTTGATGACGAAATTATCCGATTCGGCCAATATCCGAGGTCGTACTATTCATATCTGTGTCTAATATTATTTGTATTCGTATCTGACACTATTAAATATTCAAGAAGGAAAATGTAGCTACGTATACAATATTGAGAGAACTCCCCAGTAATTCTCTCTTTCCTTACGTGTCATTGGTTTAAGTATTTTTCTTCCCTCAATGTCACTCAAGCGCTAAAGAATATAACGGGGTTACCCCTTACAAAATGATCATTATGCTCCTGTCTTTTTAATACGTTATAAAATAAAATCACGATATAATATCAAATTCATAAAAATTTGAGGAAAAAAACAAAAAATCCATAAAATTATGTATAGACGGATTTGAAATTGAAAATATAAATTTTTTATGTAAATTTTATTTAAAAATTGATCGTACCTACATATATAAGAGTGCGTACGTGTAACCGACACTCTTCCATCTATCCACCGATTTATCTCTCGGATAATAATTAGGTTAGGGTGGAGCATAAATGTCGTTTTTTTTTGTGGCAATCCAAAACCGGTGATCTGACTTGTGCTCTTTGCCTCAACAACGAGGAAACACACGATCAATTTTTAAATAAAATTCACATGCAAAAAATTTAAATTTTCAATTTCAAATCCGTCTATACATAATTTTATGGATTTGTGTATTTTTTTTCTCAAGTTTTTATGAATTTGATATTATTTTGTGATTTTTATTTTATGACTTATTAAAAAGGTAGGTAGGGATGTAAACGGGTTGCTTCGCGGGTACACGTGAAACCGCTTGCTTCTATAAAATACACTAAGCCTCACAATACTTAATGTATTTTAATGAAGCAAACGATATCGCGGTTACCCGTGAAACAAGCCACTTGCATCCCTGAAGGCAGGAGCATAATGATCATTTTGTAAGTTGTAACCCCGCACGCCAAGCCAAAGACTAGATTTTTTTTAAAAAATAAAGATGACCCTAAACCCCAATCCTTTCCCTTCACACTCACGAACCGCAGGTAGCGCCGTAGCGCACGGGGAATACAAACATGGCCAAGTGATCAACCTATGAGTGGGAAGTGGAGCCGGAAGGCAAAAGGCAAAGGCAGTGATCAATAGTGAGTCACCACGGATCCACATCGTTGGTTTGATCCTGACCCGTGACCCGTCAAGTCAGTCCTCGCAAAGCCTCTGCCGATGTTCCACATTGCATTATCACATGCACCACGATCATTTCATTTCAATCGGTGATCGCCTTGGCGCCTTCCCAAACAAACCGTGGTCGTCGTCGTCGCGGTGGAGGCTCACTGCGCAGTGCGCACACACTTGATTAGCAACTGCTCCCTAGTTTCCACTCCATCAACGCGCGCGTCTCGTGCGTGTATATATACGCGCCATAGTGCTCCTTCCTTCGCCATCGTACCACACTAGCAGCGGCAGATGACGCACATTCCCGTGCACGCATCGTACTGAGCTGCATCGGAGGGTAGGAATGGCTGGGGCGCTGAGGTTCACGGTGCGCAGGAGGCCGGCGGTGCTGGTGGCGCCGGCGGGGCCGACGCCGCGCGGGAGCTGAAGCGGCTGTCGGACGTCGACGACCAGGACGGGCTGCGGTTCCACATCCCGGTCATCCACTTCTCCTGGCGGAGCGCCGCCATGGGCGGCCGCGACCCGGCCCCGGTCATCCGGGAGGCCGTGGCGAAGGCGCTCGTGCACTACTACCCGTTCGCCGGCCGCCTCAGGGAGCTCGAGGCGCGCAAGCTCGCCGTCGACTGCACCGGCGAGGGCGTGCTCTTCACCGAGGCCGACGCCGACGTCCGCCTCGACCACTTCGGCGACGCCCTGCAGCCGCCCTTCCCCTGCTACGAGGAGCTCATCTTCGACGTCCCCGGCTCCTCCGCCGTCCTCGGCACCCCGCTCCTCCTCTTCCAGGTGACGCGCCTGGCGTGCGGGGGCTTCGTCCTGGCGGTGAGGCTGCACCACACCATGGCGGACGCGCAGGGGTTGGGTTGGTGCAGTTCCTGGGCGCGGTGGCGGAGCTGGCACGGGGCGCGGCGGCGCCGGCTGTGCGGCCGGTGTGGGAGCGCCGCCTGCTGGAGGCGCGGAGCCCGCCGCGGCCGCCGCGGTTGGCGCACCGCGAGTACGACGAGGTGCCGGACACCAAGGGCACCATCGTGCCGCTCGACGACATGGTGCACCGCTCCTTCTTCTTCGGGCCCCGGGAGGTCGCCGCCGGGCGGTCGCGCCTCCCGCCGGGGCTCCGCCGCCGCGCCACCACCTTTGACATCCTCACGGGGTGCCTGTGGAAGTGCCGCACCGAGGCGCTGGCCCCCGACGCCGACGAGGAGATGCGGATGATCTGCATAGCCAACGCCTGGGGCAGCAAGAGCGGCGCCGGCATCCCCGACGGGTACTACGGCAACGCGTTCGCGTTCCCGGTGGCCGTGGCGCGCGCCGGCGAGCTGCGCGCCAACCCCGTGGGCTACGCCGTCGAGCTGCTGATGAAGGCGAAGTCGGAGGTGGACGCGGAGTACATGCGGTCGGTGGCCGACCTCATGGTGCTGCGTGGCCGTCCGCACTTCACGGTGGTGCGCGCGTACCTCGTCTCCGACGTGACCAAGGCCGGGTTCGGTGACCTCGACTTCGGCTGGGGGCGGCCGGTGTACGGTGGCCCGGCGAAGGGCGGCGTCGGCGCCAAAGCGATGGGTGGCGAGCTTCCTCATCCCGTTCAAGAACGTCAAGGGGGAGAGCGGCATCCTGGTGCCCGTGTGCCTGCCGGGCCCGGCCATGGACAAATTCGTGGAGGAGATGGACAGGCTGCTGAGGCCGGCCGTCGCCGTCGACGATGGCGCTGCAGTGCCCTCGCGGCAGCAGTCCGACGCCTTCGCGATGATCAAATCTGCGCTCTGAATCAGCCGTGATCGATCGCCTCCCATCGCTTCATCCGTTGCTACCATGATCAAATAATTGTACGTGTGGTGTCCGGAGTTTTTGTGTGGCTCTTGCATTGTACTATGCGTTGTGCCACGAACAGTGAAGCACTGAAGCCTCGTCGGTGCGTGTGGCGGTGCCGACCAGCCTAGACTGTACGGAGTACTCCCCCCGTTTTTTAACTGACGCCGGTAGCTCACATGAAAAAGTGTTCAAATGTTTGTCGCTGTAGTTGAATGAAAAAGTGACCTGCCGTTTTTGCCCTTGCATCCCAGTCTCCGCCGCCGCTGTCCCCTTCCTCTTGCGACGCCGCTTCCCTCTTCCGCACGCACGCAGCCGCCGCACCTTGCTCCGTCGCCGTCCTCTCTTCTGCGCGTTGCCTCTGTCCCCTCCTCCCACGCGCCGCCGCCGTCCCCGCCTACCGCGTGCCACCGCCGTCCCTGCCTACCGCGTGCCGGTGCCGCCGCGGCGCTGTCGTCCCCGCCTCTCGCGGAGCGCCTCTGCGGGCGAGACGCCGTAGGGGAAGAAGAGGACCGGAAGGCCGCGGGCATGTGGGTGCTGTCGAAGAAGAAGAAGCAGCTCCTACCCTTCAACGTACCCCAGCGAGGACCTGACCAGGCGCCTTGCCCAGATGGCTTCGCTCGCCACGGTGCTCACGGCCACCGGCGCCATCTTCAGCGACGAGCTCACATACGAGCATGGCATGACGCCGTCTTGCCTCGAAGCATGAAGAATGTAGGTCTCGGATGCCCCCACAAAGATCACATCTTTACCAGAGAATTTGAATTCAATTGAACCCATGTTGCTAAATCTTTGATTGTGTACTTTGATTATTAGTGAAATTAATCTTACATTTGGCTATGTTTGATTCTGCTGAGCGCCGAGAACTGCGCCTCCAGCTCGCCGCTGCAGCAGAACCCTGCCATCTCTAGGAACCTGCCATTTTTGTCTCAAACAATCGTTACACCATGGCTGCATCCATGACCATGAACCAATCATGGAGAATTCGATAATGGAGAGGATGATCAGTGAACACATACATACCTCTGGTCAGGGGAGAGCCTCCAGTAGATGCAGTAGTCCCAGGCTTCTGGGCCAACAAGAGGCCTCAATGCGGCCTCCGCAGTGGCAGTGTTGTTGCCTCCATCATCAGCATTCCAGAAGCAATGCAGCTTGTACTCCAGCTTGGAGTAGTTTTCAGAAGCATTCCAGAGTACTACTCATTCCAGATGCTTGTAACTGGAGCATCCCAGAGTAGTTTTCAGAAGCATTACAAAAGTTTTTTTCTGTAGTTTTATAGGCATGTAACTGGAGTATTCTGTTCAAATGCTTTTGTATTTCAGATGCTTGTACTCTGTTCAATATGTATCTCTTTGGACACCTTTGTTGTTTGAAATGAAGATAAAATTTTCTTACGTTGTCCATATTCTCTTACCAGTGTGTAAGCATTGTGATGTTTGTATGAAATAACCCAATTCACAAAGGATAGGCACTTCTCAACGATGTTTGTATGAAATGACCCAATTTGTGTGTCTGAACCATAGCTGAACAGTCCAAATTTTAAGAAACTGGTGTGTTTTTTGAGGTTTTGCTAAGAATGAACATTGACTTCCAACAATGACAGTACAATGATCAAACCAGGTAAATTCATGGAGACATGGAACTTTTGATATCTGGGGAATACACAATATATATGTAAAAGTGAAAATAAAAAGGATGGTCATGATCTGAAATCTGGACACAGTAATTACATATTGTACTAAAAATCTGAAAATCTGAAAACTAAACTGAAAACTAAAGGTGCATTGTCAGGACATGCAGCACCAAGTCATTGCCATCCATCTATCCAATACACACACACACGCTCAAGGGAGTACATGTGGTGGTACATCAGCTGCCCAAGCACAACAAAGACACAAGAAAAAGGAGTAGAAGATGCCAAGATGGTCACTTGATGGTACATCATACATGTGATTCCTTGTTCCTTTGATACCCTTTGATATTTAACAGAAACATGGAGCTAGCTTGCAAAAAATGATTGGATGAACAAGGTGGGTGGATGGTCTTCACTGGAGATACCATCTTCTGATTTTATTGCATAAAAGTACTCCCTACAATTCAGAACTATGCGCTTCAGACGCCAACATGCTCAGATGTCACTAAACTGAAAAATTACATATATAAATGCCATCCTAACTAAAAAAATTCAAATAGAGCAGAACTAACTCAAAAAATTACAAAAAAAATCAATTTATTGAATGAAGGTCGAGACAATGGTTTGTCCCCATTGTCTGTGCTCGATCAGGCCTGCATTGTCTTGATCAGGCTTCAAACCATCTCAGATATCTCAGCAATTAACAACGCTTCAAGTTCCCTCCAAGCTGAAAAAACAGAACCACTTAGGAGCACTCTCTCCAAGTTGAAAAAACAGAACCACTCTTGCAAGCTGAAAGACAACTCCTTCCAAGCTGCAAGTTTATTCATTAGACTGTGCCATAGCTTCACGAACCACTGAGGCATCACATTTGAGCTGCACCGGAAGGCGTCCTTGCCTTTCGAGCATCTCTTTCCTAATGTGTGGGACGCTATAGCCGTTGCCGCACCAATCTTCATGACTTCTTTCAAGCAACCATGCAGAGTTAAGAAAATTTTATTTAATTGGCACACCGAATAATCTTCAAAAGCCTGATCGACGGTGGCAACAAGCTCCTCAGTGGTTTTTGCTGTTTTTTTATACTAGATTGCTTGGAGAGAATTAAAGAAACCAAGGTCAAGAATGTTAAAATCCGGTGAGTTAGCTGGTTGACACACAAGACTGATGTCAAACCCATCTTGCTTAGCAGCCTCACAAAAGAGTTTATTGTTAGGGGCAACGTGAGGCTTAGCATTGTCTTGCTCTATGAATATAGGTTTGCCGGCGTCTTCACGTGGCCACTTAGCACGAATAGCCGGCAATACCTTGCTAGTTAGGAAATCTCGCATAACACCCTTGTTGATCGAGTTGATCGGCTTCATCTCTATTGTCCCGGCAGGTCGGTTCACGCTCGATCTTTTTGCGGGTTCATATGTCACGAATGCGAACCAGCCGATTTTCCCATTGAAGGTACAACCTCCATGAGCGTCGAATCTTGGCCGAGCCAGGGCTGTCAAAATTTGGATCTTCGGAATGTGTTTTTTATGTTTGCATGTCCGTACAGTCTCTTCTTGACCACCAATGGTGTAGGATTGTTCTGTCTTCCTTGTGATATAGAACCATTTCTTGTCGATGAAGACATAATCAAACAACGGTTTGAACATAGGGTCATGTGGTACACTCCTCGGGTTAAGCATTGCTAGACACCACATTATCCACTCCTTGTTCTTTTCTGTCAAGTAAGGCTTTATTGAATTGGAGACATGCTTTATTACACCTTCCTTCTTCATCTTATGCACCTTCTATTGACTCCAAGGTGTTTAGCCACGTCATCTATCGTTGTATGGCTTGATAGAGGAAGGTCTTGAAGCGTTGACACATTCACCTCAATCTTCTTCCGGCCACACTTGGACCTTTCATTGCTAACATCAACTACATGACCTTGATCCAGACAACTTTTTCCTTTTTTCCAAATACGCTGCACTATTCAGACAGGGACCGAGAACTGTACGGAAACTTCTTTGTCTCATGCCGCTTCAGATAGCCGTTCCTGGCCCTTGCTAGCAAAGCATGAAATATTGCTCTCCGTGTCTCATCGGGCACTGCTAAATATCTGCATGCATTCTCTGGACCATGTGGATGATCAACCTCGGGATCAGAACCGTTTTCAGCATTCTCTGGACCATGTGGATGATCAACCTCAGGACTAGAACCATTTTCTTCTGCTTGCATGTTCAAATCGAGATAAACCATTTTCTATCCTCCTTGAACATTTTCTTCATCAAATTCTTGTGCTTGCACATTCAAATCAAGATTGCACGGTGGACTCCTTGATGATATCGTACGCCTCACTGAAGGGGACCCCAGTTGTGCTCTAGGTACAGGAGTCCCTCTAGGTATAGGAGTCCTTGGTGATAATAACATTCTGCTCACCGGGGATCTAAAAAGAGGCATAGTCGCGAAAGGAGACTTCCTCTTCTTGTCCCTTTTCCCTCCCCCTCAGTGAACATTTAGTCCACGCAATGCAACCCTGCAGGAGAAGAAAGCACAGTTCATTGTCATACTCTGTGATTGTACAAGTAGAGGATGGGGGGAAGTATCGTCATACTCTGTGATTGTACAAGTAGAGGATGGGGGGAAGCATCCAATGCAGTTTCTGGAAAGCCATGATGAAAAAGCAATGGAGTAACACCATAATGCTAATTAAATCTGTGAAGCTTGCCAACACTCACATGGGCCCTCTAGAAGTTCACAACTCGAAATCAGCTTATGTACAAGAGGAGTAACTTGAGTTGTTCAGACAGTATCCTAGTTTGAAAGTAGAGCCAAAGAGAGAGCAAACAAAGAGAGAGCCAAAGACAGTATCCCGCTACTCTTCTTGTCATGCTTGAATTTCATTGAAATCTGAAATTATTCCAAACTGGAGATTGCAATCTGGAGTAACATGTCATGTCTAAATACAACTACTCCGTATAATCTAGGCATGTACTCCGTATGAAACTACAACACACATATCTCCCGATTCTCATAAATATATTCAATTCACATAAGCACCAAAATAGCTACTCCCTCCGTTTTTTGTTACAGCATTCAAATCCCAATCTGAGCCTGACTAGTTCAGTACCGAAAATGCTAGTGATTTTTAGGTTCTTGTAGCGTGATTTTTAGGTTCTATTTATAATTCGACAGATATTTTCACTGGAATCACACTGGAAACAATTCAATTCCTCAAAAAATGGTAAAAAAAAAATTACAATTGCCATGAACACATCACCCTCTCTAAAATTACAATTGCCGTGGGGGTAAAAGAACTTGAAAGAAGAAAGAGAAGGGGGAGATTTGTAGTGTAGTTGGGGTGGTGGACGCGGAGGAGGAGGGCGACCTCGAAGGCGACCTGGAAGTCGAGGTCGGTGGCGAGGGCGGTGTCCTCCTTGGGCTGGCGGACCTCGCGGTCGCCGTATCTGCCGCCGTCGTGCCATCCGCTCCGCCGGGGTCGCCGTCAGCTCTATCGGGGTCTCCGTCGCCATCCGCTGCGAAGCCCAAAGGTGGAGGAGCTCCGCCGTCGCCATCAGATCCACCAGCGTCGCTATCCGCTGCGAAGCCCTAATGTGGAGGAGATCCGCCGGCGTCGCCATCCGCTGCAAAACCCCAAGGTAGAGGAGCTCCGCTATGGCCGTCAGATGCGCCGGCGTGGTCCGCTGCGAAGCCCCTAGATGGAGGACCTCCACCGTCGCCGTCTGAGGCCCAAGAAGTGTAGCGGGAGGTGCTCTGGTCTGTGAATCTGTCGCAGTGGGAGGGAGCGGGACAAAGGGCAAAAGGGTCATTTCATAACTTCGTTAATTTTTTTCTACCTTGTCCGAAACGTCAATTAAAAAAAAACAGAGGGAGTAGTATACATGAATATGTGGCTATGTGCGTGGTTGAATAACAATCCATTCCAAAATGTTTGTCACCGTTGACTTTTGGATACATGTTCGAGCATTCGTCTTATTAAAAAATGTATACGAATATGTAGAAATATAAGACATACCTAAAATATATTTAATGGTAAAACATGTCACAACAAAATAAATGACATTTGCACAACTTTTTTGAATAAGACGAATGGTCAAAAGTTTGTTCAAAAGTCAACAGTGACAAACATTTTGGGATGGAGGGAGTAAGTTCCAGGATTTTTTTATATATTTATTTTTATTCTTTTATGCAAAAATGTATCCCAAGTTCAATTTTAGACAAAAATACCTACCTGTTGAGCGAGGAAACCACGACAAGTAGCTTTCGCTAATTGAAGGCACGACAGGGCCGTGACAACCGAGCCCGGGAGAGAAGGTTGTGGCCAGCCTCATGTCGGTCATCCACTGCACGACAGGTTCTGGTCGTGCTTTGGAAACATGACAGCTTCTGGTCGTGCGTTGGAGGCACGACAGTGTGTTTTTTTTTCATATTTGTATATATGGGGTTAGGGTTTAGCTATGCGGGATAATGTTATAGATATATAAGTTGTTCTCGTTTTAAGGTATAATCACTACATGAATCGCTTGAAATCTCGAGGGCCACTGAAGATCTCGACGGCCATACCTATGCAGTCAAGAGAGGCCAATTATTCTCGACGGCCAGGATCAAGCCGTCGAGACTGCCTGCTAGTCTCGACGGCTTGAGCCTAGCCGTCGTATTCGGTTCGCTCAGTGCCCGTCACATTTTCGACTTTTAAACTGCTGAAACCATATATCTCGATGGCCATATCTAAGCCGTCGAGAGAGAGGGATCGGCCCCTCCGATGGCCGATGGGCATATTGGGCTAGCCCATTTTTTTTTATCTTTAAAATATTTTATAATTTACAGACATGTTTATTTCCTTTGTAAATTTTTTAAAAATTATTTATAATTTGTAAGAATAAGTGAACATTACCATTTTTTCATAAAAATCTAAATAAACTTACAAAATAAAATCATGTTATTTATTATTTTAGTTATGCTTTTTGTTGTACGTAATGTGTTGTGTAATATGCATATATACATTTAAAAATTATAGATTGCATAGAAAATACTGTAAAATGCTATAATTTGTAACATTAGAGTGCAGTGATCTTCATACATGGTGTTTGGATAGAATGGTGAATACTTAAAAAATAATGTGCACATCTCAAGCATATTTCATACAACTCACTGGAATGTTGGCTAAACCTCTGACCGATATGACCCACTACACATGGACCTATAATTCTAGACATAATTTCACCGTAAAAAATTTTATGGTGATGTATGTTCATGTGTTATGCAAGACTAGACAACATGCATCAAGAAAATATTTTTTGAACTTTTAAAATAAATAAAAGAAGATCGATTGACCATCGAATGGGATATGCAGTGCCAACCGTCGAGACAGACATCTATCTCGACGGCCTATGGAAAAGCAGTCGAGACAGACAGTCTATCTCGAGGGTAATCAACGAAGGCCCTCGAGACAGATTAATATCGACGGCCTCCCAAGTTTAGCCGTCGAGAACATGTCAGGCTGCTCGACTGTTTCGACGGCTAACAACCGTCGAGATTGCTAGCTGGTTGGTCTGCCGCGCGTGTGAGTTTCCTTGGGCCCGTGTGCCAGACGATAGAAACCCTAGGCACCATTTCTCCTGCTCCCATTCCCCGCCGCCCAAGCCGCCAGCCGCCTCCGTCGTCGCCTCGCTGCGCCGCCCTTAAATCGTCTCCGCGCCGCCCCTCCGCCGTCCACCGCGCAGCCCTCCGCCTCTGCCGCCCGCGCCGCCCTCGCTGCCCTCCGCCGTCCACCACCCCTCGGGCTCCGTGCGCCGACCGCGTCGCCCTCCGTTGTCACCGCGCCGCCGCCGCCCTCCGCCGTCCACCACCCCTCCGGCTCCGTCGCCGACCGCGTCGCCCTCCGTTATCGCCACGCCGCCCCTCGCCGCCCTCCGCCGTCCACCACCCCTCCGGCTCCGTCGCTGACCGCGTCGCCCTCCGTTATCGCCAGCGCCGCCCTCGCCGCCCTCCGCCGTCCACCACCCCTCCGGCTCCGTGCGCCGACCGCGTCGCCCCTCCGTCGTCGCCCACGCCACCCCTCGCCGTCCCTCGCCGTCCACCGCGCCGCCCCTCCGCCTCTGTATCTTGCTGCTATTCTCCGCCTGGATTAGCTGGATTTTTTTGTTCAATCATTTAAATTGGTATTCATTTGCTATATTTATGTGCTCATGACCAAATGAGTTGCTCATCCTGCAGTTGAGACTGACCTACAGGCTCGAGCACAATTTAAATATGAGGTGCATGAAATTCCCAAGTTTCTAGGATTTTCTGGGTAGCGCCTGTTGTTTCTTTCCTTTTAAAAATATGAAATTCTATGGATTGAAACTCTGTCTCTAAATAAGAACCACAACCATCTTCTTTTGTGCACAGCTTCTTTGGATTATACTTGTTGCGTCTTGTGCTGCTCTTATAATTCAATCACTTGCAGCCAAGCTAGGAGTTGTGACTGGTCAGTATTATTAGTCATGCAGTTTAATTGAACATCATTATTGCTTTTCGTGCAAACATTGCTGATCATTTGTTTAGTTCTTCTATGTGTTAGGGAAGCATCTCGCTGAACATTGCAGAGCTGAATATCCCAAGGCCACAAATTTCATTCCTTAGAGACCTTGGAAAGGTTCTTGTTATTTGTTCAACTAGCTCCTCTCTTCCTCTCTCTGTTAGGTATTGTGTCGAATATGTGTATGAGTAGGTTACATGGACTCTGTGTTGTAATAGGCAGGGTTGGTTAGTGTTAGAGTCGGACTCTATCCAGGCCTCCACTATATAAAGGGAGGCAGCCCTGGTGTTACCAAGACAGCGACTTCATAATAGTAGCATAGGCAAAAGAGGAGGTCAGCGGCCGGCATGTGGCCGTGACCTGATTAGCCGGTGTGCTGCGGTATTATGGATTGGAGAGGAGCGCCCATAATCAGAGCCCCGCAGATGTAGGCAGCAATGCTGAACTGCGTTACCAAACATCGTGTCTCCTGGTGTCGTTCGTGATCTTGCATCGGCATAATTCCTATAACACTTTCTCTCTCACACACCGGTAATAAAGGTTCAGTGTTGTAGATGATCCTGCCCGCAGGAGCATTTTGGCTGAAAAAGTAATGCATTTTTTGCAAGGAGATTCTATGTTTTAATCTCTGGTTAACCCTGGGAGGATATTGAAACGTGATTACTAATATCTTTGCTGAGATGCAATTTTGATTGGCATTAGTTTATTTCTAACTAGTCTAAACTCACCTGTATGCACACCCACATCCAAATATCCTTTGTATGTCTTTTTCATGGTAATTTGCCATCTATAAAATTACCTTTTAGAATTTGTGGGTAATTAAAGTCTTAAAAGTGGATAATTGATGTTTTAGGATGCTGTTTTTAAGGGCCAAATTGATTTGGGATATTCGAGAAGCTGCAGAATAATTTAGGATTTGAGGGATTCTTGAGCACTTAGTTGGGCAAATGATTTCGGGATATTGTTGCATGATTGTTTCAATAGATCAGGGTAAGATTTTCTGTCGGATTGTTGTTCAGAAATCAGAATATATATGTGTTTTTTCAAAACTGTTTCCTTCATAGTTTCAATACTAATCACAGTCTATGATTTATTAAGCATGTTAATGTTTGGCCTTTTCCCTCTGTTTTCTCCCTTTGACGATGTGACCTTGTCTCAGGAGATATGGTGCTACTTCAACTCTTCGAGCAATGTCATTATGCGAGGATTTTTATTTCTCCCGTTGCAAAGCACAACCATATTTGCAAGTGATACCTACAAGGAAAGGTTCAGCAGCTTGGAGAATCTAGTGCTGATCATAGTAGGTTTGATATAGTCGGATATAGCCGGGCACGCGGTAACTTGCTAGTTTGGTACAGTTGTGATAATACATGATTAATGTCGTTTGATATATCGCTTAATTCTTGATGTGGTCGGATGTGTATGCAAACTGTTCTTTTTGATCAATATGGCCGCATATATATGTTGAATGTAATTGTGTGGCCATCGAGCCATTTGGACTATATATATATATAGAGTTGGGCTGCGGTCAGTCGGCGATCCGTCAGTCGCGCATTTTCTATAAAATCTGTGATAAAATTCTTCGATCCGAATTGTACATTTTGTTCATCTCTATAAACTTTCCTAGTGTACCAAATTTTATATTTTTTTGATTATTTTCCTATTTGTTTTGTATTTTTCAAATCATCCTAAATGGACGCTCCAGAGTATTTTAGAATGCTAGGCTGATTTTGAAAAATGCAAAAGAAATAGCAAAAAAAATCAAAAAATTGTAAAATTTGGTACACTAGGAGAATTTATCGAGATGAACAAAATATATAGTCCGGATCGAAGAATTTCACCGTAGATTTTGTAGAACACGCCCGACCCGGCGACATGACCGACGGAGGTCTGACCGACCTAGCCCAACTCTATATATATATATATATATATATATATATATATATATATATATATATATATATATATATATATATATATATATATATATATATATATATATATATTGTGAGTATTTAGAGTTTTTAGGGTGCAGCAATAGGCATGAAAATTATTTTTTTTCCTAGAAATAAGTTTTTCTCGAGGGCCATTCTATGGCCGTCGAGAATAAGGCCATGAGCCCGTGCGGCGTACCTCTCATCTGTCTCGACGGCCTGCCTATCGACCCTGCGCCATGTCGACCGGGCTCCTCCTCTCGACCGCTGGCCCAAAGCAGTTGAGACAGGAAATCTCGACGGCCAGGCCGTCGAGACAGGTCATCTTTCTCGACCACGCTGTCTCGAGGGCCAAATCTCGACGGCCGGCCGTCGAGATTAACCTTTCTCAACGGTTTTTGAGGTTTTCTCGATGGCTTTGGCCGTCGAGATTTGTCGCCATCCGCGTGGTGAATGTAATAAAATATTAGATTATATATTTATTTGAATGCACAATTTATTGCAAAAATTATTGACATAGGCGAGATCTTGTTTAATTCATATAGATGTACCAATAATCCTAATTAGAAAATATTGACTTCAAACTTTTACCGATTAATTTTAGAACATTATAGTTGTTTGATTACTTATGTGTTTGCGTCTGGTTCACAGTTTTGGCGGTTAGCTGCCATCAGTCGTCAAAACCACTGACTAACCGATAAAATCTAATGTGTCAGTTTTAGCTCACTTGAAAATTGTGGTTCTTCAAACTGCTCCAATTAACAATGAACCAAACCCCGAGAGCGTTGTCATCAAGGCTACCCTGTCTATCCAACACAGTAGCGCCGGCTGCGCCGCCCTTATTCACTTCCACAGTTCCACCACGTACCCGACGAAATCCTGTGTAGAGCTAGCGATACCTAGCCATGGATTCTTCGGCCACGACGACGGAATCAACCGCAGCAGCACGCCCAAACGCAATCCCCACTTGGGTTCGTAGAACCAGCGCCACGAGCAAAACCCACACCATCTCGTGCCTCGAGCGCCGATTATGTCACAAGCTTACGCTAATGTATGTCCTGAGCGTCAAGTATTGATTGGCAACACGTCTACGCCCGTGTCATGAGCACTTGAGCCCACGGCTCAACAACAAGTCTGCACCTACGCCTATGGCCACCACACGCCATGAGCACCATGGCCCGACTGCTAGTATCCTAATAATTGGACTAGGTGCTACTTAAACACTCAAATGCGAGACTCTACTAAGCCCTTCATTGTCTCCTTGCGTGCCCTGGAGCATTTGGCACAGAAGATACCGAAGACAACCAGTCGGGCGGACACACCAGGACTAGGAGAATTCGGCTCAAAGCATGACTTAGTTGATAAATGATCAAGACACCAAGAGGAGCAGCAACTCTACTATAAAGCACTCAGGGCTACTGTGGAAAACATAGACCTCGGGTACCCACAAGGACCACCTAGGAGGGGGTGGCTCGAGTCAGTTACATCATAAAGGACGCTATCCTGCTGTGCACCACAAGGATAGGGTATAAATAGAATTCAATCCCTATATGGGAAGCGATATACTTATAAATCTGGATATCTACATATTCGGCAAGATAGGATATAGGTAGAATTCTACCCCGCCACTATATAAAGGGGGCAAAGGAACCTAGTTTGAGATCGACAACCATAGATAGCCATGATCTACAATCCACAATACGAGAGATCATCTCGTACATATTAATACAAACACCGAACACTAGAGGTAAGGTATTACGGTATTACCTCACGAGGAGGGCCTGAACCAGTATAAACCTGGCCTCTGTGTTACCATCTGGTTTGCGATCTTTGTGCACCCATATATATTCATTGCCGACGAGCACCCCCAATGTTACAAACGTCAACAAAGTGAAAGGGTATGAAAGAGACGAGAGGGAGGGGAGGAAGGAGGAGGCTGGAAGGGAAGGGAGGAAGGGGGAGGAGCATGGGTCCCCTCCCTCTCTCCTCCGACAAGGACGTCAGAAAGGGAGAGAGAGGGGGATGGCGGCGACGCTCTATCTGGAGGAGCTCGCGGCGCTTGCCTGTCGCTTTCCTCTCATCCCTCGGGGATAGCACTTAAATCCACTTTCGAAGCTAATTGGACCATTTTATAGTGTGTTTGGTTACCTTTTTCATGAGCCTGGTCAGTCTGACTCATCCAGGCTGGTAGGATAAGGGATGAGTAGATGCAGAGGCCGTGTTTGGTTGAGGGTTTGATATACACATATTCTGAAATTTAAATATTTAAAATTTATATGGCATGTGTGGTCTAGTTTTGTTCGTAAAAACGTCAGGAACCCATTTTTGAAATCAGTTCGTTAATTGGAAATGCTAGTCAAAAGATAAAAGAAAAAGAAAAAAGGGGTAAGTAATGTGCTGCTGCCCGGCTCTATGCATGTGGGACTCTTGCAGAGAATAGGGAAGGTGTGTGTTGTATATGGAGAAACGGCTAAATCGACCTTCACTAAAAAGCCAGGATTTGAGGTACTTTGCATCAGTTGAGCCTAGCTGAGAAGACCGTGCAAGCAACCAAACAAAACAAAATTAAATGACTAGAGCCAAAACTCTCCTTATGCACCCAACCAAACAGCCTATTAGCTCGTATTGGTTTTGACGTATGAATTTTATATTACAGACTTGTTGATCCCAAATTTTATTAATCGCGGTGGGTTTTAGTTAGTTGCTAACCGTATGTCCAATGTTGGTTGGAGAGGGGTTATATCAGCAGATGAGCGACTAGGGGAACGGGCTGAACTCTACCTTAGGGCTGGATTGTGTAGGTTCAGCATGAGCTGCTGCTCCGCATGGGGAAGGAAATTTTGTGGCAGCCGGTGCCACCATGGCACCTAGAGAGAGATAGAGAGGGGGAGGAAAGGCGCTAGAGAGAGAACGAGGAGGAGAGGGAGGGAGAGGAGGAGAGAAATAGAGAGAAAAGAGGGTGCCATGGAGAGATATATGGCACCGGGTGCCATATAATTTTTCTCCTCCGCATGGTGCTGCTCTGCGTAGTGCGCTGCCCCTACTTGAGCCTCCGCCATCAGGAGGCCAGCCATGATATGAAGCTGCTGAGCCTGATCAATTGATTTTTGATGTGCAGATGTGATTTCAGCATAGAAGTTACATGAAGAGCAGCGTTGTCCTTTCTATGAAATCACATTGTGCTTTTGTAATGTTGTGTGAAAACGAAAAAGAAAAACAAGTTGTACTTAGTCCATAGCATTGTGGTTTTGTCTATTTTATGCACGTTGCAGCTTGTAATTAAAGATATGCGCATGACACTGATTTTTAAATCTGTAATGTCTATTTTACTTGTTCTTTTCAGCATTATGTACCATTGCATTTACTATAACAAATTTTGTTATTTTCATATAGCCTGCATTATGTGATAATTTGTAATGATTTTTTTCATGGCTATTAGTAGTCCTCTCAAAGATTCTAAAACTATTTTTTAAAATTATTTTTTAGAATCTTTAATCGCTTTTTGAGGGCTCTCAAATTTGTTACATTAAAATGCCAATGCAACGAAATGCTGAAAAGAACAAGGCTACATGTGGTGGCCAATGTTGCTCTGATTTAGGGATGACAAAAATATCCATGGGTCCAGATATAAGTGAGTATCCAACTCAATGGGTCCAGGTCTCATTTTAGACCCATGTGTATTAATTTTTGGGTTCGGATCCGGTCTAGGTCTTACTTTAGACCCATAGGTACCCATGGGTACCCGAAATAAATAAAAAATCTAACAGTGCATGCAGGGGCAGACGTAGCATGGGGTCAGCCAGTGCCTCACCTATATTGTGTATGACTGTGGAGCCCCTTCTTAGACCCACCAAAATTTTTTGAAGGAAAATAGAAAGGATGGAGTTTCTGGATTGCAGTTTTGGGCCATCAGCCATGAATATTGGGCCTTGTCAACCCCCTAATGTTTTATGCTGCGTCCGCCCTTGAGTGGGCCATGAATCTACAGACTAGCAGCCCATACGAATGAGCCCATATATAATCACACATATGCAGTGTTGAGGCAGCTGAGTAGGGTCCATGGTCCATGCATAGCATGTGAGTGATATGAGAAATCATAATTTTTTATATTTATTTTTATTCGTTTATACAAAATTATATGGCAGATCGAAATTTAGACACAAATAGGCCCCGGTCGCACTTTGAATTAACGACAGGGTTCCGGTCACACTCTCAACGCACAACAGATTGATGAGAATACGGGTTGCAGGAGGATGCTGGGCGACCGCACTTTGAGTGTGCAGAGGCTCTCGCTTCTGATGCGCCTTCTGATGGCGTATGTCGATTTGAACTTCTTATATCTATTAACGTTTCATACCATATCCAACTTACACGAAACAAATTTTAAAATTCATGTAAAATCCTAAAGAACTCATTTTTCAAACTTTCAATTTTTTTAAATTTTTTTAAATTTTGAATTTCGAATTTACACTTGAATTTGAATTTAAAATTTTGAATTTCAAATTTTGAAAATTCAAAGATTGAAAAATGGGTTCTTTAGGATTTTACATGAATTTTAAAATTTGTTTCGTGTAAATTAGATATGGTATGAAATGTTAAACAACAAATTTTTGAATTTTGAATTTACAAGAAAATTTGAAGTTGCATATTTCATACCATATCCAATTTACACGAAACAAATTTTAAAATTCATGTAAAATCCTAAAGAACCCATTTTTCAAACTTTCAATTTTCAAAATTCAAAATTTAAAATACAAATTCAAGTGTAAATTTAAAATTCAAAAAATTTTAAAAAATTGAAAGTTTGAAAAATGGGTTCTTTAGGATTTTACATGAATTTGAAAATTTGTTTCGTGTAAGTTGAATATGGTATGAAACGTTAATAGATATAAGAAGTTCAAACTTACACTGTTTACTGTAGCGTTTACTGTAGTGCGAGAGCCTATCGCACACTCAAAGTGCGATCGCCCAGCATCCTCCTGCAACCCGTATTCTCATCAACCTGTAGTGCGTTGAGAGTGCGACCGGGACCCTGTCGTTAATTCAAAGTGCGACTGGGGTCTATTTGTGTCTAAATTTCAATCCGCCATATAATTTTGTATAAACGAATAAAAATAAATATAAAAAATTAAATTTTCGTGATATGACACGCGCAAGGCCTTTTCAGCCCATGGCGGCAACATGTGCCTACCATACAATGCACAGCAATACCTGGTCAGAGCTCCCTGGCCCATGCGGCTAGCAGCCACACGACCATACTAGCTAGCGAGAAATCTACAGCTTGTGTTAGCGAGAGAGACTCCTTTGAGCGCCTATATAGAGAGGCAGTGGGCAGTGGCCACCGGATAAACTTCAATCCTTTGGGAGGCTTCCCAATGGGTACCCGTTCTGGTCCGGGTACCCGGTGGGTCTGGGTCGATGATCCTACCTGAGAGTTATTTTGGGTATGGGTTTGGGTCTATATTTCGGGTCTAGGTCTAAAACGGTTGGACCGGAGGTACCTGACCTGATTGCCAGTTTGCCACCCGTAGTCCTTACTCTGATTACAATGGCCATCATAAGCCGATTGAATTTTCAGACATATTCGTTTTAGCTTCAGCTTATTCATTCAGCTAACCAGCCCACACAACAGCTTCAGCTCAATCCAGCTTATTTATTCAGCTCAGCCACTTTGAACATGCACTTTAGAAATGAAAAGAGGTTGTGGTAGATGTCGTTAATAAATCGTTTTCTATTGGCAAGTCGACAACAAAGCATGTAAAGAGCTCCACAGGTAGGCTCACCCAATATGTTAACATTGAAATGGTTTAGAGATGTTGCTAGGGTATTATTAACCTGACGGGGCATGTTTTAGTCTAAACATTTTTTTAGTGAAATAGGATATACTAGATGAGAACCCCGCGCAAATGCACGGGTTGTTTTCTAACAATGATAAAACATTTTAAAATGAAACTTTTTATGTAATCAATTCTTTAAATGGTAATAAGAGTTTGACTATGGTGCTTCACGAAATATGGTGCATTGGTGCTTCGCGTTTTGTTTACAAAAACTAAGCGATCCGAACTGTCCATTTAAATCTTCTACATGATATGACACCGCAAACAAATCTTATAATTTTCTTTTTTTACTATCTTAACTGAATTTTGAAAAGTGGATTTTTGAAGGTTTCGTAATAAATTAGGTCATGCATTTTTAAATTCTGTTTAAAATTTGTACTATGAAAAAGCAGTGATTGGGTAAGAAAGTACATGTATGTCATGAATTTTGTTTTTTGCATTGTAGCCCTCTAGTACTTAAAAACGTTACAAGGTAAAATTTTGATTGTGCTGTTATATTATTTAGAATGGGAGGTTTGGATAATTTCATCGGTCCTAGATTTTATAAACCAAACACAAAACACCTTCGCATCAGTACTTTGTGAAGCACCATAGCCGAACTCAATATACATAAAGCGGATGTAGTTTTAAATATTTTAGTTACATCCGTTTTCATGCTTGCACTTTTACGTGAGAAGCAGGTTATATTGATAAACGGATCCCCACATGGTTTGTTGTAAATTTGTGAAATGGAGGAGCAAGACATCGGGTCGAACAACCAATGTTGTTTTATCTCATTGAAACTTCATCACCGACAAAATTTTAATGTTTTATAATCATATGTTATTTGTTTTGCCTTGGTCGGCTCGGACCGATTGAAATGGTTTTTGCATATTTACAACCCGTTTAAAGTGGCTTAAGCTTATTTAGATAGAAACCAATTTAAATTTATTAGTATATTTTTTCCATGCATAAAACCGTCTCGAGGATCACATGAAAATAACATAAACAAAGCAGACTTGCTTTGAGAGTATAGATTCTTAGCATAACACTCAACTCAATTCAACCAACCAACTCTGAATATGCTCTTAACTTGAAAGTACAGAGAGATTTATGATTTGCAAAGCATTGCAGCACAACTCTATTTATTTTCAATTTATCTGTAATGAAGGTCGTTTCATATACATGCATGTTTACTAATGTGGTATTATGCATGCATCTTCCCTAATATAGTATTAAAAGAATAACTACGTATCTAAAAGAAACGCACAGTGCAGATACGTGGCTGGTAGGAAACGACATTTTTGCTAGTACGCGCGTCGGTGAGGGAGGTGCATCGACGCTCATACGAGCTGCCTGGATGGGTCACCGTGTGCATCAAATGGCTAATGTCAGTGTACTGTAGTTAGGAACAGTGAGTGCCTACGTGCCGAGACAGAGAGAACTCTACAAATATAGGTACAAGTGACACGAGCTGCGACCCCTTCTAGACTTAGCCCCTCTGAACGCGTCCGGCGCCTCTGCGGACGCGTCAGGTCGCCCTGTTTCGGCTGAGCAGGGCACCGACTACTTTCTCTCTTCTCTCTCTCGCCTCGGATGCTCGGCTTTAGTTTGTGGGTACATTTTGGCTTGTACAGGGCTTGGATAGGATCGACTCAGAAAGGGCAGGAAGTTTCGCACCGGATATTTTCGGACTCGGGGTTCGCGACTACGAAACCCCCGAGACACGTCAAAAGTAAACTATCCCGGACACTTTCGGTGACTTCTACCCAAAGCATAGGGCAAGCAAGTGGTATTGTGGGAGAGAGGTGGAGAAGCTCTAGCGGTTGGGCTGCTGGCGCTTCTAGGATCCGGACGGCGTGGGCGGCGCGCGGCGCCCCGGAGGGGTGTTGGTTGCCGGCGACGAGAGAGAAAGGTGGCGCTCGGTCGGAGGAAATGAAGGAGGAAACACGCGGGTCCTTACCCAGGTAATAGCCCTACTCCTGCAGTGCTGCTGTGTAGCTGACTGGGAACCAACCGTGGAATGTACAAGTGCGTGTGAGTTTTTGGCCTGTGTTCCGGTCCTCCCGCACACGAAGCGCGCGAGGCCTTTTATAGGTTTACATGGAGAGTTACAAGAAGGTCTCTCGGGTCCTCCGAGCCACGGGGACCAAGAGCCCCTGACTGGCGTTTTGCCCTAGGCTGGTCAGCATAGCCTAGGCGGCTTCTTTTCTTGACACGCGCCCTTGAGGGGATAATGAGGTGGTTGTTTGTCTTGTCTTCCATCGGCATTGACAGGCGCGCTGGCGTCTTGGGCTCAGCTCGGGGCGCCACATTGCCACCAGGCTGGCTTCCCTTGGCTAAGCTGGAGCCCGGGCAACTGGAAGTGTCTCCACGTACTCTATGGAGCCCAGCTGTCAGGGGAAATGAGCTCCCTGAACAGTGTCTCCTATGCTCGGGCAGTCAGGGGAATGAGCTCCCTGAACAGTGTCTCCTATGCTCGTGGGCCAGGGCTTTGACGAGAAGGCTCGACCAGGGGCGAGTAGCCTCGGAACGGGACTAGCAGATGGCTGCTCGTCCCTGCCTTTCCCTAGCAAGCTGCTGCTTGGGGCAGGGGAAGGAAAGGGCGGCACGCCACGTGGCCATATACCATTTTGCCTGGTGACGGGGGGCCTATCGTGGCCTTGGAGGGGCCGTATTTGTGAACTGCTTGCCACATGGCGGACTACGCCACGTGGCCCAGTGCTATGTGGACAGAGAGTCGCAATCCTCATCAGCAAGCTCAAGGATCTGGACGGCATGGTGGCGCACGGCGCCCCCGGAGGGGTGTCGGTCGCCGGCGACGAGAGAGAAAGGCGGCGCTCGGTCGGATGAAATAAAGGAGGAAACACGCGGGTCCTTACCCAGGTTCAGGCCCCCGGCAAGGGTAATAGCCCTACTCCTGCAATGCAGCTGTGTTGCTGACTAGGAACCAACCGTGGAATGCACAAGTGTGTGTGTTTTGGCACTGTGTTACGGTCCTTCCGACCTTGGCCTTGGGGGCCTTTATAGGTTTACACGGAGAGTTAGAAGGAGGTCTCTCGGGTCCTCCGAGCCACGGAGGCCTAGAGCCCCTGACTGGCGTTCTGCCCTAGGCTCGTCGGCACAGCCTAGGGGGCTTTCCTTTCTTGACACGCGCCCTTGAGGGGACAAAGAGGTGGTTGTTTGCCTTGTCTTCCATCGGGCTTGATAGGCGCACTAGCATCTTGGGCTCAGCGTGCTGGCGTCTTGGGCTCAGCTCGGGCCGCCACGTTGCCACCAGGCTGGCGCGCTGCCGTCTTGGGCTCAGCTCGGGCCGCCACGTTGCCACTAGACTGGCTTCCCTTGGCTGAGCTGGAGCCCGGTCAACTGGAATTGTCTCCATGTGTCTATGGAGCCTAGCTGTCAGGGGAAATGAGCTCCCTGAACAGTGTCTCCTATGCCCGTGGGCCTGGGCTTGGACGAGCAGGCTCGACCCGGGGCGAGCAGCCTCGGAACGGGACGAGCAGATGGCTACTCATCCTTGCCTTTCCCGAGTAGGCTGCTGCTCAGGGCAGGGGAATGAACGGGCGGCACGCCACGTGGCCATATACCGTTTTACCTGGTGACGGAGGGCGCCTATCGTGGCCTTGGAGGGGCTGTAATTGTGAATTGCTTGCCATGTGGAGGACTACGCCACGTGGCCCGGTGCTATGTGGACATAGAGTCCCAATCCTCGTCGGACAGAGTGTCCCAAACGAGAAGGCCGGGCAGCCATTTGCGTCGCCTGCTACGATTGCCCGGTCCTCACGTCGGTGCGCGGGGGAGTGGTCCCTTTCCCCGCACTTCAAGCCAGGGGCCATCGAGAGGTTCAACGGGAAGCAAAATCCCCGTGAGTTCCTCAGCGTCTACTACACGGCCATCTCCGCGACCGGAGGAGACGAAGACACCATTGTCCGATACCTCCCGACGGTACTGGATGGTCCGGCCCGAACCTGGTTGTTCAACCAGAAGGCAGGTTCGATCCACAGCTGGTCGGACCTATACGCCGCATTCACTGCCAGCTTCAAGGGAAGCTGTGCGCCTCCAGGCCGCCCCCGCGATCTCAAGTGGGTGCAGCAGCGGAAGAACGAGACCCTGCGAGAATATTGCCGCGGGTTCCTCAACGTTTGGAACACCATCCCGGACATTTTGGACGAGGCGATTGTCAATGCGTTCGCCGATGGGGTAACCAACCCCCATTTCATCCAAGATCTCAAGCTCAAATAGGGCTGGAACGCCTAGGAGCTCATCGGACGCATGGAGGGCTACGTCCGAGCGGATGAGGAGCTCCGGCACAAGGGCCACGGTGCCAGCTCCCCAAGCCCGTCCTCCTCCTCCGATCATAGATCCGGGCGCAAGCACAAGAATAAGAGGAAGGTGCCACGTTACGTGGCCACCGCCTCCGACCAGCCAAGTTCTTGCAAGGGGAAGAAAAAGCGCCGGTCAAATTCGCCCCCGCAAGGAGGCAAGCGACGCCGCGACGACCAAGGAGGTCAGGGCGGCAACCGTCGCCAGGGGGAGGCCAGCGACAAGGAGCTAGCCAACGCCAAGGCGGTGGACAACGTCAAGACACTGGCCAACGCCAAGACAGCGAGCAGCACGACGGGGAGAAGCTTCCCCCGGGGCGCGAGCGGTACTGTAAACTCCACAATAAGTGGGGCCACGACCTGCGCAATTGCAGGTGGTACGGCCACATGCTCAACGACTACTACTCGAGAGGCTTCTTCCCTGAGCTCCCTCCCACGCCGCCAAGGGAGGACTGGCCAAAGCGTACCCCCGACCGAGATGGCAACTGCCAGGGGGACGATGACTGCCGCCAGATCGAGTACCCCGCCACGGACCGCCATGTTGCGGTCATCTTTGGCGGGACATCCGCGTACTCCATGCGCCGCGAGTTCAAAACCGTGGCGCGGGAGGTAAACTGCATTGAGCATGAAGGCCACGCTACTGATCGCCAGCGGTGGGCGGAGACAGTCACTTTTGACAAGGGGGACATCCCGCTGGGCAGCGACAAGCCACTGAAGCTGCCCTTGGTCCTAGAGCCCACCATTAGCAACACTAGGGTTGCTCGGGTTCTGGTTGACGGAGGCAGCTCCCTCGACCTTCTCGCCTTGGACGCGCTCGACAAGATGCAGATCCCGTGCTCCAAGGTGAAACCTTTGGCGGTGCCTTTCCATGGCATCGCACCCGGTTCATCTGTGACCCCCATAGGGCAAGTTGTTCTGCTTGTAACTTTTGTTAGTCCGAGCAATTTCCGGACTGAGATGATCACCTTCGAGGCGGTCGACACTGACATGGCGTACAACGCCATCCTTGGTAGGCCGTCGCTGGCCAAGTTCTCGTCGACGACGCATTACGCCTACCATTGCTTGAAGATGCCGGGGCCAAGCGGCGTCATCATCCGTCGTGGGAGCGAAGGCCGCTATTTGAATGCGACAGCCGGGCTAGCGAGGTCGGCCGACTTTGGTGTGTGGTGCCGACCAGACGCCCCCGGCCAAGCACCCCAAGACTACCATGTAGCCCCAAGAGCCTACCAAGCAGGTGGCGCTGTACGAAAGCGAGCCTTCCAAATCGATTAGCATAGGCACTTGCTTAGATCCGAAATAGGAACTCGCGCTTGTAACTTTCCTCCGAGAAAATACAGACGTCTTTGTGTGGGAACTGTCTGATATGCCCAGCATGCCTAGGGAGGTTATTGAGCATCGGCTAGCAATTCAGCCCGACAAGAGGCCTATGAGGCAGCCCCTCCGGCCGTTCCCACAGTGGAAAATCGATATCATGCGCGAGCAAATCACAAAGCTGCTAGCCGCAGGTTTCATTCGGGAGATCCAGCACTCCGACTAGTTGGCAAACCTCGTTATCGTCCAGAAGAAAGGCGGCAAATGGCGTATGTGTGTCGACTACTGTTGGCGATTCTTACGCTCAAAGAAATTAATCAGCAAGCGGACGGATATCGCTTGTAGTTTTCACCAGGAGTATTCCTAGAGTTATCGAATCCACAGGGAACGAGGGTTTAAAGAGATAACCTCTATATCTTAATTATTTAAAATACCGGCCGATCTAGGTAGCGGGGTTAGGATAAATGAAAAGACTGGGACACACACACACGATAAATATTCACACAAACAAAGAGAAAGCTACACTAGCTAGATAGACAGTTGGGAGGACAACGAGACAAGTTTAATAAGTTCACAAAGTCGTGTGGTTCAGTTTATTGAGCGAGCTTAGGGTATTCTAATAGTGGTTCACTTTATAGTGTTCCTCAGCCAACCGGGGTGCTCCACGTGTAGGGACACGTGTCATCTATCCCTCCTCCAAAGGGGAACCCGAGGGGGCTCAGGAGTGGGTCGGCCGGTCTAGGGTGGGTCGGCCGACCCACCTTCTTCACCTCCCGGCCGTGGATTTCGTCTAGGATGATCCCTTGATGGTGTAGATTAACCCCTTAAGCCGGTGGATCAAATGGACTTGCGCAAGAAAGGAATCCAAGGGAATCCTATGCTCATTTGTGAAGCAACCGTGTCCATTCGATCAAACCGACGGTAGTGGATGGTCTAGATGTCCTCATTTTGTGTTTTTATGCCACTGGGGAGAAGACAGAGCTGGATCGGTGACGTGGCTAGGTCGGCCGGTCTGGCTTTTTGCCCGGTTTGGCCCTGGTTTGTCCTGTTTTGCACCTGTAGATCCAAAACTCATCAAAACTTGTGGAACTTTATTAGAATAAATAAAATGCCAGTATAAACCTTGATTTTCCCTCGAAAAGCTGGAATTCCGGAATATGTTGACGTATAAAATTGGTGTTTATTTGACGTCAACAACTACACGAGCCTTAAGAAAGACTGCCCTAAGGACAACTTCCCTCTCCCCCGAATCAACCAGCTGGTCGACGCAATCGCGGAGGCTCAACTCATGAGTTTCTTGGATGCCTACTCAGGCTATAACCAAATCCGCCTTGCTCGAGAAGATGAGGAACGAACAGCGTTCATTACGCCATTCGGAACGTTCTGTTACACGACCATGGCCTTCCGTCTAAAAAACGCAAGAGCCAGGTATCAACGGCTAATGCAGTCTTCTTTCCCCGACCAGATCGGGAGGAACATCAAAGTTACGTTGACGACATTGTTGTCAAAAGTAAGCAAGAGGACACGCACTTAGACGATTTGAAGGAGACGTTTCAAAACCTCCGGAAAAATCAGATCAAGCTCAATCCCAAGAAGTGCCCCTTCGGGGTCCGCTTCGGGGTGCTGCTCGGGTGTACTATTGGCGCCCACGGCATTGGGTGCAACCATGCCAAGATTGAAGCGATCGAAAGGTTGCGCCCCCCGACCAACTTAAAGGGGGTACAATCCCTCTGTGGCACGGTACCTGGAAGAAGTGAGGAAGCTTGAAAAGCGATTCCGAAACTTCGAAATCCTGTACGTGCCCAGGTGAGAAAACACTTTGGCCGACCAGCTCGCCATGCTCGGGTCATCCCTTGAGCCAGTCCTAGCTGGCACGCTTCTACAGCACCAGGACAAGCCCTCTATACCACCCGAATAGGAGGCTGAAGAGAAGAACGGCAACGTCTCCCTCCTCGAGCTGGACGATGGATAGCGCGGTCCGCTAATCCGATTCCTTGCGACTGGGCAGCTCCCCGAGAAGGAAGTCGAGAAATCCCGTCTTATCAGGAGAGCCCCACTGTACAGACTGCTCGGCAATACCCTGTACTGTAGAGGCGCCCTCGGAGTCCTCTCCAAGTGCATCTCCCTTGAGGAAGGGAAGTTCTTGCTAAGAGAGCTACACGAGAGGGAGTGCGGTCACCATGCCTCCTATCGAACCCTCATCGGCAAAGCCTTCAGAATGGGCTTCTATTGGCCGACGGCTCTGAATGATGCACGGGAGATTGTGATGCGATGCCATGCGTGCCAGTACCATGGTCGTTAGATCCATCAACCCACGTATCCACTTCAGACCATCCCTATCTCTTGGTCGTTTGCCACTTGGGGAATGGACATCGTTGGCAAGCTCCCAACTGGATCGCGCGGATGTCAGTTTCTGCTCGTTGCGATCGACACATTCACCAAGTGGATTGAGGCCGAGCCGGTGTCCACCATCACTGCTCGGGCCGCTGTGAGGTTTTTTCGCAGCAACATCGTGACCATGTGTTGGTGTCCCTGCCAAACTGATCGTAGACAATGGGACGCAGTTCATCGGTGAACCATTCCAAGAGTACTGCAAAGACATTGGAACAAAGATCGCTCTGGACTCTGTCGCACACCCACAAAGCAACGGCGCGGTTGAGGGAGAGAACGGGCAGATTGTCCAAGGGATCAAGAAGCATGTCTACGACGCTGCTCACCGGGCAGGACGTGCTTGGGTGGAGGAACTCCCCTCCATCTTATGGGGAGTGCGCACCACCTCAAGCCGAGCAACTGGAGAGACACCATTCAGGCTGGTCTTTGGTGCTGAAGCTGTCTTGCCGTCGGAAGTGGTCCTCGGCGTGGGACGCGAGCAGCTAGCCGTAACAGACCAAGGGGTGGAAGCCCGCAATCTTGACTTGCACCTGCTCGAGGAGCGACGTATGCGGTCCACCCTGCAGTCAGACAAGTACCAGCACGCTTTACGCCGAAACCTCCAGCGCTCGGAAAAGACAAGGCATTTCCATGTTGGCGACCTCGTCCTGCACAGGGTACAGAACCTGGCAGGTCTTAACAAGTTATAGCCAAGCTGGGAAGGGCCATACGTGGTCGTCTCCTCTAAAAGAGACGACGCCTACAGGCTAGCTACACAAGAATGGGAAGAGCTCAGAAGCTCGTGGAACATCGCACAGCTCCGTAAGTTAAATCCCTAAAAATGTTCGCTCTGAGTTGCGCCTTCCTCTGTTTCTTGCTCCGGCAAAGACTTTGTCTTCTCGAGTATTTTTCTTGAGAAATAGGTTTTTTCTTGCTGCCTGTTGATGGTCAATTTCGATAACTTTTAATATGTTTCCGACCGTCAACATTTGGTGAAATGAATGGAACATGAACTGAAATTGTGCAAATTTACAAAGTTCCATAAGTTTTGGTGAGATTTTGCATGCAGGGACCCACTGAGCGAAAATGGGCCCGAGACGGGCAATTGAGTGGGTCGGCCGACCCACCCTAGGCCGGCGGACCCATACACGTCACCGATCCGGCTCCAACTTCTCTCAAGTGGCTTAGAAGCACAAAATGAAGACATATTCACCCTCCGTTGCAGTCGGTTTAATCCAATGGACCCGGTTCCTTCACAAATGAGCATATGATTCTATTGGAATCCTAACTTGCCGGTGTCAATTTGATAAACCGACTTGCGGAGGCAATCAACACCGTCTAAAAAGCATCCCAACAAAATTGGACGGCAAGCTGAGGCAAAAGTGGGTCGGCCGACCCACTTGGAGATGCCCTTTGGATTCTCCTTTGGAGGGGGAAGAATTGACATGTGTCCCAACTCGTGGCAATTCCCTATTGGTCACGGTGGCCTATAAAAGGAGGTCCTCTCCTTCATTTGAAGATAAACAAAAAAGAGCAACACAAGTGAGAGCAAGCAAGTAGAGTTGTGATACTCTCAAGTAGAGTAGGAGAGAGAGGAGAGTTAGTGTAGGGGAGGAGCCGGAGTGTTGGTATCCCTCACTAGAGCTCCGGAGCTGAACTCGGATGCGGGTTCTGCTTCCGTCTTCTTTCGGTAACACTCAATCTCATTTTATCTAATTATCAAGTTCATTCTATTTATTTTGTCTCTGTTGGTATTAGGCTCGTATTATTCTTGAGTGCTAAGATCTTTGTGCTTAATTGTCCACCTAGAAAATAGTATGAAAGGTAGTAGGGGTGCGTACCGAAGTGACGTCCTTGGTATGTATTACTAGTAGGTACAAACGTGGTGTTTAGACTAGCTAGTAGCCGGTAGGCACCTGCTTCAACAGACGTGTGGTAGGTAATAGGTGGTGACAGCCCTATTATCCGGCTTAGACTCTGTGAAATCCGCACCGTTAGTTGCAGACCAGTTGAGCCCTATCGGAATGATCATAAACATTCGGGATTCCAATTCAGGATAGCGGGTCGTAGTGAATGTCCGAGCTCCGATTCAGAGTTGCAAATTAAACGAGAATAAAACTTGAACCTTTCTGACTGGTGTCCGAAGAGCCTCTTGATCCGATATACATTTATCCCATTGTTGTTCCATATCACCATTTTCATATCCATCTGGGTGAATAAGTGTAGAAAATAGAAACTTCTCGTTCGTCGTGGGAAATCGATACCTTAGGAATACTCCAGGGTGAACGCTACTGCGGTATCCGTGCGCTTGCGGATTAAAACTCTAATAGGCATAAGAATCGCCAACACCACCTCCTCACAACCTTGCGAAATTTATTCTCCCACCGTGAAACCTCTCCAAGTACGCAACGCTACAATTCTACACGAGCAGGCCGCATAGGTTCAGCTCCCCCTAAGCCGACCCGCTCTCACGGGGGCACCTATGTCTGCGCTTCGCTTTGTGTACGTCTTACAGCTAGCTGCTCGGGAAGTGTTTCAGTCTGGTCGGAAACGATCTAGCACAACCCTTTCTCCTCTATTCGTGCCCTGCTAGCTCGTTCAGCACGGCACGCATAGAGCGGGGGCTGGTACATGACGAATAGTCTCCCTGCGCGATCAGTCTCTTTGCTCGATCTTCCCGGTATCTTTCCCTGAGTTGCTTGCTTTGTTGCTCGGGAGTCATTTTTCCTCGGGAGTTCAAAGTGCTTTTCTGGGCACGGGGGCTTGCAGCGCCTTTAGAGCATCCCCATGGGCGGTCGGTGGTACATAAGGATGCCAGCGTCGGCATTTTCCTATGTGGAGGAAAGAAATGGGGAGAGTGGGCGCCCGGCGCTACATGCAGCGCCGATCTCGCTCGAGCGAGGTTGTTTAGCGCTTGCTTGTAGATATGCAGTCGCTACTCGCTACCTCGCCTCGTAGCGTGAAAGCGAAAGGGAAATCCACGCCACAGTGCCTCCTGCTCGGCGACGCCTCCTGCTCCGTCGCCGCCTCCGTCGGACCGCCGTCGCTCCGCCTCCGTCTGGCCGGCGCGCCGCGCGCCTCCTCGCCAGACTACCGCCGCCTCCTGCTCCCACGCGCCACAATGCACCCTACTCCTCCTTGGGCTGCCGCGCCACCTCGCCGGGACCACCGTCGCGCCGGCCGCCGCCGCCTCCTCCTCCTTTGGGCCACTCGGGTGCGGAGGGAAGGGAGAGGAGAGGCGAGGGCGGGCGTGGGGGCGGCGGCGAGTGGAGGTCTTGGCGGCGCTTGAGGCAGTGAGGAGGGGGCGCCGGCGTGGGGCGAGGCGACAGGGGAGGCGCGACGGCTTGGGAGGCGGCGAAGGGAGGCGGCGTCGGCGTGGGGGCGTGGGGCGGCGGGGAGGGGAGCTCGGTGGTGAGGGGAGGGAACTACACGGTGGGGATTGAGGAAGAAATGAATTTGGGGATTTGAGGGAGAACGGGAGGAAGAAGGTATAGTCGGGAGTAGGAGTATTTTATATTATACGTGGGTCCCATAGTTTTTAGAGTTGATGCTTTATAGCTAAGCTGTTGGATGGAGAAATGGTCTCTTAGACTGACTAGGATGTGCCATCTAGATCTTATAGCCAACGAGTTGGCTCTACTATTGAAGATGCTCTTAGTGACCCGTTGCCTCTCTCCTCGTTTCTGGAGTTTGGTTTCTTTTTGCTTTGGCTCGAGGGCTGGCAGCGCCCCATTCGAGTCTAAGTCTAATTTCTAGAATCGCATCCTAGTTTGCTCGTTTTTGTTCAAAATCGCAGGAACAAAAAAGAATCGCATAAGGCAAAGACCAGAAGTACAACAAAAGTTGGTCGCATAAGTCAAGAGGTTTCTACAATAAAGGCCTAAGGCCTAGGAAGAGCAGGGTGCGAGGGCGACGGGCCGGTTTTTTTCTCCCCCTTTAGGTGGCGTAGCTACCTCGTCAGGTCATCAACCTGATTCTGGTGATGATACATGTCCGCGCGGAGGAGGCGCTGCAGCTCCTCCTGCCTCCTGCAGTCTCGGTCTATGCCTTTGCGGCATCCGCCTCCGCCTTGGTAGCACGAGCCTCCGCCGCCCGGACCCGTTCCTCGGCGCGGGCCTCCGCTGCCAAGGTCTCGCTACCGGTCTTGCCAAGGGCATTGTCCGCGCCCTTGCGGACGTTCTCCGCCCGCTCCTTGGCAAGGGCCGCGGCAGCCCGGGCCTCCTCGATCTCGCGCTCCAGCCTACGCTCGATATGGTCGTGGGCAACCTGCGCCTTCAGCAGCGTCTCCCAAAGCTTGAAGATAGCCGTCTTCTGCTCCTCCTCCGCCTTGCGAGAAGCGTCCAGGGCGCGCTGGAGCTCGGCCAACTGTGCGGCCGAGGCACCGGCGTTGGTCGCCAGCTGCTCCTCCTGCACGGTTTGCAGGCGGGCAACCTCCGCCTCGGCCTCGTCCACCCGCTTGAGGAGGGCGTCGCCGACTCCTCAAAGGCCTCTCCATGGGCATTGATATCGCTGATGGCGTTGTACACCTTCTCGTAGACCATCCTGGCCTCAAAAATCTCGCCTACCACGTCTGCCATCATCTGCAGAAAGGTGAAGGGAGTCAGCGAGATGAAGAACAAGACAAAAGTCAAAAAGATGGGATCAGATCCCATATGTTGGCGACATGGTATTTCAGCCTCTCCTTTAAGGGAGGCGTGAGCAGGAATCGCTCCAGCTCCACGGTGGGCACCTTGGGCTCTCCGCCTCCTGGGGCAGCACTCGCCGAAGGACCGGACGGCCCAATCACCTCGCGCGCGGATCTCCAGATGTGGCCAACGAAAACGGCCCCCATGGATCTTCGCATAGCGGGACCCTGGCCGGATCTAAGGCAAGCCCCGGCTGGAGCTCGGGTCCGCCACGGGCGCCGTGACCGTAGGGCCACCCTCCGTGGCCTGACCGGCCGGTGGTGGCTGCTCGCGGGTGGCGGCGGCCTGCTCGCCCGCGGCCGCCTGTAAGCCCGCAGCAGCCTGAGTGGCCACTGGCACCTCTGCGGCAGGCGTCGGAGCTGGCACCTCCGCGGAGGGCACCGGCGCCGGCACCTCTACAGTGAGCGTTGGCGTGGGCTCCGCGCTGCCTGCTCGGGCAGCTGCTGCGACCTGATCGCCGCCGGTCGTGTCGCTGGCCGACGGAAGTGACTCCGCGGCCTGTCGCCCAGCCGGAGCCTCGCCATGGTGGGCTGGTTGGCCGCCGCTGGCGTCACTACGGCCGGTTGCTAGATGCTCGCCCCCGTCGCCGCGGCAAGCCGCTCGGTTGAAGGCGGCGGTGGTGGCTCTTGTCGTCGCTCCCACCGCCGCTGCCGCTCGGCCAAGGAGATGTCATCCCCTGAGCTGTCGCTCCCCTAGCCGGTGGCATAGGGACGGCAGCGGGACTTCCACGTTGGCGCCGAAATAGAAGGGGGGCGTCGTCAACCTCCTCCTCCTCGCTGGTCGGGCTCAGCTCGCGACGGCGAGGAGATGGCGGCACGATCGATGGCTGTGGTAGTGTGGAAGAAGAAGAGCCGACCCCCACAAAGAACGACCGGGAGACCAAAGGTCAATTTCTGGCAAAAAGCTCAGTTTGTTCTAAAATCTAAAAGTGGCTTCAGATAGACCAAAGTACCTGTAGGGGACCTGCTCCTTGAAGCTTCTTCACGGATTTAGTAGGGCCCGCAGTGGTCTACTTGCGCTTGGACCGCGTGGAGTGGGCCGATGGGGCTACGACGTCCTCAACCCCCATTTGGGCGTTGATTCACCGCTAGTCGCCTAGTCCTACCCGGTGAAGGGCGCAAGAGAAAATGATGGGTCAAGAAGTAGAATTCGATCCAATGAAGAAACAATGCGAAAGGTTTTACCCACCTCTTCAAACCTGTAGCAGATTGGCTTCGGGCAATCCGGCGAGGACACAGGAGAGGTGGGGCGAGCAGAGCGGAGGCCCTTAGAGCAGCCTCGCCCCAGGAACTGCATCAGAAGAACCAAGCGAGGTTAAAGGAAGACAGAAGTTGCCCCAAGCATAGATGCGCCTGGGAGAAGAAAAGTCAAAAGATCAAAAAGTGCCTCGGGCAGTAATTCGCCCGGGAGAAAGAAAAGGGAATGTTTAGCAAATCCAATCAAAGAAAAGAATGGCATACCTGGCCACTTCTCCCTTTCAGGATCTGGGCCCCTCAACATATCGCAAATCAAGGTGGCCCGCTTCCGTAGCGGGCACACCCGATCGAAGATCATGGCCTCTAGGACAGCATGCCCGGTCAGCCCCACCTTTGTGAGGGCGTCGATGTAGAGGAGCACCCTCTCCTCGGCGGTCCCCTCCTCGATCACCGGTACTTTCGGCCGATTGTCTTTGCGAACACTGTCCTTGATAGTAAAAGGAAGCTGACCGAGGGCGCCCGCGCATAGAACAATGGCCACGCTCCCAACCCGACTGAGAGTCCTTCGGTTTGAAGTTAGGGTAGTTGAAGCGCGGATCCTTCTCACTCCGGCGGCGAAGGTACTTCCTGCCAGAGATCGCGCTACGAACGCGCGAGCCGCAGTGGTAGAAGAAGACGGACACCGATGGTGCGACCCCCACGTACGCCTCGCAGAGGTAGGCGAAGATCGCTAGGATCAAGAGTGAGTTCGAGGGGGAGATGGATAAGCTCACCCCCGATGGCGCGCAAGACTATCGCCATGAAGTCATTCTCCGGCACCCGCAGCCCATGGGCCGCATACTGCTCGGTGGAGACGAACCACCCTTCTCCGGCCGCGGCTCCTCGTCCTCGCCGCCAGCATGCCACGAGCCGGGTGTCAGCAGCTTCTCCTCCTCCATCTCCTTCAGGCGCGCAGCCGAGAGCTGGCTCTTGCCCATTGGAGCCAAGGAGAAAAGTGCGGGGGGCAGGAGCCGAGAAGAGGCTAGGGCAAGGTGGCTAAGGAGAAGCGAGGAAGACGAAGGCTGAAGCGCAGGAGCAAAGTGCGAAAAGGAACACCTCGCTCACCACTTTATAGCCCGTGCGGGAGGCGAAAAACCCCACCTAGGGTTCGGATCCGCAAGCGGGAAAGCGGCACGTTTTCTCGTGCGCGATCCCCTCCCACACGCGAATAAGGCGGGCCAGGGTAAGCGAACCGCCCACCACCCCCGTCCGCCACGTCAGCCACGTGTACCGCGAACGTCTCCCACTACGGGAGACCGTGCGGGAGATCAAGGCGGTGCGCTCGCGTGATGGCGCGTTTTCTCACGCCCATTAATGGCCAAGCGGCATGATTACTTCGCCCCCTGTGTCGTCGCCTCACCTGGCCACTGTTGATGTCAAATAAACGCCAATTATATACGTCAACATATTCCAGAATTCCGGCATTTCGGAGGAAAAATCAAGGTTTATACTAACATTTTATTTATTCTAATAAAGTTCCACAAGTTTTGGTGAGTTATGGGTCTACAGGTACAAAATGAGAAAAACCAGAGCTGAATCGGGCAAAATGCCAGGCCGGCCGACCCACCCTAGGCCGGCGGACCTAGCCACATCACCAATCCGGCTCTGTCTTCTCCCCAGGGGCATAAAAGCACAAAATGAGGACATCAAGACCATCCATTGCAGTCGGTTTGATCGAATGGACATGGTTGCTTCACAAATGAGCATAGGATTCCCTTGGATTCCTTTCTTGCGCATGTCCACTTGATCCACCGGCTTAAGTGGTTAATCTACACCATCAAGGGAGCATCCTAGAAGAAATCCACGGCCAGAAGGTGAAGAAGGTGGGTCGGCCGACCCACCCTAGGCCGGCCGACCCACTCTTGAGTCCCTTTGGATTCCCCTTTGGAGGAGGGTTGGATGAAAAGTGTCCCTATACGTGGAGCACCACGGTTGGCTGCGGAACACTATAAAAGGACCCCTACACCTCACTTGTAACACAACACACAACACATTCCACACTGTCATTCCACTTATTAGAGTAGCTTTTACTTAGTAGTAGTTGGGAGTTAGAGTCAAGTCGGGCTAAAGCTCGGAGTTCCGGAAGTGTCTTCGGGAATTCAGGTAATAGCTCTTGTACCCTTTCCTAGTTGTTTCAATTAGTGAGATCACTTCATTCATTGCTTATGTGTTGAACTTTATTTGAGCTGAGTATATCTACATAAATGAGTTGTGTAGATTTGCATTACCGGTAGCTTGCATTCGTCTGGAATCAGTTTAGCTTCTCACTCATATACTGGAAGAGCTAGGCATTGAACCTAGATCAACTTGTTTTTGGTACTGAGGAAGATTGATTAGAAATAGTTGCAGACGTGGTGTCTGAGACTAGGACTAACTCGGTTTACACCCGGGCCCACGTATATGTGGTAGGTGGTAGGTGGTGACAGCCCTATCCATCCGTAGATACTAAGTATCTCGTGCATAATCCACAGCGTCCGGCTTTGGACCAGCAGAGCCCTATCGGAATGATCATAACCATTCGGGATTCCAATTTAGGATAGCGGGCGGTAGTGAATGTCCGAGCTCCGACGACGAATACCAAGTGAACCACTGTTAGAATATCTCAAGCTCGCTCAATAAACTGAATCACACGATTTTGTGAACTTATTAAACTTGTCTCGTTGTCCTCCCAACTGACTATCTAGCAAGAGTAGCTTTCTCTTTATTTGTTTGAATATTTATCGTGTGTGTGTGTCCCGGTCTTTTCATTTATCCTAACCCCCCGTTACCTGGACTGACTGGTATTTTAAATAATTGAGATATAGAGGTTTATCTCTTTCTCGTTCCCTGTGGATTTGATAACTCTAGGAATACTCCTGGTGAAAACTATAAGCGATATCCGTCCGCTTGCAGATTAATTTCTTTGAGCGTAAGTATCGCCAACAGCCGCCTGACCGCGCTGTCCTCTCGATTGACGCGCCATCGGATCCCTCACACAGCTGCAACGCTTGCGTGAGCAAAGAGAAAATGGCAGAACACTGTGCGTGGAAGAGGACATACATTCTTTCTCTTCTCAGGCTAAAGCCCGCGGGCCCACGCATTAGCCTCGGGGGTTGCTGATGAGGATTGGGACTCTCTGTCTGATGAGGATTGGGACTTTCTGTCCACATAGCACCCGGCCACATGGCGTAGTCCGCCATGTGGCAAGCAGTTCACAATTACGGCCCCTCCAAGGCCACGATAGGCGCCCCCTGTCACCAGGCAAAACGGTATGTGGCTACGTGGCGTGCCGCCCTTTCCTTCCCCGCCGAGCAGCACCTTTCGGGAAGCGAGATGAGCAACCATCTGCTTGTCCGTTCGAGGTTTGCTCGCCGGGTCGAGCCTGCTCGTCCAAGCCCAGGCCCACGGGCATAGGAGACACTCTTCAGGGAGCTCATTTCCCCTGACAGCTGGGCTCCACAGACACGTTGAGACACTTCCAGCTGACCGGGCTCCAGCTCAGCCAAGGGAAGCCAGCATGGTGGCAACGTGGCGGCCCGAGCTGAGCCCAAGATGCCAGCACACCTGTCAAGCCTGATGGAAGACAAGGCAAACAAACACCTCTTTGTCCCCTCAAGGGCACGTGTCAAGAAAAGAAGCCTCCTAGGCTGTGCCGACGAGCCTAGGGCAGAACGCCAGTCAGGGGCTCTGGGCCCCCATGGCTCGGAGGACCTGAGAGACCTCCTTGTAACTCTCCGTGTAAACCTATAAAAGGCCTCGCGTGCTTCGCGTGCAGGAGGACCAGAACACAGGCCAAAAACACACACACTTGTACATTCCATGGTTGGTTCCCATTCAGCAACACAGCCGCACTGCAGGAGTAGGGCTATTACCCTTGCCGGGGGCCTGAACCTAGGTAAGGACCCGCGTGTTTCCTCCTTCATTTCATCCGACCGAGCGCCGCCTTTCTCTCTCATCGCCAGCGACCGACACCCCTCCGGAGGCGCCGCACGCCACAACGCCATCCGGATCCTTGAAGCGCCAGCAGCCCAACTGCTAGAGCTTCTCCACCTCTCTCCCACAAATACCACTTGCTTGTCCGGCTCCTCGGGGGACCCCCGGTTTCTCCTAGGCGCCGACACTCTCGAACTCTCTCGATAAGGATCAGAAGAGGATAAGACCGAAGACTCGAGTCCTCAGTGGGACCAACCTGCCAGAGAAAGACATGCACTTGACGTGCACGAGCCTTAGTCTTGGTTGGCAAATTGAGTGCCCTCAAATGCGAAAACTAACCCTAGGAGTCCTAGGTCTTACAGCGAGGGTTGTCGGTGCTGGCAGCGGCGAGGGCGGACTTGGCGGCGGCAGGGAGATGTCGAGAGTGGGGAATCGTGGGGGAGATGACGGCTCTGGTGATCTGTTGAGGAAAGGCGGAGGGACGTCTTGGCGAGCGCGATGGGCGGTGTGGATGATCACGAGTCTTTGGGCAACATCAAAGGACAGGAATAGGTACTGTGCTTAGGAATAGTAGAGTTCTCTAAGAATATAGACCAACCTGCCAGAGAGAGACATGCCCTTGACATGCGCGAGCCTTAGTCTTGGTTGGCAAATTGAGTGTCATCAAATGACAAAGCTAACCCTATGAGTCCTAGGTCTTACAACGAGGGTTGTCGGTGCTGGTAGCGGCGATGGCAGACTTGGCGGCGGCAGGGAGATGTCGGGAGTGGGGAATCGTGGGGGGAGATGACGGGCTATGGCTGGTACGCTGAGGGGAAGGCGGGGGATGTGCTGGTAGGGGCAGATGGATGGTGTGGATGATGCGAGTGCTGTGAGGCAGCATCCAAAGGACAGGAATAGGTACCGTGCTTAGGAACAGTAGAGTTCTCTAAAAATATAGGTAAGGGTGGATATGAATATAGGTACAGGGGATTTTAATATGCTTGCTGCTCCTTTTTGCCATACAAGTGATGCAGCAATGAAACAAAGACATATAAGATAATTGTTTCTTATCAGCCAGAAAGCCACTATGCATGCCATACTGACAATAACAACTCACAAACAACTGGTCATATTGCAGAAACTAAAATTTGATGCAATCACTGCTACAGCTAGTATGTAAGAGTTGAAATTAGACAATTGCCCTCATACCATTATAGAAAATTTTACTTTGTGAACTGAAAATACCACTCATGTGCATATGACAAGTGGGGTCCTGTTCTACATGTCATTTCCATGACGAGTGGTATTTTGGCAAAGCGAACTTTTCATAATGGTATGGAAGAAAATTTACCTTGAAATTATACATAATATGATCTCAAAATTCAGAACTCTATGTCAAAATTACATAGAACTTACAGATATGAGCATGACATCTGGTACTATACATAACATCCACATAAGCACACCAAGTCCATGAGCACAAAGCCCCATTAATACAACATGTCCAAAACTATCAACTCTTGTAAGCACAAAACATTGCAGTGTGGCATTTGCATGACAATAAACATTGTTCAAGTTCTAGATAGAGTGACTGATATTGTCTTCTTGTCAATTCTTTTATGCTTTCGACATGATGCTAAGCAAATAGCAAATAAGTGCTTCAGAGAGATGACCTTCAGGTCAACCTATCCTTATAGAGTTTGAAGACAGCTTATCAACATTATAAGTAACAATTCCAATAATAAATCAGGTAGGATAGTTTTCATCCATGAGTTTATATGGATTTATATGTTCAGAGTTGAGCCTAAGACTTCCAGACTATAACTAGCATAAATGATTGTGGTAGAGTTTAGCCAAATACTTAAACTAACTGTTAGGAGTATCTGATGAATGATTATCAACTGAATAGGAAGGCTGAAATTATGCGAGAGTAATCTGAAATTATGCATAATTTCAACCCTTGCATCATATCAATGGGGCATTTTTAGTCTGAACAGTGCAGAGGAATAGTGATATGCTTGTTGCTCTTTTCTACCATATAAGTGATGCAGTAATGAAACAAAGACATACAAGATAATTGTTTCTTATCACCCAGAAGACCAGAATACATGCCATACTGACAAAACAACTTTACAAACAACTAGTCATATTGCACAAAATGAAATTTGATACGGTCACTGCTATGGCTAGTATTGCAAAACAATAAATTTTCATGTAGAAAAATCAAATAGGTCAACACCCCCGCAATCATCAGAATTGCCAAATTTGGTGCTGTTAGGCTCTCAAACACGAAGTGAAAAAAGTTGCTGCATGTTAAATTGAATATTTGGTCAAGAAAACCTGAAAACAGCATTTTTTGTCATGAACGAAAAAAGAACAATCATGCCCAAAAACATTGGAGTATTCTAGCTTATATGTATAACAAAAGTCCAAAAAACAATACTCTAATCAAGTAATTCTATATGCATCTAACATTGGAACTATGTTACCATGTCATCAGATTCAGAAACATCCCATGATAAGTTCGACCGCTGCCAGTCGGACAGTATGACAAAGGAAGGAAAAAATAAGCACCTCACTAAGATTCAAAAACATCACATTGTCAGTTTAATGACATCTGATATTGAAGAGCAATATTGACAAAGGAAAAAAAAAAGCATCCTCAACTCAATAAGATTCAGAAACATCTATGCTTAATTGATGTCACTGCCCGTCTTGAATGCCTATGTTGAAAAATGAACAATACTTGCTCACAATAAGCTATGAAAGATCCAGGCTTAGTTCATATCACTGCCAGTCTTGAACGCCTATGTTGAAAAAGGAAGAACAAAATTACTCAGAATAAGCTAAGGACAATAAAAAGGGATATAATGTTAAACTTACCATGACCCATGAGAAACCTTGAACAATCGTAGCAAAACCTAAGAACCCAAGAAATAAACTCGTTCGCTTGTCCAGAGGCTGCTTATGCGGTGCAGCTATGCAAGGCGGAAACACGGGTTCATAGGACATGAGATACAGTGAGTACAACCCTAGTGCTGTGTGTTGGCCCAGGAGATCACACGAACAGCAAACAAAACTCTCACAAGATGTCCACTAATGTTCACTTAGGAAGCAATTGAGGCTCACTGAATTGTAGCTGAATTGTATCTAAACTAGTCCTCAAGCTTGGCTTACAAATGCTTCTACATGTTCTATTTATAGGCTAAGCTAACCTTAGCTTATCCCATATATCTAGAACATTCTACATCTAGCTATTAATATTTTAGTCCTCGTAATAGCTAGATGCTTCTAGTATCTAATATCTAGTTCATCTATGAACTAGTAGTAGAACTAAATATTCTAGATGCTTCTAGCATCTCCATATAGCTACCAACTAGCTTCTCCTTCTATAATCTTCTAGTAGATATCAAGATTATATCTAACACTGTGAACCCAAAAAAGCTGAGCCTGGTGAAGTGTCTGATGATATTTTTTTCAATCTTTGAAAATCCGAACAACCCAAACAGAAATGACGACAGACCAAGAATCCAGCAACAAGTAAAACCTATAACAACTCCAGGCAAGTGCTCAACTGGGATAAGTGTCTGGATCTGACCTAGCAAGGTCAATCCCGTGCCAAATGCAATAGCACCACAAAGCTGCCTCTTATTCCAGACGTCTTTGTCCTGTAAAAGAAATGGTAATGGCTAATATTCAATGCATACGCATATGAACCAAATTTCAGTATGAAAAAAGAAGTATATTGAGTTGAGTGTCTCCACTAAATCTAGCTAAGCACTAATTTAGTAATATCCTTTCCACTATCTATTCTGTCTTAGGTACAACATTCCCACCTCAAGCTATCTTTTTTAGTTTCAACAACAGATCAATGCCTTTCTTGGTTATTCACGTTGAAAGCAGTCAACCTTTTATAGAACTATGATGCACATACCAGATCAAAAGTAAAGCGAATAGGAAGACCCGAACTACGCAATTTCAATTTGCACAGAAATTCCACTCTTTCGGTCAACCAATCTGTTCATCAAGCCATTCTGGGACCAAGCAAGCGGACTCACATCCACAACCAACCATGTTACGAAAACACAGTGCATGTTATTAGGAAACATGAGAATTCAGATTTTGACACTTAAAATTCACATTTCAAGAATTACACTCTAGCTAGCCCACTTTCATATACACAAATTGTTATTGTTACTGCTTCTGAGTATCATGGTTGAGCGATTGGCACGTACCACTGCATTCTTCTCCAGTTGCTTCTGAATAATTGCTAGAACTAGAGCCTCCAAACTTTTGACTTCCTCTTCCCTGTGATCTGAAAGTTGTCTCCTCCTTGTGAGGGCCCAGTCGTGTGCTTGATGAAGTGCAGTTGTTTCCCAGTTGCTGAGTTCCTGTTCCCTTCGATCTAGTTCCTCAATCTGCCGCTTTGCTTCCAAAATTGATTTGTACCAAAGATGGCAGCAAAGATGGCAGAAGGCACGTGCCAAAGATGGCAGCAAAGATGGCAACAAACATAAAGGGCAATCCAGTGCCAATGTCATGCAACAAGGCAAAAAGAATAAGGGGAAGAACACACTACTACGGAACGGGCCTTCCATCCCGGCACATCAGTCCAGGTTACCATCAAACCGGGACTGAGGTTAACTTCAGTCCCGGTTCAATGGTAACGAGGCAAAGGCCGCCAGTTCGGTTGGTTCCACCAACCGGGACCAATAGTCGATTAGCGCGTAAGTTGGTAGGTGGGGAGTACTAGTCCCGGTTGGTGATACCAACCGGGACTAACACCGGCTCCGATAATTGGCGCCATTTCTCCTGTCACAAAAGGCCGGTTGGTGTTACAACCCGGGCGATATTAACTATTAGTCCCGTTGGTGTTACAAACCGGGACTAATCTCGAGTTCGATAATTGGAGCCATTTCTCCTCCGGTAACAAAAAGTCATCTGCGTCGTCTTCTTATCGCCAAGACTTGCCGAGGGAGCTCGCACGCGCTTGTGAGGAAGGAGCGGAGACCGAGCCGAGGAGCAAGGAGCTGCCGAGGCGAGAGCAAGGAGGAGTGGGGAGCCTCTCGCCGCCGACCGGGAAGCGGTGAAAGGGGATCGGATCATCATCGAACAACGCTTCGTGCCGCCCCGCTGCTGCGTCGTCACCAACCCCGCCTCGCCGCTCGTCGTCGCGCAGCGCCGCCCCATTCGTCGGCGCCTCTGCGCCACGCCGAGAGTACATTATCCACCGCATCGCGTCCTCGTTTGATCCCACCGCCACCATCGCCACCGCCGCCGCAGCCACCGCCGCCATCGCTACGGCGCAACTACAAATGCCGACCTTTATGCATGTTTTTCCATTAAATTTCCGTCCAGATTTAGGATGTCTTGTTGGACCGGTGACAACGCCACTAACATCGAAACCACGCTCCTCCAACTAGGTCCAAAATGTCTGTTTTTCTAAAGTGTTTTGCCCTCCACCATTGCTTGTTGTGGGGAAGGAATACCCACGTAAAAAGCGCAAAAGACAAAAAATACGTGGCGACCAATGATGTGCCACGTCGCGACGATGGCGGTGGCGGTGGTGATGAGGAGGGCGAGGGCGAGGGCGAGGGCGAGGGCGAGAGCGATGGCGACAGCGATGGCGACGGGAATGGTGGTAATGAGGGCAAGGGCAAGGGCAAGGGCAAGGGCGGCAAGGGCAAGGGCGAGGGCGAGGGCGAGGGGGCGAGGGCGAGGGCGAGGGCGAGGGCAGCGAGGACAATCGTGAAGATGTGCTCGTTCTTCAACGCCATATCACAAAAGGTCATAGATCCAGATAAGTTATGTAATCTACAGGACGCGGGACTGAGCGGTATTTTTTGAATGTTATGCTTATTTAGTCACTAATTAAACCACATTTAACACAATTAGCAGAAATAGCATTAAATATTACAAATATGTATTACGTCAGACCGGCTCTGGGCATGGTAAGGAAATCATCCAGCCATACTGTGCGATTACAAATATTCAGAGTTTACAAACATGTTTTACAAATATTACACTTTCTCCCAATTTGGCAACATCAGGCAGTGTTTCGGTGTTTCCCTTCCTGAAATGGCTAGAAACAAACAGGTCCCAAACGTGACCATGGCAACAAAAGCAGGGCCAGCAAATTAAGAAGACAGATATGAGCATAGCAGAGGATATATTGAGCATGGCCCTCATTCTAGCATCCTTGGCAGTTGGCACCCATCGTCTTCTCTTGGTACTTAAGCTCAATCCTCACCAAATGTCAAGACAGTGGCAGCAAGGGCAGCAAATGCTGCGAGCCCAAAAGTAGAATACAAGATGAGCATCGCCAGAGCAATCAGACAGGAACGGCCAGAGCTCATGCTACGTTCTCGGCGTCGAGGCCCGCCACATTGATCGTCTCCCGCTTGAGCGTTGACCCTAGCACCTCCTCCTACAATCCAAATTAAACACTATTATTTATCAAAAAAGAGAAATAGCAACATGCTAGTATTTAAAATTTGCTTTAACGGAATAACACCACGAAGCCCACAACATAACGGATATATAAATTTGATCTTTACCTTCTATCTTGTCGTTGTCGTCAAGAACATAAGCGAAGGGGCGGTTCTCAAAAGATAACCTTCGGGCCCAAAGACTCCGTGACTCCACGCCATGAAATCTTCATTCGCTCCTTTGTTAAACAACAAATATGTATTAGGTAGCTAGCTAGACATAAGTATCATACAATGTACACAAAGCACATACACTTTTTATCGGGATCTTTTACGTGCATCGCTCCTCGACGGTTGGCTAGTATTTTTGAAGGCTCGGAATCTTATTAAGTATAGGGTGGTGATGCTCGCCCATCGGATTTATGACCTCATCTAAAAGGAAGCCGTGATTTGCTCTTGAATTGCTTTAACACGCACCAAATGATAGTTAGGACCTTTTTCCAAACCGTTTTTGCCAACTTTAGGGGAATCTATCATTAAATAGGGGATTAACTTATCAATCTATCAAACTATACAAAATGTTTGCAGAAGCTACCTAGGCGTTATTAAGGTAGTAATTATATATTACTCACCCCAAACCCTGCATTTTTTCTTGTATACTCAGCGGTGCCCCCGATGATGTTGTGCATCATCTCGCACACATAGTATCCACATAAATTGTTTGCAGGTGGTTGATACAAGACCTGTGGTCGAAGAGTTGAAATTGTGAAATAGATCATGGAAATTACGTTAACTAACAAAATACTCTAATATGATATACATACATGTTTAGCGATGTACAAGTCGAAACGTGTCTTGAATGTTCCCACGGTATTCTTGCGGAACGTTGCGAAGGCACTGCACATTTGATTACAAGTTATATATAATTGAGTTTGTTTGATATGGAGAAACAGAAATAGTAAGATATGAATGGAAGAGCAATGTACCGGTTGAGCATGGCGAGGAAGTCTTTGTAATTTTCAACCTGGTCCCTTTTCGAGTACATGATCGTGATCTTGCTATGATTTACCTCTATAATAAAAGGATCCATGAAATCTGCACATATATATGTCAACGCGGTTTACTAATTAGTTCCAACGGTGTTAACAAAAGGAATTAAAATAAGGCGGTATGAAAACACGTACTTAAATTAAGTAGGGTAGAAATATATATCTTTTGTGTCGTTGTGCCATTAGCCCTTCAGAAATGTGCGTCTCTGTTGGTTGTGGGCTTAGGTTAGCCATGTACTCGTTAATGACCAATGGGTCAAGAAGCCAAATTCATGGATTCCTCCATTGCGCATCTTTTAATCTCCATTCTACATAAGGAAAATTGATTTAGGCCTCGAAGTTAGTATAATATCTTGGTCCGCACGATCGAAATTTACAAAGAATACACTTACAACCGCCAACAAACCACCATGGCGACGCCGACCGCCAATCCTCGATATAGGTAATACGTAACCTCAAATTCAATCAAGAATTCAAAGTCCTTGGTAGAAATGGTGTTGCTTGAAGACGACGCCGATCATTTCCATACCATTTTCTGCTGCGCAAAACACCAATCATGGAGTTGCCGCAGCTTCGTTGTTAGGTGGGAAGCTCCTCACGCCTTACGAGCGATCCACCTTTCACATATTTCCATTGTACCTCTGCTGAACGGGATGTCCTTAAGGCCTAAGACCATATCTGGATCAAGCCCACTTCAATGTAGAATTTTCTTTGCGCTTCCTCTTCCGAAATCTGCTCCTCTAATGTTCCTTCTCGATTCCTTGCGCAAGATGCGCCGTAGTCCGACACGGCCGGTCTTTACGGTTTGTCGATCTTATCCTTCAACGATAAGATACACCTCTTGCCTTTGTGCCATTCGTCTGCATCGGCTGGACCCTCGGTGGAGATGGTTTGTTCAAAAATGTGCGGTGACCTCGCCTCTTACTATCCGCTCGGTTTAGTCTTGGTCATATCATCTGGCAATCGGAGGTGTTTTTTTTCGATGACCTAGGCCTGTCTTCTTGAGAGGTGAAGGCCCCCATCACGCCGGCTTGACCTAGCGGCACCTTCTTGGGAGCTATTTGCTTAGTAGGGTGGTCTGTCTTGGCGGTGTGTTAGTTGGAGTTTCGTGTGAGAGGACTTGTTCAGAGTTGATACTGAGACCGTGGAGAGGACACGGCATGTTACCTTTGAAAATTATGAACCATTTGCGCCACACACGATCTTGTGTAATCGCTTCTCCTAGCTTAGTGGTCCCATCACCTCCTTCAATGTCGAGGTCTAGGTCCTCGTGCCCACTGCATACCTCTTCCACGGAGACCTTGGCGTGGCTCGGGGTATCTCATGGCCATGGATGACCTGCCTCGCTTCCATTGGGAAAGCCATGCCTCTGGTGCCTTGATGGAGAGGTTCAGCGCTCAAGTGCAGCTCACAAGGTGTCGGCTGCGTGATGTCGTCCACGGGATAGCGGGCCAAGTCTTCTTCGGGTAGCCCACCGGAAGCACAGCTGCTCCGCCGCATGGAGGGGCTAATGACGTTGGGATTACTGGGAGGTTCCTGCTGACCGGCCTCCCGCGCCTGGCTCAAGGCTAGCTGCACCTCTCTTCGAACTGTTTCTTGTATGCTCGCCTGTGTTGCGCGCAGTTGCTCTTCAAGATCGAGGAGGTGTTGTGCCTGTCGGCCCTTGCTCCTCGACCGACTCCTGTAAGTCTCTGCCTCCTGCGGGAAACCAACCTTCCACGGGACGACGCCAACGCCTCGTGTACGTCCAGGGTGCTCAGGGTTCTGTAGGGCCCTTGTTAGCTCATCGTTCTCCCTATTTGGCACGAAGATGCCTTGGGCCGACTCTTCGTGCGCCTCTTGAAGCCTTCTTGCAACATCTCTGATCCTTTCACCAAAAACTGGCCTACCGTCGTCGTCAAGGCCGCCGTCATGACCAAAGAACCAATTCCTCGATCCGTCGGACCATCTCATTGTTACGGGCTCCACACCTTTACAAGCGGTCATGTTCCCTCTTCTCCCATTTGGGTATCGCCTTGCGGTAACCACCGGGGCGAGACGATGGTGGTATTGCTTCTTTGCCGCATTTTGCTTATTCTTTTCACTCATACTCGACCTTGTTGAGAAGTTTTGTACCCTACAAATTCATCCCAATGATCTTGCGACTTAGGGTATTTATTGAAGTCGGAGTACATTATTCTTAACGTGCTCGTTGTTTAACTTCTTCTTGAACGTCTGGAATGCCATTGCCATCTTCTTCAATGTGTAACTCTTCACCTTCGCTCGTTCCCTTCGGGAAGGTGAAAACTTGTTTCATATCGGTCCATAAGGTGTTCTTGAGGTCTGCAGTACGTCGTCCCATTTGACAATGCTAATGGGCACATGGTCCCTAACAATCGTTCCGAAGTCGATCTAAACGCCCAATCGCCGATGTTGGGCTTCAGAGGCTCGCCTTCCTCGTGACTTCGGTGATTATGTGCCTTGACTTCGCCTCTTACTTTGACCTCGCCGACGGATCGGTCTCGGTTTGACCGGACCGGGTGGCTTCTACCTCGGTGGCTTATGCGGCCTCACCGGCTTCCTCATCGGCCTCGGTGGCTTCTACGGCCTCACCGGCCGCCGCAGTTCAACTCGTCATCCGGATCAGTCCCAAACATCTCCATCAAAATTCTTCATCACCAATCCCTCCGCCGCCATTGTAACAAATAAAGGCATTGAAAATACAAGTGCATCCTCACATAAGGCATCGATAAATTGCTTGCAAGTTTTAACTAACTTGTGAAGCTAAATCGGATAGTGAAGCTAACGACCCTACAAACATTATATAAGCGAGAGATGCTTAATGATCATTTTGAGGAAATCAAATAAGCACCGCAATGCTTTAGGTCACGAACAAACAATTCAACAATGCCGCAGCGAATAGAGGCTAGAGCAATGTCAGATGTGAAATAAGTCAAGAATTAACAGGCGACACGGATGACCTCTCGTCGGAGGGAGTTGTAACGGCGGCGACGCTGGAGAGGGTTGTCGTGGGCGGCGGCGGCGACACGGACGGTGGTGTCGGAGAGGTTGTAGGGGGCGGCGATCGGGCGGCGGCGTCGTCGGAGGGTTGTCGGCGTGGGCGACACGAGCGGCGGCGACGCCGGAGGGGTTGTCGGCGGGGCGACCTGAGCGGCGGCGACGTCGGTGGTCGTGGTGGCGGCGACACGGCGCCGGCGACATCACGCAGCGTCGTCCGAGGGTTTGTAGGCGGCAGCATGGGGACGGTAGCGTCGGAGGGTTTCTAGGCGGCGGCGAATCCGGTGGCGGCGGTGTCGACCTAGGTTAATTTGGCGCGTTTAGGTGAGTGTTTTGAAGAACTGGGGAAACGGACATATAGGGGCATCAATCGGTTGATTCTAAAACCGGTATTAACTCCACTATCAATCCCGTTGGAATATTAAACCGAGCAATGTAGGCCTTCATCCGGTTGGATTACTAAACCGATTAATGATCCTTTTTCCCAAAAAAATTTGTGTTGCGGGGCGTAAGGGGGCTCGAACATGGCGGCACGATGAGCCCAGCTTTCGCCTCATGGCTGCTAACCAGTTGGACGCTATACGCGTCTTTGCAAAGGGGAGCGCATTGTTTAAATGGATTGAAAATATGTATTATGAGAATTTCCAGCAAATGAGGTTTCTTTTAATATTGTAAGTATTGTTCGTAAATAGTTTATTATCACTCATCATCACGAAATATTATGAAATATTCATTGTAATGTTTAAATTCACATCGTCACTAGAAATTACATTAAAGAGTATAAAATTCCAGTTAATTCCGTTTAGTAGAATAAATATCGGAAATTCCATTAAAATTCTCACAGGATACATTTTGGACTTAAAAAGAAGATTCGCATGAAATTAAGAAAACTAAAACTACTACATAATGTCTAATCGGCGCCGCCCATCGCCATCCTTGCTATCCTCCTCCTCGTCGTAAATAAATAAATCATTGCCACCCTCGTCCCATTGTCGTGGTCTCGACGACGAGCCATTGCCGTCGGCTTCGTCGTCACCGCCGAGTTCGGGTCGGTCGTCGCCGCCCTCCGGATCGTCGGAGATCGTCGTACATGTCGTCGTCGGACCACCATGGCGCCTCATCCTCTTCGAACGGTACCCTCGAGAGATGCCACCGTGGAGTGGCAAAACTCGAGAGCCTCAGCAACCGGTGGTGGCGACGCAGCCGGCGATGAATCAGAGCTAGAAGACATGGCGGCGGAGGTATAAGCGAGGGAAACTAAGCTCTGTGTGTGTGATGTTGATTCCGTCCAAATTTATAAGGGGCCTGACTGATCTTTCCATTTTTCCTCGTGTGTTGGAAAATGTAGCTGCACGCGCGGCTCGCCTCCCCGATTAATTACATCGGGGAGGCGAACAGGAGCGACGCTTAGCGAACCGGAGGAAGGGGATAGAACTGACGCGTGGGGCATCGAAGCCTTTCATTCCCGGTTTAAAACACCCACCGAGACTGATAGAGACAATCGACCAGGCCCGCATAAGCGATGGTCACAAAATTACGTAATCGTAAAGACGCCTATCGGTCCGGTTGGTGGTTTAAACCGGGCGTGAGAGCGATCAATCCTGTTAAAAATAAAAGCCGGATTAACGTTTTTGTGACGCGTGGGCCCAAGTTTTCTGCATGCGTTGGTGTGCCTTGATCCGGTTTGTGGTTTAAACCGAGTAATGGTCCCATTTTTCCAAAAATGTGTTTGTAGAAGCGAAGCGGGGCTCGAACATGGCGGCACAGTGAGCCCGCGTTTTTGCCTCGCGCTACTAACGAGTTGGACGCTATACGCTTGTCGGTATAAGTGGGGGCGCATTGTTTAAATGGATTGAAAATATCTAGAAAATGAGGTTTCTTGTAATATTGTAAAGATTGTTCGTAAATAGTTTATTATCATTATAACATACTTAAATATTATGAAATATTCACTGTAATATCTAAATTCCTGTCGTCACTAGAAATTACATTAACTAGTATAAAATTCCAGTTAATTCCGTTTAATAGAATAAATATCAGTAAATACGCTTTCGCTGCGCGCTACTAACCAGTCGGACGCAAAACGCTTGTCGAAAATGAGGTGTCTTCGAAAAAATAATTTAGTACATATATGATTATCAGAAAAATAATGATAAATAGTACATATATGCAACTACTTTGTTTTTACAAGTGATCCTTCGTTGTGGTCATGGCGTACGTAAGGGGCATCGTCATCACCATTGAGGATAGTAATGTCTACATCCACCGAGAAAGGCGGCAGCTCGTTGAACTGATTATACTCTTCTTCATCCGTTACACCCTCAACTCCGGCAATCCTTCTTTTACCAGGAAGAACAACATGGTGTCTTGGCTTATCAGTATTACAAGTATTATCCTTCTGCCTTTTGGTAATCCGTCCCTTTTGCATTTTCGGTTTGCTATCCATGTCAATCACATAGAAAATCTGTGTGACATCATTGGCAAGCACGAACGGTTCGTCCCTGTAGGCCACTTGCTTAAGGTCCACGGTTGTCATCCCGTACTCGTCAATCTGGACAGCTGTCAGTTTGACCCATTGGCATCGAAATAGAGGGACTTTCAAAGGTCCGTACTCGAGCTCCCAGATTTCCTCTATCAAACCATAATAGGTGTCCATGTTTCCATTTTTATCCAATGCATCAATTCGAACACCGCTATTTTGGTTCGTGCTCTTGCTATCCCGAGATGCAAGATAAAATGTGTATCCATTTATCTCATACCCTTGCCATGATACGATTGTCATTGATGGTCCCCGAGCTAAGAGTTGCAATTGTTCGTGGACACCCTCCTTGCCCAACAATTTGTTTTTGTAGCCAACCGCCAAAACTCTCTACTTGCTTGTTTGCGATCCACTTTTCTCGACCTCCCTAGGTATTCGTCTCGTAGAATCTTCTCGTGGTCATCGACATATGGAGCCACTAAAGTCGCTTGCTTAAATCTTGTGAAATGTGCTTGTCTAAATGACGGTATATCTTTGCAAAAGGATTCTTTTCTCCTATAGTGCCTTTTCCTTGTAGCCTCCCCTCATAGCGTGATACAGGCACGCCAATCGGATTCAATTCATTAATGTAGTCGATGCAAAACTCAATCACCTCTTCTGTGCCAACACCCTGGGCAATGCATCCTTCTGGGCGAGACCGGTTACGAACATATTTTTTAGCACACCCATGTACCTCTCGAAAGGGAACATCTCTGTGTAAGAAGACGGGTCCGAGAATTTCTAATTGTTTCACCATGTGAACCATGAGATGGACCATCATATCAAAGAAGGACGGAGGAAAGATCATCTCAAGGTTGACCAAAACAGCGACAATATCATCCTGTAGATTACATAACTTATCTGGATCTATGACCTTTTGTGATATGGCGTTGAAGAACGAGCACACCTTCACGATTGTCCCTCGTACCTTGTCTGGCAGAACACCTCTCAACATCACTGGCAACAACTGGGTCATCAACACGTAACAATCATGCGATTTCACCCATTACGATTTTATTCTCTTTTGTGTTTATAAGTCTTCTTATGTTCGACGAGTATCCGGAAGGGACCTTAACATTGTTTAACAACTTAATCATGTTCTTTTTCTCTTCTTTGCTTGGAGTGTAGCTCGCAGGATGGAGGTAATGCCCTTTGTCTCTTTCTTGCGGATGTAATTCCTGCCTGAGTCCTAATAGTTGTAAGTCCTTCCGTGACTGAATAGTATCTTTTGATTTGCCGTACATATCTAGGAATCCTAGCAAGTTCACGCAGACATTCTTCGTTATATGCATAAAGTCTAATGAGTGGCGAACCTCTAAGTCTTTCCAGTAAGGCAAATCCCAAAAAATTGATTGCTTCTTCCAACTAGCCTTCTTCTTAGCTTCTTCAGGAAGGAGTGATGGGACATGTTTGCTACCATGACCCTTTCCAAATACGATTTTCAGATCCTTCACCATGGAAAATAAATCTGCCCCACTGTGATGCTTAGGTTTCTTGCGGTTCTCTTCCGTCCCATCAAAATTAACTAAGTTACTCCGTAACGGGTGCTTCAGGTTTAGGAACCTACGATGACCCATGTATACAACCTTCCGAGAGTTTGTCAGGTACTTGTCTTCCATATCGTCCAAGCACTCGATGCGGGCTTTATATCCCTTGATAGATAGGCCCGACAGTTACCAAGTCTGGCTACCATTGATGGTCACGAATAGTAATGCACGTGGGTGAAGTACTCTCTTTGTATTCATCCCATACACGCACACCATCGTTCCACAATGTTAGCGAGATCTTCGATCAACGGTTTTAGGTACACATCGATGTCATTCCACGTTTGCTTGGGGTCTTGGATCAAGAATGGCATCATAATATAATTCCGCTTCGACACAACCAAGGAGGAAGATTGTAGATACATAGAGTCACTGGCCAGGTACTGTGATTGGTGCTCAACTCGCCGTAGGGGTTCATCCCATCTGTACTCAACGCAAACCGTATGTTCCTCGCATCGCTTGAAAACTCCGGGTATTTCCTATCAAGTTTTCGCCACTGCGACCCATCTGCGGGATGTTTTAGCTTTCCATCAACGTTACGAGCATCGCTGTGCCAACGCATCATCTTCGCATGCTCTTTGTTCGCAAACAGACGCTTCAACCGAGGAATTATAGGAAAGTACCACACCACCTTAGCGGGGTTCTCTTCACCTTACGTGCCCCCTCTACCTCACCTGCGTCATCACGCTTGGTCTTATACCGCGATGTTTTGCACACCGGACAGGCTTCCAAATTCTCACACTCATTGCGATAGAGGATGCAATCGTTACGGCATGCATGTATCTTCTGTACCTCCAAGCCCAAAGGACAGAGAGCTTGCTTGGCTTCGTACGTAGTTTCAGGCAATGTGTTACCCTCTGGAAGCAACTTCTTCATGAGGCCTAACAACTCGTTGAATCCCTTATCAGACAATCCATTTGCCGCCTTCCATTGCATTAGTTCGAGTGTGGTACGCAACTTTACGTGCCCCGTCCGCAGCTTTGGATACAACAAGTGTTTCATAGTCCTCCCAAAGGCGCCAAACTTTTCATAATGCCTTTATCAACGTATTCTCTCTCTCCATCAAGCAAATCTGGTCTATATCATCGCCGCCAAACTCCCCGCATATGTTCGAAATAACTGTGTTGGCAGGCGTTAGAGATATTATCGTCCACTGTTCTTCTTCACCCGTAATCTCTACTTACGTGCTTGGTCCAACAGTATAATTTTCCATAAAACCTCTTGAGATCAAATGAAAATAAATTTGCTCACAGCTTGCCCACTCTTTTGATTCTTGCAATCAATACATGGGCAACATATATAGTCTAAGGTAATATTGGTTTCAACATGACGAATAAAAGTTTCTAAACCCTCCACGAATCATGAGGAACATCGGTCCATGTACATCCATCGCCGATCCATCTGCATTATACATATTCATAGCATTGAGTGTAACGATACCTTGTGATCAAATACACATATTGATACCATACAAACAAACATCTTGCAAGGCTAAATACTCTGGGTGAATCAAAGAAAGATCATCCATCATTGATACTATTAGGAATTTGGTGTAGATATGTGGAATTAAAAATAATAATATTTTTAACATCCATCATTCATGAAATACCCTTCCCAATCCTTGTCCCCTCCATTAATCAATGCTAGTACACATGCAAACATGATTTAACAATACACATACAAACATAATCCGATACTTCACATACAAGCATCCAATGATAGTACACATTAAAATGCATCAATAAACATACAAAGTCTGCAGCACGTACAATTATAATAATTGTTTAGACAACAACAATTCTTAAATACATAAAAATTAAATTAAAAAGTACAACATAGAATGTGATCTCGATGTCTCAATCACACTCTATGGGAACGTGACTTCCCCTTGCCCTTGCCCTCGCTGCCCTCGCCCTCGCCCCCTTGCCCTCGCCCTCGCCTTTGCCCTTGCCGCCCTTGCCCTTGCCCTTGCCCTTGCCCTCATTACCACCATTCCCGTCGCCATCGCTGTCGCCATCGCTCTCGCCCTCGCCCTCGCCCTCGCCCTCCTCATCACCACCGCCACCGCCATCGTCGCGACGTGGCACATCATTGGTCGCCACGTATTTTTTGTCTTTTGCGCTTTTTCTGTGGGTATTCCTTCCCCCACAACAAGCAATGGTGGAGGGGCAAAAACACTTTAGAAAACAGCACATTTTGGACCTAGTTGGAGGGAGCGTGGTTTCGATGTTAGTGGCGTTGTCACCGGTCCAACAAGACATCCTAAATCTGGACGGAAATTTAATGGAAAAAACACAGACAAAGGTCGGCATTTGTAGTTGCGCCGGTAGCAGTGGCGGCGGTGGCGGCGGCGGCGGCGGTGGCAGTGGTGGCGGTGGGATCAGAAACGAGGACGCGATGCCGGTGGATAAATGTACCTCAGCGGCGTGGCCGCAGAGGCGCTGACGAATGGGCGGGCGCGCTGCGACGACGAGAGCGGCGAGGCCGGGGCCGTGGTGACGACGCAGCGGCGGCGGCGACACGAGCGTTGTTCGATGATGATCCGATCCCTTTCACCGCTTCCCAGTAGCGGCGAAGAGAGGCCCCCTCCTCCTTGCTCTCGCCTCGGCAGCTCCTTGCTCCTCGGCTCGGTCTCCGCTCCTTCCTCACAAGCGCGCGCGAAGCCTCTCGGCAAGTGCGGCGATAAGAAGACGACGCAGATGACTTTTTGTTACGGAGGAGAAATGGCTCCAATTATCGGAGCCAGATAGTCCCGGTTTGTAACACCAACCGACTAATAGTAAATATCGATCCGGGTTGTAACACCAACCGGCCTTTTATGACAGAGAAATGGCGTCAATTATCGGAGTCGGTGTTAGTCCCGTTGGTATCACCAACCGACTAGATCCCACCGCCAACTTACGCTAATCGACCTATTGGTCCCGGTTGGTGGAACCAACCGGCTCAAACCGCCTTTTGCCTCGTTACCATTGAACCGGATCGAAGTTAACCTCAGTCCGGTTTGATGGAACCTGATCGATGTCTTGGGATAGAAGGTCCGTTCCGTAGTAGTGCGTAGAACCAGGGTACGTACGCACGTGTTTACTTTTGCTCTACTTCTTTGATTGAATTGATTCCGGAAAATATCAGGGTTGCTCTTTAACCTAGGTTCGATCGGTGTTATTGCATGATCACGATCCAGGGCTGAACAGTATGCATTAGTGTCTATTCAGCTATTCTGTTGGTGCATGTTTCTTTAATTAATCTATCTAAGGATCATCCTCATGCATGTTTAATTATGTGTAGTGCATTTTTTTATTGCCTGTTTATTAATTACTCATCCTTCTCTTCTTCATCCTTAACTTGCAGTGGTCCTGCAACATTTTGGCCATTCTGATGATGCTTCTGGTGGTCGCGCCTCGAGCCGTTTGCTGCAGGAGCTTCGAGGAGTTCTTTGTCTGCGCCATCTGCACGTTCATGACCCTACTGGTGCCATGCCTTGGGAGCATGACGGCGGACGCCATCCCCGACGAGCACGGGAGGCTGGTGAACATATCGCCGAACGGTTTCACCGCGTGCGAGGAGCACGTCGGGCGGCTCGTCTTCTTGGTCGCGTCGATGGCGAGCCTCTGGCTGATCTACCTCGTCCACGACGATGTGTACATTGGCGCCAGGCGGCCTCTGTGGATGGCCGCCTACGCCACGATGGGCGTCACGTTCTTCGTTGCGAACGCCGTTTCTTGGACCATGGTACGTACGTCTCCACCGCCTTGCTCGTTACTCTCTCCATTCCGAATTATATTTCACTGTTGACTTTTAAATCTCCATTTTGACTCATCGTCTTATTCAAAAAATATATGTAAATATTATTTATTTTGTTATGATTTGTTTTAACATTAAACATACTTGAAGCATAACTTTCATTTTTTTATGTTTGAACAATTTTTTTGAATAAGACGAATGGTCAAAAGGTTTGTCCAAAAGTCAACAATGAACTATAATTTGGAACGGAGGGGGTCCTTATTTTGTTGTGATTTATTTTATCATTAAATATACTTTAAGCATGACTTTCATTTTTTTTCATATTTGCACAATTTTTTTGAATAAGACAAATGGTCAAAAGGTTTATCCAAAAGTCAATAGTGCACTATAATTTGGAACGGAGGGAGAATTTGTTTGTTCCAGCTATTGTATTATATATATCGAGACAATGTTGATCTGTTTGTCTTTTTTATATATATATGTTTGACTAGTTTTTTCCCCCTACGCAGGGTTATTTTCTACGTGGTGAGCTGGAAGCAAAACAAAAGAAGGACATGCAAGGGTGGACCAAGACATGTACTTAGTAGAATTACGCTCTAAAAATAATGTGAAAACAACAGTTCCCCGACTAGGATTTCTACCGTGGTCATTTGGAACTAATTAATGTGTATATATCTTGCTGCTCCTAATTGATACTCCATATATCACTGCTTAGTGGTGTTTCTGTACACAACTCTGAAATTTCTAATACCTTTTCTTCAAAGTATCATGTTCAGCTTTTCTCCATATGACCTAAAAATCTAGAGAAATTTTACGGTATACGTAATTGAATAAGGATCGTTCATTTGTCTCGATCAAACGGTTCAGATTGATCTTGATTTTTTATACAACCACATACTACCACAGCAGTATGCTGTGTGTGGAACGTCCTCTAAATGGACGGTCAGATCTGAATTATACCACCGCCCTAGTATATTTACCAATGTGTACCGTAAAAGGCCACCGAGAAACCTATCAAAATATTCAGATGTTCCTCTCAATCCATACATGCCAGCAGACGAGGATTATGATCCCATCCTCCTTCCATCTTGATACTTGATCCTAAAAATCGGCTTGCATAAAAAGATCGTGCCGACTAGAAGCGACTATAAAGGCTTTGCGCTATCATTCTATCAAGAGTACGTAAAAAGAAAAAATGGATAATTGCCACTCTATGTGTCAATTACACGCATATGTCATAGACACCTAAAGTGACATTTTCTAACATAGAACCGAGAATTGAAGAGTGACAACTATCCAAGTCATTGAAAGAAAAAAATGAAACAAACACACACGCGCGCGCGTACGTGTGTGTGAAGATAGAAGCGGAGAAAAAAAAAAATACAACATACATGTGCAAACATATCTAAATAACTATGTTTGTCTACCATATATATCATTGCATAAGAAATGGCTCTCATCTTCTATTGAAAAAATAGCCTAAAGTAGAAATCCTAGACGGGAAACTTTTTTTAAGACGGAAAACACGTTCTTTTACATTATTTAGAGCGAATCTAGTATATTTGCCTTGGTCGACTTGGATCCTTCCTTCTCTTTGCCTCATCGCCACGGACAAAAAAACTCCGCACAAAAAAGGGGCGTCAAACACACAAAAAAAAAAAGACAATTAGAAGGAATGTTACTCCTACCTATCAAGCTCGATCAATCAAACAATGATCAAAATCAAATCAAGCTAAGGCGAGCTGTTGAGACATAGGCCTTGTACATTCTAGCTTACCGTAGCGTAGCGTTTCAGTATAATTTATCTTTTTTATATAGCCTAATTGATGTAATAATTTGTAATGATTTTTTAAAGTTTTTAGTAGTCCTCTTAAATATTCTAAAACTATTTTTAAATTATTTTTTATAACATTTAAACCTCTCTTTAAAGACTCTCAAATTTTATTGAAACGCTACGCTACGCTACACCAAGCTCAAATGTACAAGGCCATAGTTCGTACATACCATGATCCAGGAAACGGCCTGACCGACGAACAACGTGACGCCCAGCATTTATTTCCCTCTCCGATTCAGACTTTCTCATGGCCAGCAGGCCAGGGTAAACCATTAACTCATGTTTTTTGATGTGCGATTAACTCATGTTCAACTCCACAACATAAATTTTCCATCAAAATCATAAACCACGGTTTACTAGCAGAGTACTGAGCAGCTAAATTGCTGGAATTCAAATTAAGCAATAAGCACCCTATCACGATCCATCGATGCACTCTAGATGACTTCAGCGGTACTGCAATGGTAAAAAGTGGTCCATTTGTTAGAATTTGAATTGGAATGGTAACAAATAAGAAAAATCAAAACTTGAAAAATCATGACAAAACGAACTAAACAATACGAGGTTATCTGCAAGAATACAAGACATTCTATATGATAGAAATAATAGAAAAAATGTATCACTGCATATAGCACATTAAAATCTAGAACAGCAAAATAGAACTATACTATCATATTAATGCTTAGATGGATAAGTAAGCAATGCAATGCCTTATACCAAATGAACTGCAGTTATAGTGCGCTCAACAAGCAGATATGCACTTACAATATGCAGAAAAACTATCAATCGTACAAACGTATGTGGCACCATTTTCTTAGAACTACTTCAGCCCTATTTGACCCTTATCATGGTCCATAAAAAGCTAAAATTAACGCAATTGTAGCACTAAACTAGAATTGGTATACTCATACTTCTGCAGTACGTAGTTGGCTCAACAGAAACAAAGTACATGCATCTACAAAGATTATCGTTGATCATTGTGCATGGCACAGGATAGCCCATGCACAGGATAGCATTTAGCTAAGCCAATGTCCTTAGATTTCTGCGGAAACACTGGCGGCAGCACATCAGCCCATACTTCCTGATCAGCTCATGAGGTTTGCCTCAGACCTGGCTGCAAGCAAGAACAAAACTAGGGTCAGGTCAAACATTTAGAAGGGCCACAACTTCAATCAATTCGCATAGGACTGAGTAGCAAAGTCAGTAATCCAAAACATCCTTCAATCTCATATTTGCTTCACCAAAAAAGTGTGTTTCTAACAACAAATGGTTGAAACTGTTAGATATAATCTTGACATCTACTAGAAGATTGTAGAAGGAGAAGCTAGTTGGTAGCTATATGGAGATGCTAGAAACATCTAGAACATTTATTAATTCATAGATGAACTAGATACTAGAAGCATCTAACTATTATTAGGACTAAAATATTAATAGCTAGATGTAGAATGTTCTAGATATATAGGATGAGCTAAGATTAGCTTAACCTATAAATAGAACATGTAAGAGCATTTGTAAGCCAAGCTTGAGAACTAGTTCAATGTATACTTCAGCTATAATATAGTGAGCCTCAATTGCTTCCTAAGTGAACATTACTGTGAGATCTTGTGAGAGCTTTGCTTGCTGTTTGTGTCAGCTCTTGGGCCAACAGAAACTGCTTAGCCACATCACCTTTGTCCTCAAGTCTTCTATAGTCAGTTCATATCACTGCCCTTCCTCCAGCCCTATATTCACAAAGGAAGAAAATGCTTAGAGAAAAACCTGAAAGAACAATGAAAAAGAGAGTGGATAGAATAAGAAAGATCTGTTTACCCTAAACCAAGATACTGCCTCGGCAACAATCGCAAGACCGGCCAATATAAAATAGAAGATAGAGCGGTTGTCTAGGTGCTCCGCATGCGGGGCTTTCATCCCCTCCGGCAGGATGGGCTCGTAGGACAGCAGGTACAGGGAGTACACCCCGAATACTGTGAAACCAAGGTAACTTAGCCTAGTGATGTGTCAACTAAAATTTTTTTGTCTTTGAGCGTTCAAACAATCCATATATAAAAGAGACTATCCCAAGAACCCAACAAATGGAGAAAGTTCCAACAACCCATGGGAGATGCTCGACTGGAATCAACGGGTGAACTTGAACCATCAGTGTCATTCCTGTTCCGAAGGCAATTGCTCCATATAGTTGTCACTTATTCCATATATCTTTGTCCTACAAATTGCATAAGCCTAATCAAATCAAATATACAATCAATTAGATTTTATGGAAATTTCATTAATATTTATTGCACGAGGATGGCAAAAAATTAAAAGAGAAACATGTCATACATAATAGAGGTGCTAATGAGTTCAAAGTTCAAACATCCAAAACATAAAATAGAATTAATTTATCCACCCTAACCCAAACTCAAATACAATTTTATAAAACCTAGCCTAACCCAACACGTATGGTATTTAGGGTATGTTTGGGTGGAGACCCCGGTTCGACCCGCCAAACGTGGGCTCTCTAGCAGCGCGGGCGCGAGAATCCTCCACCTGCGCCAATTCTGCTTTCGCCGTTTATAGTGCATGGGCGCGGGCGTCTCGGGCACGGGCGATTCCGCGTGCATGCCGACAGATGGCGGGGCACGCTTGGGCATCAAAACAAACGTGCCCTTAAACCCAAACCATCGCAACAATTAATTTAATCACCCTAACCCAAACTCAAACATTTTTGTGGAACCCAGCCTGCCTAACCCAACACGTATGACATTTAAACCCAAACCATCGCAACCCACTTCTCTAATATGGGGTCAACCCATTACTCAACCCCACTTGAACCCATTGTTCAACCCAATTTTATACAAGGTCTATGCCTGTGGAAAAAACACCTCAATTTTTAAACCTCATATTTGCACTATAAAATTTCCAAGGTGTTGGCCTAAATTTGTTGAGTATTAATCAACTCCGTGGAATCTACTTTGCCTATAATTTTTGTTCTTTTTAAAAGAGATTTTTGGTATTTCAGCTTGCTTTGATATTTGTTGAGTGTTAATCAACTCCATGTAGTCAAACCTAACAAAAGCAGGCTTTGGTATTTCAGTATCTAGAGGTTGGGCAACAAAAAAACTAAAATATCAAACCAAAGTATATAATTTTTGTTCTTTATTAAAAGAGATTTTTCTTGCTTTGTTTTGCTACAGTAGCCAACTTCTGGATATTGAAATACCATAGGTACCAATTATGTCGGTTATCATCCTCTCCTCTTTTCTATTCCTAGCAATTCTCGACCCAACTAGCCCAACCTCTATATACTGAAATACCAAAGCAGGATGACGACGAAGAATCGCAGGAGGTGGCAACGATATGGCTGCCAGACTTGGAAGGGAAGAACAATGGTTTCAGCATTATTGTCCTAGACAAAGACAACCAAACAAGGAACAAACTAATTCCATCAGTCACGAACTCACCCTTCTTTAATTCCCACCTTAGATAGTCTTGGATGGATGAACCAAACACAACCTATTCCTAAAGTGCAAAAAAATTAAAGAGGTTTGATGAGTGGTTGAGCTTGAAAACGAGGGATTGAAGTTCTGTGATTGTTAGGGTCCTTTCCAAGTCCTACGAGTCATTTGGAGTTTGAATGAGGGGATGCAATGGAAAATTTATGCATTATTGTCGATGTGGTGGTTTCACATGAACACAACATCCCTAGGAGAGTTGAAATTTAGTCTGAATGAATTAACATTAAGGATGATGGAAACTGTTAAGGAATTGGAGGAATTAACGAGCTAGGTCTGAATTGTGACAATAAGGCTCAGATTAAGGTGCCAAGATGGTTTCTTCCTGAAATGTGTTTTGTCAAATTTAACACCGATGGATCTTAATCTTCCGCAACAGAAGACTGGCAGTTGGGGGGGTAGTAGCTACTAGCTAGAGATGAAGTGGGAGACATTCTGAGCATGGCTGCTGGAAAGATTGAGGATTGTCTCAATGTTGAGTATGCTCAAACTGTGCAGTTCTTCAAGCTCAATATATGGGGTGTTCAAACATTTTCTTGCAAAATGGATGCTTTAAGTCTGTTGATGGAAATCACCCAAGGGCCAGGATAAACCACCAAAAAGCACGCTAGCAATTCTGATCAGGAGGTCGGATAGTTGTTAAAGCATTTTCAGAATGTTAAGTTGATGCACTGCTCAAGAAGTTGAACATAAGTATCCATGATCTGGCTAAACAAGGGGCAAGCACACTGTTGGCGATTCTTACGCTCAAAGAAATTAATCCGCAAGCGGACGGATATCGCTTGTAGTTTTCACCAGGAGTATTCCTAGAGTTATCGAATCCACAGGGAACGAGGGTTTAAAGAGATAAACCTCTATATCTTAATTATTTAAAATACCAGCCAGTCTAAGTAACGGGGTTAGGATAAATGAAAAAGACCGGGACACACACACACACACGATAAATATTCACACAAATTAAGAGAAAGCTACTGTAGCTAGATAGACAGTTGGGAGGACAACGAGACAAGTTTAATAAGTTCTCAAAATCATGTGATTCAGTTTAATTGAGCGAGCTTAGGGTAATCAACCAGTGGTTCACTTGGTATTCGTCGTCGGAGCTCGGACACTCACTACCACCCGCAATCCTGAATTGGAATCCCGAATGGTTATGATCGTTCCGATTTGGCTCTACTGGTCCAAAGCCGGACGCTGTGAGTTACGCACGAGATACTTAGTATCTACGGATGGATAGGGCTGTCACCACCTACCACCTACCACATATACGTGGGCCCGGGTGTAAACCGAGTTAGTCCTAGTTTCAGACACCACGTCTGCTACTATTTCTAATCAATCTTCTTCAGTACTAAAAGAAGTTGATCTACTTCAATTCCTGGCTCTAACAGTATATGAGTGAGAACCTAAACTGATTCCAGACGAATACAAGCTACCGGTAAGGCAAATCTACACAACTCATTTATGTAGATATACTCAGCTCAAATAAAGTTCAACACATAAGCAATGAATGAAGTGATCTCACTAATTGAAACAATTAGGAAAGGGTACAAGAGCTATCACTTGAATTCCCGAAGACACTTCCGGAACTCCGAGCGTCAGCTCGACTTGACTCTAACTCCCAACTTCTACTAACTAAGAGCTACTCTACTAAGTGGAATGAAAGTGTGGGAAAATGTTGTGTGTTGTGTTACAAGTGAGGAGAGGGGGTCTATTTATAGTGCTCCGAAGCCAACCGGGGTGCTCCACGTGTAGGAACACGTGTCATGCAACCCTCCTTCAAAGGGGAATCCGAGGGGGCTCAAGAGTGGGTTGGCCGACCCAACTTCTTCACTTCCCGGCCGTGGATTTCTTCTAGGATTCTTCGTTGATGGTGTAGATTAACCCCTTAAGCCGATGGATCAAATGGACTTGCGCAAGAAAGGAATCCAAAGGAATCCTATGCTCATTTGTGAAGCAACCGTGTCCATTCGATCAAACCGACGGTAGTGGACGGTCTAGATGTCATCATTTTGTGTTTTTATGCCACTGGGGAGAAGACAGAGCTAGATCGGTGACGTGGCCAGGTCAGCCGGCCTGGCATTTTGCCCGGTCTGGCTCTGGTTTGTCCCATTTTGTACCTGTAGACCCAAAACTCATCAAAACTTGTGGAACTTTATCAGAATAAATAAAATGTTAGTATAAACCTTGATTTTCCCTCGAAATGCCGGAATTCCGAAATATGTTGACGTATAGAATTGGTGTTTATTTGACATCAACACACCCGCAACTTGAACTTTTGCTCGTCCTCGAGCAAAGAGCCCAAATGAGAACCCGGTGGATCAGGATAGCATCAATATCATTATTCAATAAATACTAAGTATACAAAATTGTACCACATTATTTGTTGACAAAAACTCGTACAAGTGTACCCCAACTTTCATCAAACTCACGAGGTTTTTTAAAATCTCCCCTTTTGTTTTAGCGGTTGAAAGATGGAATAACTTTGATAGAACTTTGTCAACTCAGCCCTTTTCAAGCTATGTCTCGGGGTTTTTCTTTTCTTTTCAAAATGTTCATTTCTCATTATTACTCTCAGATCTCTGAGTGGTATTTGATCCTCACCCAGGCCTTTTTATTGATGGCCTTCTTTCCTCCTATTCTATGATTTATGTGGAGCTCATAGGTATGGAAATGTGGCCTACTTAGGTTGTATAATTTTGTAAAGTCAAAAATAGATCCTAGGGAATTTTGTACAACTTCGCATTCTGGTCATTAGAATAATAACGTCCAGGATGAGGGAGAGAATGAACTCACGCCAAAGGAATAAAGAAACACAAGTGCGAGTGATGAGGGATACTAATGAGTCCGCCCCATCAGATCTTGTGTTTATGGAAAGGTCTATTTGACTTCTTTATTTGATTTGAGATCCTTCTTCAATCTAGAATTTTGAGAGGCAAATTTCTCTTTTTTTATGAATAAAAATAGAAGGAGATGATGGTTCTCTCTTCCTCTTTTCTTTTTCTTTCATTTTTTTGTTTGCCTCAATTTTCTATAATTTTGAGGAATAAATCTTTTATTATTTTGGAAGTCTTTTTGGGAGACCAAATGGGGTAGATATATGGTGGACTCACGAAAAAGAATTTGGCTCATTTTTATAGGGAGGAATATCTGGCGAGATGTATGCCGCACTCCAATGTGGAATTCAGCATTACCAGATACAGAGGCTAGCAATCAAAGGGTACGCGAAAGGAAATGACCAGCTTTGAAGAGCACTAATTCCTAAGGATTTACTTTTGACAAAACTCAACACAACCAAAGTGGCTGAATGAAGGCTTTGAATTTATTTAGCATTTTTTGCTCTGGTAGGACGAAAAAGTCTAATGAGGAACTTCAAAATAATTTTCTCATTTCAAAATAAATTCCGAGACTATGCCTTAGTAGAGGCATAAGTAACTAGGTCCTTATCTCTGTTATATCATATCCCTCAGCAACTTAGAATTGGTTTAATAATGTTAACACTCGATGAGCAAGATTAAGCAGGATGACTACTCATGCTAATAATTGTCAAACTTGAGTGAGAGTACTAAATTGTAGACTCAGCATTTGTATCATAATAATAGAGCAATGTTCATCATATCCTTTCTAGGTAAAATCAACATTTATACATTTTATTCAAAGGAAAATATTTTTGGTATTTTTAGATTTTGCAAATTTTTAAAGTTTTTGAATATTTCATTTTTTTAAGGGCATACTATTAACCAAACACAGAGCTAACATTATTCACATGCGAGGCAAGACAATTTAGGATTTTTGGTAAGACAGATCAGGAAAGAATTACTGAGAATTAATCTGGCAGGGTATTAGCAAGGTACGGCAAGACAGCAAGCATGGAGGCCACAGCAGGCAGCGATAGAGAGCAGGACACACCTATTGAGCCGGAGGGTCAAAACCAATGTGCTGGAACCATGCCGCAAGGGCATCGTTCGTGGCAGTGTTGTGGTGGTATTGGCTCTAAGGTCACGGGTGATGTCCTCGTGGTACCTAGTGTGATGGGCCAACATTTGGTGCACGTGACCCATGTCGTCAACTAAGGTATCCATTCTCTGTCCTAAGGCATGGACGTCCTGTGCGAAGGGCTCGAAGTAGGAAGGGTAACGGGCCGACGACGGTCCTCCTCGTCCTATCTCAGGTCCTTGCTCACGAGGTGAGTGGGTCCATCCGGCATCAAACTGCCGTGAGCTACCGGCCACATAGTTGTCCGTGCCCCAACCTCCATACTCACGTGGAGCAAAGGCGAACGGGTTCCATTGATCCCAACCCGCACTATAATTGGATTGATGAGGGGCTGCAGCTGCCCCCGTCCATTGATCGTGGTGGGGCTCGCTGGGCTCAGGTTGCTCTCGTTGTTGGCGTGCGCGGCTGCGTGTCATAGGGCCAGAGACGCTATGCCTATGGGGCTCCAGGGCTCTAAAGTCGATGGTCAGCGTCCGGGCTCTGTAGATTCTGAGCCTTAGATTAGGCAAACGGATCTCAGCAGCAGTGCCCGGAAATCTCATGAAATGAGCGTCTGACTCATCAACCCGAAGGATGTGGCCTTGGATGAAATGGTCCTTTCCTATTGTTTGGAATTGTGCGTCTAGAAAGGCCAATTCACAATGATCTAACAGTCCCATACCCTCCGCAATGCGGGTGATTAGGGACGTGCAGTCAATATCCCCCTTTTGGTTAATCATCTCTACCTAGTGAGCTACCATATTTGCGGTCGGATTAACAGGCTTTTTATTGACCATTGCAAACAGGTACTGCAGCTCATCAAGGCGCACAGTGCGCATGTCTAGTCTCGAATTAACTACCATTGCCAGCCACCTATGCATGAACCTAAGAGTGGGGTTGTGAATATCGTTCATGCGAGATTTGTTAGTGTTGCTATACCCTTTGCCAGAAATAGATTCCCATAATTCATCGCGATAAAAACCAGCTAACCTATCAGGATTAAGTCTACACAAGATGGAAAAACCTAGATAACTAGTTAGGGTCTTTAAAGAGCATTCAAATTCTTCATTAAAGAGGCTAAAATAGTATCTATTCCCACCATAAAAAATGCGTAAAGTACTAAAAAATTCAAGGGTTAGAAGGCGCGAACTTTTTCCGACGATGGGCATGAAATTTTCCCATCCGACGGCTTGGAAGGCTTCGTTGAATTCATCTAGAAGGCCGGTCTTGATCAGCAGCATCGGGTCGTAAGTCCGTGTGTGCTGAAAAGACCGGCGCCTCAGCACTTCGAAGACTTGCCGCTCTCGGTTGGTGTGGAGCACAATTTGCTCCTTCGACACCAAAATCCGCATCCTCGGGGCTGGGCCAGCCCCGGAGGTTGTTGGGGCTTCCGAATATTCGTTGTGGTATCCCAAAAATCGGGAATCCACGGACATTGTATCCCCAGATTGGCTCTCCACGACCTCGGTCGGAGTATGAGTCCGATCCGAGCTGGATGAGCAGAATCGTTTGTGGACGCCCTTCGCTCCCTTAGCGATGGTGCGACCAAACTTACCATACCATGACGATATTTTTCCTGCAAGTGTTAGGACGAACAAATACCCGAAGGATATACGAAAGTATTCACGGGTTAGTCATCCAAAATTAGTCGTCACAATTAGCAGTTCTTTGCCTCTACAAAAATTATTTTTGCTCGATTTTTAGTTGGCAATATGCATGCAGATGAAAGCAAATATGCAGTGCAGAGGAGAGCTGGAGGGGAGATCATGCAATCACCGCAGGGATGTCATCTCAACCTGCAGGTCACTCCCGTATTTATAGATTTTCTTAATGCATGATTAGTGCTAATCATGGGATTAGATGCATGATTAAGGAAGACAAATTATCCTACCTAGTGCATATATGGATAGAGTGGTGGGGTGTAGTGGAAAATGAATGGTTGAGATGAGGTGAAAAGACCCACCCACTTGGGGTGGTTGGCAGAAATAAGTGGGTCGGCCGGCCTAGTGGGTCGGCCGGCCCCACTTTTTCATTAAATTATTATTTTTTTTTCATATTTTTGTATTTTTATAGGCAGGATAAATGCATGGTAAAAATTAAATATGTAGTGGAAAATGCACGAATAATAAATATGGATGCAAGATAAACTTCCGGCTTATCTTCCGGTGAGGACTCGAATTTTTGTTTTCGCAGTCGACGAGTCGGACCGCATCCAACCTTCAGTTGTCTTGAATTAGTTCCGCAGCCGAAGTTGCTACGGCCGGTTGAATTTCTTTCTTACGCCACAATTGTTTGATCTGAGGTTTTTGAGTGGCGTTGATCTTTCCTTGCGGCTCCGATTTTTCGACCGCATGTTTCTTCCGACGGGGCTTGAATTTCCCCTTGTTCTCCTTCCCCTTCCAATATGGACGACGCAATGGCTCGTCCAACAATTGGAGGGTACTCATCATCGTAGCAATGAGGCTATCCACCTGGGGTTTTGGTATAGCCTTTGTTTCCTCCTGCACATGTTTAACATTTTTACCATGAAACGTGCGTACCTGTGAGCATTGTTCAGCGCTTGGACTGAAGTTGAATGTTTCATCTTGGCCGTTAATGTTGAGCTGAATTTTTCCTGCACCAACATCGATCGTCGCATTTGTCGTGCTCAAGAATGGCCTCCCAAGAATGAGGGGCGTCCTGGTGTCTACTTCCATGTCCAGCACGACGAAATCCACGGGTACCAGGAAATTTCAAATTTTTACCGGTATGTCCTCTGCGACTCCAATTGGATGATGGATCGATTGATCCGCCAGCTGCAGGGTCATGCCAGTAGGCGACAAGGTGGAACGATTTATTTTTTTCATAAATTACCTTAGGCATGATGCTGACGCTTGCTCCGAGGTCGCACAGCGTACGTTCGAAGTGTTGTGCACCAATGGAACATGGGATGGTCGGGTAGCCAGGATCATTCTTCTTCTCAGGGAGAGTGTTCAAAATCGCCGCACTGCACTCCTCAGTCAATTTAATGACTTCCGACATCGGCAACGGATGCTTGTTGTTGAGGATGTCCTTCAGGTACTTGGCATATGTCGGTACTTGCATCGCATCTAGCAATGGTATGTTGACATATAATTGTTTGATTACCTCAACAAACTTGCCAAACTGCGCGTCCACAGTTGACTTGCGTTGGCAACGCGGGAAAGGTAGCAGTTGCGTCTCGGTGATGAGGAAAGGATTGCTCGTGAGGTTGGATAACTCAGAGACACGGGTTTACGGAGGTAGGACTCGAGGTCTTGTCCTTCACACCAGTGACTCCGGATTTTGTCGAAAGTTTTCCGGGAGATCAAAACCGGTCATTCACCGCTCTGCTAGTTCCACAGAACAAAGTCAGAGCAGGGTAATAGCCGTTAAACTAGGTTGGTAAATTAAATAATTTAGATGTAGGTTTTGGAAAAAAATTTTATTTCTTTTTGAGAAACCCCTGCGTTCCCCGGCAACGGCGCCAGAAAACTTGTTGGCCATTCTTACGCTCAAAGAAATTAATCCACAAGCGGACGGATATCGCTTGTAGTTGTCACCATGAGTATTCCTAGAGTTATCGAATCCACAAGGAACGAGGGTTTAAAGAGATAAACCTCTATATCTTAATTATTTAAAATACCAGCCAGTATAGGTAACGGGGTTAGGATAAATGAAAAAGACCGGGACACACATGCACACATGATAAATATTCACACAAATTAAGAGAAAGCTACTCCAGCTAGATAGACAGTTGGGAGGACAACGAGATAAGTTTAATAAGTTCTCAAAATCGTGTGATTCAGTTTAATTGAGCGAGCTTAGGGTAATCAACCAGTGGTTCACTTGGTATTCGTCGTCGGAGCTCGGACACTCACTACCACCCGCTATCCTGAATTGGAATACCGAATGGTTATGATCGTTCCGATTTGGCTCTACTGGTCCAAAGCCGGACGCTGTGAGTTACGCACAAGATACTTAGTATCTATGGATGGATAGGGCTGTCACCACCTACCACCTACATCATATACGTGGGCCCGGGTGTAAACCGAGTTAGTCCGAGTCTCAGACACCACGTCCGCTACTATTTCTAATCAATCTTCTTCAGTACTAAAAGAAGTTGATCTAGGTTCAATTCCTGGCTCTAACAGTATATGAGTGATAACCTAAACTGATTCCAGACGAATACAAACTACCGGTAAGGAAAATCGACACAACTCATTTATGTAGATATACTCAGCTCAAATAAAGTTCAACAGATAAGCAATGAATGAAGTGATCTCACTAATTGAAACAATTAGGAAAGGGTACAAGAGCTATTACTCGAATTCCCGAAGACACTTCCGGAACTTCGAGCGTCAGCTAGACTTGACTCTAACTCCCAACTTCTACTAACTAAGAGCTACTCTACTAAGTGGAATGAAAGTGTGGGAAAATGTTGTGTGTTGTATTACAATTGAGGAGAGGGGGTCTATTTATAGTGCTCCGAAGCCAACCGGGGTGCTCCACGTGTAGGGACACGTGTCATGCAACCTCCTTTAAAGGGGAATCCGAGGGGGCTCAAGAGTGGGTCGGCCGACCCAACTTCTTCACTTCCCGGCCGTGGATTTTTTCTAGGATTCTTCTTTGATGGTGTAGATTAACCCCTTAAACTGGTGGATCAAATGGACTTGCGCAAGAAAGGAATCCAAGATAGTCCTATGCTCATTTGTGAAGCAACCGTGTCCATTCGATCAAACCGACGGTAGTGGACGGTCTAGATGTCATCATTATGTGTTTTTATGCCACTGGGGAGAAGATAGAGCTGGATCGGTGACGTGGCCAGGTCGGCCGGCCTAGTGGTTCGGCCGGCCTGGCATTTGGCCCGGTCTGGATCTAGTTTGTCCCATTTTGTACCTGTAGACCTAAAACTCACCAGAACTTGTGGAACTTTATTAGAATAAATAAAATGTTAGTATAAACCTTGATTTTTCCTCGAAATACCGGAATTCCAGAATATGTTAACGTATAGAATTGGTGTTTATTTGACTTCAACACACACACATATTGTTGTTTCGTGTGGTTTGAAGATTTCCCAGTAAATCTTTGTGTCATGGGTGTTGGTGATCTCAACCGACAAGAGTGATTACTTGGTGCTGGTCCCTCCCCCCGTCCCTCCCTCCCTCACTCACTCACTCACTCACTCTCTCTCTCACACACACACACAACATCAATCCATTTCCACCCATAAAGTGAATCCTCTTCATGAAAACTCAATCATACCCATATCAATCCAACCTGCTAACACCCTATTGATGCACTTCAAGATTTAATATGATCTACTGGTGCAAACACATTCTGTCCATGAAAGATTGAAAGAACAAACCAATTCCATGGTTCACCAACCCACCTTCGATGATCATGGATGGATGAACTAAACAAATCTTACATCAATCCATTTGCACCATACAAAGTCATCCCAAATTAAAACCCAACCATACCCATATCGATCCAACCTATTGGCACCCTATTCATGAACGTCAAGATTTAATATGATCTATTGATGCAAACACATACAGTCCACGAAAAACATTCTTCATTAACGAGTACGTACCTCAACAATGCAGTCAAGCTTCTCCTGAATAATAGCTTTTACATGATTCTCTAAGTCCTCTACAGCACCCTTACGGTAGTTGGAAATTGCATTTCTTTTCTGAAGAGCCCATTGATGTAGTTTGTTCAGAGCAGCCTGCTCGCAGTTGGTGAGGTCATCTTCTATCTGCTTAATGTTCTCGACCTCATCTGCTGCTTGTTGTATCTGCATCAGCCTCTCTTGCCTTCTGCTTAGCTCAGCATTCCACCAATCACGATCATCTTGCGTCAGCTTCTCCTCAGCGATAGCTCATACACGATCCTCCAAGCTCTTGACAGCGGACTCATGGTAGTCAGATATTGCACTTCTTCTCTGAAAGGCCCATTGATGCAGATCCTGCAGAGCGGCGTGCTCGCGTCTGGTGAGATCATCTTCTCTCTGCTTAATGTTCCGAATGTCATCTGCTGCTTGTTGTATCTGCATCAACCTCTCTTCCCTTTTGATAAGCTCTGCGTTCCTCCGTCCACGCTTATCTTGTGCCAGCTTCTCAACACTGGTAGTAAGATCAGTTTCCCTCTCCTTATTGTTCTCACTCTCATTTGATGCTGCTCTCATCTGCTTCATTGACTGTTGGGAATAGAGTGTTCCTTACCAGGATTATGCATAAATCTGCTAACCACACTAACTGCATGAGACAAGTCAGGCCTTGTACAGATCATAGCATACATGAGATTACCAACAGCACTAGAATATGGAACGTGGGACATATAGTCTTTATCATCTTCATTGGTAGGACATTGACTTGAAGATAACTTAAAATGAGAAGCGAACGGTGTAGAGACAGGCTTGCAATTACTGAGATTATACCTTTCAAGTACTTTCTCAATATAACTTTTCTGAGATAGAAAAAGAGTACCAGCTTGACGATCACGCTGAATTTCCATCCCAAGAATTTTCTTAGCTGGACCAAGATCTTTCATCTCAAATTCCTGACTAAGTTGAGCCTTCAACTGATCAATCAGAGACTTGTTATGAGAAGCAATAAGCATATCATCAACATAAAGCAGTAGATACACAAAAGATCCATTGGAGAACTGCTTGAAATAAATACAATGATCATAATTGCTTCGAGAATAATCATGAGAAATCATGAATGAATCAAACCTTTTATACCACTGCCTTGGAGCTTGTTTCAAACCATAAAGAGATTTCTTCAAATGACAAACTAAATGCTCTTTTCCAGGAGCAACAAAACCCTCAGGTTGAGTCATAACAATCTCCTCATCCAAATCTCCGTGAAGAAAAGCAGTTTTAACATCAAGTTGCTCTAATTCAAGATCGAATAAAGCAACAATAGCAAGCATAACCCGAATTGATGAATGACGAACAACAGGAGAGAACACCTCGTTAAAGTCAATACCTTCCCTTTGTTCAAAACCTTTCATCACTAGACGGGCTTTCCACTTTGCAGGTTCAACACCAGAAAGTCAATCCTTCTTCTTATAAAGCCATTTACACTTCAGAGGTCTTGTACTTTTTGGAAGCTTAACCAAATCCCATGTATGATTTTTATAAAGGCTCTCAATTTCTTCATTCATAGCAGTTAACCATTTAAAAGATTTATCACATGAGATAGCTTCAGAATAAGAAGATGGCTCAAAAATTTCATCACTAGCAGTAATGAAAGCATAATTGGCAACATTATCAGTGTCACGATATCTAACTGGCAATTGAATATCACGTCTAGGTCTATCACGTGCAATGCAATGATCATTTGAAACAGGAGGCTGAGAAACTGACAGTGTAGAAGAACAAGCAGTAGAATCAACAGGTAAGTCTACCTCAAAAGTTGAATTGCTTGTAGGAACAACAGTTTCAGAAGCATCAGTGGATGAGGTACCACTAATAGAATCACCTCCAGAGGAACATAATGAACTTTCATCAAAAGTAGCATGACAACTAACAATTACTTTCATAGAATCATCACACCATAAACGATACCCTTTGACACCGGAACCATAGCCAAGAAAAGTGTATTTTTTAGCTCTACGCACTAGCTTTCCGTCATTACTATGAGCATAAGCAGGACACCCAAAAAATTCTAAGATTAGAATAATCAACTGGTTTGCCTGACCATACCTCTTCTGGAATTTGAAAATTAATCGCCGAATTGGGAGAGCGATTAACCAAGTATGCAACTGTATTAATAGTCTCCGCCCAAAAGCCATGCTTCTCCCATAAGCCAGCATTGGATAGCATGCAACGGGCCCTCTCCAGAAGAGTGCGATTCATGCGCTATGCACGACCATTCTGCTGAGGTGAACCTGGGACAGTCAAATGTCTAGCAATACCATGATTAGCACAATATTTATCAAACTCACCACTACAAAATTCCAATCCATTGTCAGTTCTCAATTTCTTAATTTTCTTGCCAGTTTGATTTTCTACCAGAGCTTTCCAAGTCTGGAAAGTAGGAAAAGCATCACTCTTATGCTTTAAAAAGTAGACCCAAACCTTGCGAGAGAAGTCATCAATAAACGAAATAAAGTACTCACAGCCTCCAATGGAGGGGTGAGGAGAACGACCCCAAAGATCAGAATGAATATAATCAAGAACTCCTTTACTCTGGTGAGTAGAAATAGCAAAGCTAACTCTCTTCTGCTTGCCAAAAACACAATGTTCACAGAATTCCAAATTGCCAATATCTTCTAGACGACCTTTGCAAGAGATGCATACCTTTTTCGCTCATATGACCCAAGCGCATATGCCAAAGCTTGGTATTAGAGGTGTTGGATGCAATAGCAACAGCTGCAGTGCCTGTAACTGTAGAACCTTGCAAGTAATAAAGGTTATTCATACGATTGGCTTTTAAAACAACACGGTTGCCACGAGAAACCTTAAGAACACCATTTTCACCAGTATACTTGTATCCCATACCTTCTAAGGTGCCCAAAGAAATAAGATTCCTCCTCATTTTTGGAACATGACGAACATTTGTAAGATTCTTGAAAGTGCCATCATGAGTTTTAATTTGAATTGAACCAATACCGATAATTTCTAGTGGAGACTCATCACCAATTGTAACATCATCATTTGTAACAGCAGTATACTCAGAAAACCACTCTCTATGGGAGCAAATATGAAAAGTACACGCTGAATCGAGAACCAAAGAAACACGTTTCTCTAAATCAGTGGTGACCAAAAGTGCTTCTCCACCCTCACTATCAGGATTTTCAACAATTCTAGCCTCAGCAGATTTTTTCAATTCTTTTTTCTTTCTCTCTTCTTTATTTTTCAGTTTGACACACTGAGAAATAATATGATCATTGGCTTTACAATAATGGCAAAAGTTGTTGGAATTACGACCTCTTGATTTAGACCAAGACTTTGAACTATTAGAACTGCCAGTTTGCTGAGATCTACCTCTAACAATTAAACCCTCACCCTTTCCACCGGAATGAGAATCAACATCAAACTTCTCCTTAGACAACAAATTTGATTTAACATTCTCAAAACTGAGGGTAACATGATTGCCATAAAGCATAATTTCTTTAAAATGTTTAAAGGTAGCAGGCAATGAGACAACCAACAAAATAGCCTTATCCTCATCTTCAATTTTCACTTCTAAACTCTCTAAGTCCACAATGATGGAATTAAATTCACTGAGATGAGATTGAATAGAAGTACCTTCTGCCATGCGAATAGTGTACAGTCGTTCTTTCAGACGTAATTTATTGGCAAGACTTTTAGTCATATACAACGACTCCAACTTTGCCCATAGGGAGGCGGCAGTCGCCTCCTTAATAACTTCGCGCAGAACATCTGTAGACAAACTGAGCTGTATGGCAGACAAAGCTTTTTGATCTTGTTCTTCCCACTCACTTTCATCAATTTTTTTCGGTTTCTTCAAAAGAGCTTTCCGGACACCGAGCTGTGTAAGAACAGCCTTCTTCTGAACCTGCCAGATAGAAAAACTGATCTTGCCATCGAATTTTGCAATGTCAAGTTTTGCAGACATAATGGCAAAACAAATATCAGGAATTAAAATAAGGAGAAATAATCCCTGAAGAATTAATCTGGACCGGATCCGAAGAAAACCAATTAAAACGGTAAATTTCCTGGTGCAAGAAATAGTTTGCACTTAGCAAAATTAGATATTGGTCTTGCTTCCGGAAGAACACGAACGCATGAGCGACCTTTTTTATTCCTTTTGCGCACGGAAACCAAGGTGATGAAGATTTCTTCTTGGATGACCGAAGACACAAGGCGAACTTGGCCTTCGTGCACGGAACCAAATAAAAACTTTGGTCGGTAATTTGTCAGACGACGCGAAACCGTGAAGACACGAGACGACGGCGGAAGCCCGCAATTTGGGCGGCTGCGCCTGAGTGCCACGCGAGAGGGAACCGTCGGAGGAACACCGGCAGAGGCGGCGGGGATGCCGACGGAAGGCGGCGGGGTGGACCGAGGATGGACGCCGGCAGCGAGAAGCTACCAGGCGGCGGCGGCTTCAGGGAAATTTTGTGGGTAGCTAGGGTTTTCCCCCGCGAGGAACTCAGGCCATAGGATCTAGGGATCGGAGGGCTCTGATACCACTTGTTGGGAATAGAAGGCACAAACACAGAATTTAACGTGGAAAAAACCCCTCCAATGTGGAGAGGAAAAAAACCACGGAAAAAACAATCACTATAATGGTGCAAGATGTACAGTGTACAAGAGGGCTTTTATATAGGCATGCCCAAGGACAAATTAGTAAAAACTAATATTTGGAGGCATAACCTAACATTGACTCTGCCCTTCTTTCTAGCTGCCTCAACCGCTAGTCCCATTTGTTTAGCTCTGCATTCCTACGTTCATGCGCATCTTGTACCAACTTCTTATCACAGGTAGTAAGATCAGCTTCCCTCTCCTCAATGTTCTCAATCTCATTTTCTTCTTCTTCTATCTGCTTCGATGGCTCTCCCAATTTGTGTAGCTCTGAATTGTTCTGTTTATGTTCATCTCGTACAAGCTTCTCCTCAAGGGACTTGTTATGGGACATCAGGGTGTCCAAATCCCGGTCCCTTTCATCTTCATGCGTCCTGTCCTTGTTCATTTGGGCGGCCAAAGCTTCCAATTGTATCACATGATCAGAAGCAAACCCCACTGAAACGCATTCAGAAAAAAAAATGCATGAGGATCAATGAGGAGGGTCAGGTGTACATCTCCATCAGCAATGGACGTGAGGAGCGGCGAGGGACCTGGGGGTGAAGCCACGGGATCGAGTGTAGGAGATTCGGGAGAAGAGGCTGCTTGTGGGTTGGCGCCGCTCCCGTCGGCAGCTTGGCCGATGTTGTCGCCTCCCATCTCGCCGTCTGCGGTGCGATTGGCCGATGGTGTCTTCTCCGCAAGCGCGGCGAGCTCCGGGAGGGCCTCCCTCTGTGAGGGGTTGACGCGAACGTGGTCAATCGTGCCGGCGCCCTTGTCGTCGCCCTTTGCGCCGTCTCCGGTGAGGCCGGGCAGCGCTGCGGGAGCGCCGAACACATCTCTACCGCTGCCCTGGCGCTGATTGTTGGCTAAGTCGAGGAGGAGGCGCACGTTGATTGTCACATGTTTGGAGTTGTCGCGTCCGTCGCAGGCGGCGGCGGCGTCGTCGTCCATCGCGCCGTCGGCCGTTCCCTTGCTCCGTGTTGTCGGCCGTACCTTCCAAACTTCCCTCTTCTCTAAGATGTTTACGGGGGATTGATCTCACTGACACCCAATTCGATGGCCTCGTTTCAAATGACATTAAGTTCGATCGCCTTGATGCGTATAACACCGGACACGTGAATTTTTTATTCCAGTGACATTCTTCCATTTTTCTCGATTTACCGATGATTTTCCCTGTTTTCTTTAAGTGGCTTGACCATATTGCCCTCGTATGGCCCACACGGCAGTGAGAAAGAAGATGGTGCTACTGTGTTGGTGGGGGGGGCACCGTGTTGGGAAGGAGGCGGTGCCGATGAGGCACGGCGGCGCTGCTCGAGGCGGGCGGCGGCGCTGCTCGGGTGGCGGCGCCGAGGTGAGGCATGGCGGCGGCGGGAGTTGGGGGAGGCGGCGTTGAAGAAGACGAGGGCAAAATAGTCATTGCACTATAGAAAAATAGTGTAAATCACGGGTAAAATCCAAAAAAGGCAAAATGTTACTGGAATCAGAAATTCGCGTGCCCAATGTCATACACATCAAGGCGATCGAACTTAATGTCATTTGAAACGAAGCCATCGAATTGGGTGTCAGTGAAGTCAATTTCCCAATTTACTAATGATTCTTGAAAATACAAACTAATACACTTATACATATATAATACTTGTGGTAATTAGTAATTAGATGTGCTGACTCAATGTTTCGCCTCTATTTCTTCAGATAAATCGAAATCTGACAAGAACGTCTTCATCGTACTCGGAGGTAAAAAAAAACTCTTATGCTTGACTTTTACTTTCTACGTGCGGTCAATTTTGGTGGCATGCATGTAGTACTCCCTCTGCTCTCGAAAAGAAGTCGCCGTTGACTTTAAACACATGTTTGACGTCTTATTTAAAAAAGTTACGTAAAAATCATTTATTTTGTTGTGGTTTGGTTCATAATTAAATGTATTTTGAATATGGCTTTTATATTTACACATTTGTAATAATTTTTTGAATAAGACGAATGGTCAAACATGTGTCCAAAATTCAACAGCGACTTCTTTTCATAAACAGAGATAGTATTGTGTTCATACTCCTATTAATACGTACACGTCATGCCATGTTGATGAGTCAGATCCTTCGGTGTACCGGTCCAGTCACGGTGTCGCGTGGACTTTCTGCCGCCTACTGTCACCCCTCAAATTTAACTTACCTTGAGGGTTGACGATCCCATGCACTAGCCCCTGGATCAGTACGCTAGCGCAGAAGACCACATAGCCGATACAGTCATACCTCGATAAATAAATCTCTGATTATTACAGACAATGTTACGCCCTTAGGCGAATTTAGTAAGGCGGCCCATACACGCCTTAAAATTACAAAACATTGTTCAAAGTACAGCGGACATCAAAATATCTACCCCTAAAGAATTCCTATCGACTATGGTCCATCAGCTACTGGAGCAAACCCTACGACTCCTCAGGTTCACCATAGTCTTGCCCGTCGTCCTCGTGGCACTCGTAGGGGTCCTCTTCCACTCCGTCTGGGATTCCTCTGTAAGAATGTTTATGTCACGAATATGACTAAGCCAAATAAAGATTTCGAAAAGGCCTTGAGCCGGACGGTTGGCCCGTCCGGTCTCATGTGTATTATACCAAAAAGCGCCAGGGCGTAATCGTGTCTTTGCATGCGGATGGGTCCCGTGGCCTTTTTTTTTCTTTCGGCAACCATAATTTTTGACTGGATGCTCCAATCGACAAACCGTTTGCACCAACGTGTTCCTCGTATTTTTACGAACAAAACAAGATATATGTTGCCACATAATCCTTCAAACTTATCTGGTGAAACTTGGGGTTCGCCTACTGAAACTTAGGTTTCGCCTAGTAAAACTTGGGTTTCATACTCGTAAACTTTGCCGAACTGTCAAGTTTCATCAGGTTTCATCCATGTTTTTTCAAGTTTCATCAAGTTTCATCAGGTCAGTTCAAGTTTCATCAAATTTCAACAGGTTTCACCCAAGTTTCATCAGGTTACATCGAAGTTTCATCCAAGTTCATCACGTTTCATCAGCACACGGCCAAGTTTCATCAGCATACGACTAAGTTTCGCTAGTATATGGGTAAGTTTCATAAGTGCATTCTCCTAGTTTCATATCAAAAAAAATCGAAAAAGTGAAAAAATCAAAAAAAATTAAAAAGTATTTAAAATGGGTTGCTCTCGATTTTAGAAGAATTATGAAATTTATTCCACGTATTTTGAACACTGTTTGAATTTTGTACAAAAATCAGAAGTTTAATCGGGATTTTAATCAATCCACGACTAGCAACGCTGCGCCTTCTTCCATTCACGCAGGAGCACATGCATGCATTCGATCCACGCGGTGGCCGTCGATCCAACGGTCAAGGGCGTCACCAGCCATGTGTCCGGACGACGTCCGGACGACAAGGCCGCCTAAAGATTTTGCTCAAAACTGTTTAGTGAGATAGACAAATGAATTTTCTAACTATGTAATGCCTTGAAACCCCTTAATAATACGGCAACCTAAAATAAAAAATCCTATCTAGAGGCTTGATTCATCTTCCAAGCCTAAAGAACAACTAGCGAAAGATCTATAGTCTTGGATTTTAGCTTGAGACCGTATTATCAAAGGATAAGACATATAGGTTGAGCTTTAATGCTCTGAAGTGGGTTACGTTTGATCTTACGAGGTCATCAACACCAAAATCGCTAAACCAAATATTTTCAAGAAAATTATGGAGTCTAGATGCTTCAAACAAGCATACTACTAGAATGAATCAAATGAATTGAACTGTAGGGTTAAAACAGATGTGTCATACGAAAATGGAACATGCACATTGAACTACTAGAACAAGTGAGATGTAGGGCTAGAACATGCTCCTAGAACTACCGGGAAAAATCAAATGAAATTGAATTGCAGGAACGAACAAGTGTGCTATATGAAATGAAACATACATATTGAACTAATGAAACAAGTGAAATGTATCGCTAGAACATGCACTTTGAACTACTCGAACAAATCACATTCATCAACGGTGGTGCAGCGCTGAAGCGCTCGTGTTGGTGGGCTAGACTAGAGCGTCCGATCGGGCTGTTGACACTACCTATTGGACGTCCGATGGTTGTCTAAAAATTGAGCGCTTGTTCCAGTAGTTCACTTTGTTTGTTCCTATATTATATTCCATATGGAACATGCACAAACAACAGGTAGAGTATGGATATTGTACTATTGCAATATACGGCGTTGAACTACAGTAGCAAATGAAATGAATTGAAATGCAAGGGACAAAAAATTATACGGATAAAACATGCACGTTCAATTAACGGAACAAGTGAAATATACCATTGGAACATGCAATATGAATTATTAGGATAAATAAAAAATTAAACTACACTAACAAAACAAGTGTGCTTTATGAATGGAACATGCACATTGAACTAGTAGACAAAATGAAATATATTGCTGGAATATATACTTTGAACTATTCAAACAAATCATATTCACCAGCAGTGATGGGTTGAACTGATCTGAACGGCTGAAATGACTAAATCTCGAGAGCTTTTCGAGATAGTCTCGAGATTCAGAACCATTTCGTTTGATTTTTTTAAAAAAACGTTAGGATACATTTTTGAAACAACAAAAAAAATGACCGAAAAACCCAAAGCATTTTCTTTTCAAAACGACTAAATAACATAGCCTAAAGCACGCGTGTGATGGTGGGTCTGGCCAAAACGTCCGGATCCTGGCAATACCGGTTTTAAAATAACTAGTAATACAAAAATTTGGAATTGGAATTCTATAATTGTACAGCTATAATACGAAAATGCGTGTGGTGGTGGGTCTGGCCAAAACGTCTGGATCCTGGCAATACCGGTCTTAAAATAACTAGTAATACGAAAATTTGGAATTGGAATTCTATAATTGTACAGCTATAATACGAAAATTTGGAATTGGAATTTTATAATTGTAAAGCTATCATGCTTTGGTTTCCTTTCCAAATCTGGTGCCGACACGAGCTGAGATTGACCCTCCGTCAAACGCAAGAACTAGACATCGTAGAGCGCAAAACACGGGTAACTCGCACGCACGCACGCCCCCTCGCCCCCAGCCCCAGTCTCCCGGACCGCGGAAAACGGCGTAATATTTCCGTCCACAGCAGTTCCCCTTCGTCCTCTCGCTCTCCCTTTCGTTCCCCGCTGCCTTGCCCCTCCCCCAATCAAAGCTCCCCCGCGGCCTCGCACCATTGCCTCGGGGAGGAGGAGCCAAGGAGGAGGAGGACGAGGAGGAGGAGCCGAGGTGGGAGACGACGCGAATAACAGCCACGACACGGAACGTAGCCCGCCGCAGCGATGGCACCGCCGCGCGCCGCCCTCCTCCTCGTCGCGCTCCTCGCAGCGGCCTCCGCCGGCGGCGCCGCGGCCGCCGGCGTCTTCCAGGTGCGCCGCAAGTTCCCCGCCGGGGGAGGAGAGGGGGGTGACATGGCCGCGCACCTCGCCCACGATGGTCACCGCCGCGGCCGCCTCCTCGCCGCCACCGACCTGCCCCTCGGCGGCCTCGGCCTCCCCACCGACACCGGGTACTCCCTATCCTCCTCCCCGCCTCCGCTCCGCGCCCGTCGGCCGTTGCTTTCGGGCCGGCGGATTTGGGTCTGTCTGACGGGGACGCGCTCGCTTGCAGGCTGTACTTCTCGGAGATCGGGATCGGGACGCCGCCCAAGCGATACTACGTGCAGGTGGACACCGGCAGTGACATCCTCTGGGTGAACTGCATCTCCTGCGACCGGTGCCCCCGCAAGAGCGGCCTCGGGGTAAGCCGCCGCCTAGTTCTTCCCCAAGCTTCATTCCTTAACTGTATGTGACGCTGCGAATTGTGATGATTTGGTTGCACGTGGGGGTGCGTGCGTGCGCAGATAGAGCTAACCCTGTATGACCCCAAGGACTCCTCGAGCGCAAACATGGTGTCGTGCAACCAGGGATTTTGCACAGCGACCTACGGTGGCATGCTGCCTGGGTGTACCATGAGCCAGCCCTGCGAGTACAGCGTCATGTATGGTGATGGAAGCTCCACGACGGGGTACTTCGTCACTGACTCTCTGCAGTATGATCAGGTGTCTGGCAATGGGCAAACACAGCATGCCAACGCTAGTGTCACATTCGGGTGAGTTGTTATGGTTTGTGGCATTGTGACTATATTTTGGTGTGGGCTATTATTGGATGACATGCATTGGACGAGCTATCAGTGGCCAGCACTCTACGCTAATTGTGCCATTACAAATGTTGTCTGATAATCTGCTTTTGATGTGAATATTGGCATGTAATGTATAAGTTTAGCAAACACCACATAGTCATTCGAATACTTCAACCATCAAGTGCAAATAGCATTAGGTAGCATTTATCTGTCAGAAAATACATACATGATTCTTACCCTTATGCCAAATATGTCTATTTTTATTGCTTTATGTCTGAATATGTTTTGCTCTCTATAATGTGTTTATGCTGTATTTGCCTATAGTTGTTTGTGGCATCAATTCATTGAATAGTTGGCTATAAGCAAGGTATCAAATTCTGCTGTTGGTTTACAATATCTTGTGTGCGCCCTTATCTATAATCTTGCAATAGAGCAAACAACAAGGGTCAAATAACTAGACCTAAGATTATGAGAGATAACATAATTAATTATATAATAATGTGAAATTTGGCAATCAAAATAGTAATATGTTGAAGACTTGACTGTAGATAAAAATCTTCTTATTCTTTGTAGGTGTGGTGCTCAGCAAGGTGGGGATTTAGGCAGTTCAAACCAAGCCCTTGATGGAATTCTTGGGTTTGGCCAATCAAATTCATCGATGCTATCACAGCTAGCTGCTGCTGGGAAAGTGAAGAAAATATTTGCTCATTGCTTGGATACCATAAATGGAGGTGGAATTTTCGCAATTGGAGATGTGGTGCAGCCAAAAGTGAAAACAACACCATTGGTACCCAATATGTATGTTATTTTTATCATGCGAAATTAGTGTAGTTTGATTGTTTTATACGCTACTTTTCATTTCGGGGAATACCATTCGTACCAATTGCATCATTGCAGATATATTGAATTGTACTGTATCATGACATAAACCTGTCATGGAAACAACCCAGTTATATTCCTACAGATAAAAAAAGGTTCATGCCAGTAGCCCTTTCGGTTTTTTATTTTCCTTTAGATTCATTAACTCAATCATTTTTTCATGTTTAAATATGTAATAATCTTTTTTTTGTGGTACTAGTACACAGTTTAATGGAAATGTAGATTTTTTTATCAGTTATTGTATTAATTTCTACTTGATGTGCAGTATAACTGTGTTTATTCAACTCTATTTGGACCATAGTGACATCTCATGTTTCTATCACCCAGGCCACACTACAACGTGAACCTCAAGTCAATTGATGTTGGTGGTACTGCCCTACAGCTTCCATCACATATTTTTGAGACAGGTGAGAAGAAAGGTACCATCATTGATAGTGGTACGACCTTGACATACCTTCCTGAGATGGTTTACAAGGAAGTAATGGTTGCGGTATGACGAAGCCCTTGCTCTAGTTTCTCCCCTGTAAAAATGGAGGATCATATGGATTCACGTATTATATATCTTATTTCTAATTGTAGGTGTTTGCCAAGCATCAGGATATAGTTTTCCATAGCATTCAAGATTTTCTGTGTTTCCAATATCTTGGAAGGTATACTTTGTAGTCTTCAACACTTCTATAACAGGCGCCAACTATCAGTTTCTTCTGCGCAGATATGCTAAAACAGTAGAATTAAGTAAACATTGACATGCATATGTATTGATATTATCCTCTTATACTTCATGAGTTGGCTGCATCCATACTCCATGTGTTGTTTATTTCAGTTAAATTGGAACAAAGATAAATGGTTAACTGAATGGTAATTTTCTCCTGTTATGATTCTAACTGTTCTCTTCATTTTTGTTGCAGTGTAGATGATGGATTTCCAAAAATTACCTTCCATTTTGAGGATGATGTTCCATTGAATGTGTATCCGCATGACTACTTTTTCCAAAATGGGGTAAGCTTACATTTCATCCCTGGTGTTCTAGGAAAGATATAATTATCCTTTTTTTTTCTTCACCTACTGTTTTTGCTTTGTCGTGTAATTTATTTGTAGTGTAAATCCTTTATATTTGCATGTTTCTGTGTTAGAACAAGTTTGCTCCAGACCAAACTCTTCACCCTGTTTGGCTCGTAGGTATGACCTTGGAATTGTGGAGTTGGGATTCAATTGTAATCATATTACTGTCTAACCGCCACATAGAATTGAAGTGATGACTGATGACAAAGCCAAGAGACCTGATAGAGCTTCAATAATTTTTAATTTACCCTTTTCATTTATTTTGAATTCGCTTTAAAATATTTATTAGAAGTTTGGTGTCTAGAATGTCGACCTCACATTCACATTCACATCATAAATTTTTCATTAACTCAATTGAAATGTGTTGGAGATAATTTAGCTGTACGTGTGCTAATTTTTACACATTAATGGTTGGTCTAGGTGCACAGGTAGTCCACAGTCCTCACAACCTTGTAAAGAATGATTTCATAGAGGTTGCATATTTGGAATTTCAACATTGTATTCACACTAGAATTTTGTGAAACTTTCTAAAATTTCTTGATGATAATTTAGTGTGTGGAGAAGCTAACCATATACTCATTTGTGGACCAAGATACATTGGTGAGCCTTACAACTTGTAGAAGTTTAAATGGCAATTACATAAAAAAGTTGGATTTTGGATTATCTTGAGCCAAATTCAAATTCAACTAGAATAGAATTGAAATCCAGTTGGATGAATTAAGGCTTTGTTCTTTTAGGCGTAACAGCTTATCTACGTTTTGAAAACACATATGTTTTGGGTTTTTTGAGTACATTTTTTTGTTGTCTCAAAGGTGGGTTACGCTTTAAAAAGCAAGTCAAACGAAATGGATCCAAATCTGAGACTGCCTTGAGAAGCTCTCGAAATTCAGTCATTTTAGTTGTTCAACCGTTCAAATCAACCAAAAAGAACAAAACCTAAATTTAAATCTACGCCAAAAATATGGTATAAATGTCTTCATTATTAAATTCAGTCTATTATATTGAACGTTTTACCTAGGTAAGTTTTAATTGGAAAAAAAATCTTTGAAAAATGTATGATACTAAACGTTTTTAACTAGAGTAATATTCAACTGGAATAAGAAATATTTGAAAAATTGTAGAACACTTTTAACATATTGTGGCAAAAAGGGTAGAATCCATAATAAGGGTGTAAGGACAAGGAGCCTCAGGTTCAGTTCCACTGACGTGTTAAATTGCATCATTTATGCACATCCATGACGCATTTCTTGTTACATAATCTACGAAGTACTTTTAATTCAGTAAAGTGGAAAATACTAGGAAAATTTTAGATTGGAAATGAATTCAGTGAATATATGGCCAGCTGCCTAGCTTTTCACTTGAAGAATATTTGCACTGTTCTAAAAATCTCAAACGAATTGATGTAGCACGCACATTTGATGTAATGCACACTTACAATATTTCAGGTTGAAAGTCAGTCATGATAACCAAATAGACATGTAGCATTGTAGCACTCTTGCGTATATAATTAGCTATATCTATATGCCCTATGGCCCCTACCAAATATTCAAATAAATAACAATTTTTCATGGATAATCTGTTTTTGTTATATGTTTATTTTTATAAGTCATTGCTTATTTTGTCTTGGAGCTATTTCTTTGTTCGGAACTTCTCTTCAAATGTTTAACAATTTTCACTTTTTTCCTGTGACGCCTGTTTGAAATCTATAGTCTCCATTCTAAGAGTATTTTGTCAACTTATGTTCAATTAGAGGTATATTTTACAGTTTACACATAGATGGACATTATGATATGGGGCTGACAGTTGAGTGATCCCACAGGGCAGTCCTATAGTTTCGTTACTGTTCATAGGCTGGCTTGGGCAAAGCCTTCCAGAGATGTGGTTGTCACCTTTTGTTAGAGATAAGCTTGAGCAGTTTGCTTATGATGCATGTTATTAACATTTTATTTCTTAAATTATTTGATTATTTTTTTGAATGCTTTGATTCTTTTGTACCGATTCTTGAAAATCTCAAAGACACAGGACAAACATTCTCAAATCCGGCTTTGATTATCAGTGTTGGGGTTTTTGAAGCCACTAGTCAAAATTCACGGCATGTTCAAAATGGCTTTAACTTATTCGTTCAGCCAGCTTATTCATTCAGCTTAGCCACTTCGAACATGCTCTCAATAATTTCAGCGGTGCAGAACAAGCTTTGGAGGTTTCTGTGGTCATAGCTACAAAGAACCCTTTTTTGCTAGTAGCACTTGACCTCAGGTTTATGGCCATAAGGTTTCATAAAACTCCGCCCTAACTAAATTTCTGTGCGGCCATCGACCTTTTGTCCACACTCAAATGAATCCATGGCAAGCAGACCTGCTGGAGGTCCCTTCAGTCGTGTTGATCCAGTCCGCCCAGAAGCATCCCAATGATAGCAAGTTGTGATCTGGTTGGGTTGGAGTTTTGTGAAAACTTAAAACCATAAACATCTGGTTAAGTGTCTTTAGCCTTACATTTGTAGTTTTCTGTGGTTATGACTGTAAAACTCACGATCTAAATTGTTTTTTGCTAAATAAATTTGGAGAAGCATTGCATTTAGATATGGCAAGAACCTGTCTTCAACCAGCCTCTGAGCCTTGTGCCTAACTACCAATATCTTTAGTCAAAAGTTCCTGGCTGGCTGGTCAAAAACAACACCCTATACTGAGCCTCGGGGCCTACCCAATGAGACACATAACAGTAAATGTATTTAAAACTCATCAGCCATTAACTTTTAAGGTAAATTGGCTCTGGGACACAACACATGGCTATTGTGTGTTGCACAAACAACACTGGCTCGGACTTTAACTCAGATGTCGACACATTTTGAACGTTCTAGAACCAATGTGCCAAATTTAAAAAGAGAAAATTGCACTGTTGCCCCCCTAAACTTGTAGCGAATCTCACTTAGGCCCCTGGACTTGAAAATTGCGATGTCAGCCCCTCAAACTTGTCTCTATTTGACTATTTGCACGGTGGCCCTAAAACTGTTAAGGCAACCGTTAGAAGTTGTACGGTTGCCCCAAAACCGTTAAGGCAACCGTTAGAAGTTGATGTGACTAGCCATGTGGTTGTTACACTGATGTGGCCGTTAAATAATGACGTGGTTAGCCACATATGCATCTTCGTCATGTCCACTTCATCTTCTTCTCTATCTCAACTCCTCTCTTCCCTCAATCTCTCTCTCCCCAAATATCTAGCAGGTGCCCCCTCTCTATCCATGGCGGCTAGCTGACGCTCCCCCTCTGCTTGGCCTGAAATGGGCAGCCACCCAGAGTCTGAAGCTCGACGGCGGCGAGGAGCTTGCGCGAGGAGGTGGCTAGGGCGGCGAGCTTGCACGGGGAGGGTGCCGAGGGAAGGAGGACCGCAGGGAGGAGATGGCGGCTGCCTAGAGCCCGTAGCTCAGCGGCGGCGAGGAGCTCGCGCGGGGAGCGTGCCGAGGGGAGGACCTCGGGGAGGAGGCGCACTTCGGGCGTGAGAGAGAGGAGGGAGAGGGGGAGGAGAGGAGGAAGAAGATGATATGTCAGCACCTCATGCACAATCACATAGGTGGATGCTTAGGTGGTATGCCACATTGGCGATTAACGGCCACATCAGCATTTAACAGTCACATGGGCTGCCATATCAGCTTCTAACGGCTATGCTAATAGTTTTGGGGCAACCTTGCAAACAAAGACAAGTTCGAGGGGCAGCATCACAATTTTTCAAGTTCAGAGGGCTAAGTGAAATTTGTTGCAAGTTCGGGGGCAACGGTTCAATTTTCTCAAAAAAAATCCTAAGTTTGTGTTGCTTAATTTGAATTTAAATGTAGTACCAATGGTGCTATCTTAAGATAAAGGAGTAGCATAAGAAATAATGCAACACCATGGTGGTGTTGCATTATTTCTTATGCTACTCCTTTATCTTATAGATAGCACCATTTGTGGCTAAAACTTTTGGCACTTATGATTTGCAGTTTTATTTGTTTGGTGTAGGATAACTTATATTGCGTTGGGTTCCAAAATGGTGGATTACAATCAAAGGATGGGAAGGATATGGTGCTTTTGGGAGGTCTGTATTCCTCTGCATCATATGTTTTTTTTTGGGTATGTGTGATGCTTCTCATGATATTATGGCACTACCGGCTTTTTTTTTTTCCAGATCTGGTCCTTTCAAATAAGCTGGTTGTTTATGACTTGGAAAATCAAGTCATTGGGTGGACAGGGTACAACTGTAAGTGTTAGCTCCTTCAAATCTTGCGGCTGTGGTATATCATTCTTGTTTATGATGGTCTTGACTAATTCGAAACTAAGTTGCAAAAGATCTTGGTTTTCTTTCAATTACATCAAGAAATTAAATCTTTTGAAAATTGTTAACTAAGTTGTCCTTCATTTTGCCTTAACACCTACAAAGTCAAAGATAATAACATAAGATGGGCGAAAAGGACACCTAAGGTTGTTTGGTAAAATTACAGAGGATTGCATGCATGTTGTAAATTCTAAAAATCCTAGTCTCAGGCTGGTACTATATCCCTGGCTTGTCTATTCATCAATTCGTTATTCCATTCCAGGCTCCTCTAGCATTAAACTTAAGGATGATAAGACGGGAGTAATATACACTGTTGATGCGCATAACATCTCCTCTGGATGGAGATTTCAGTGGCAGAGGTCCCTGATGCTGTTGTTGATTACAGTGATGTGCTATTATTTAATTTTCTAACCCTTATGTACAATACAACCTCTAATGAATTTTCATTTGATTTATATTCTTTTTTACAAAGAGAAAATGTAGGCTTTTAGGTTGTCCTCTCTGACCACAGTAAAGAATGAAAAGAAATATAGCGTTGTACCAATGAGTAGTGTAATGTTGTGATGGGAAATATATGGCTGCAAGTAATTTGGGGGTTCCCCTTCTTGGCCACTTCAATATTTGTTATTGTTGGATCTGTAAATTTACCACTATGTTCATTGGAATGGTCTGCTTTTGTCATTTCTGGTGGATTCTGCACTTGTCCATTTTTTTTTGTGTATGTGTGGAATTTCCGTGTTAATAGGACGCATTTCCCTTTCATTTAGAACTGCTTTCCTTATTTAATATTGGAAAAAGTCTATTTACTCCCCTAAAGCATTAATCCATAGATACCAATCGAAAATAAATAGACACTTAAAAAAAGTACATGCTCAAACATCATTAACTAACTCCTTATCAATCTCGATTCATTTCAATGCGAGGACAAGAATTGAACTGATTCTATTAATTAGAATAGAACAATTACACAACAAAAGAGAAAAGAAGTTATTTGTTGGTAGTAGATGGATTTTATTTAACCCGGGCGTATATAATCTCCTGACTTTGAAAATCAGGTAACCAGTTCCACGAACTATTGAAACCGGTGCACTTACCCCCCGTGAGCGGTATTGAGGGTGGTTTTGTCATCGGAGCAGTCCATGTGGCTTCTGACGTGGTGTTCCGATTACAAAAAATATTACACAAATGAAAAATAAAATATGGCCCACATGTCATCCATACATATGGCTTTTCTCTTTATTTTCAATCTATTTCAGCATGGGACCCACATGTCACTCTTCTCTCATTTGTTCTTCCTCTTCCCTTGCCTTTCCCTCCCCTCCCCGTTGCCTCCGTCCTTCCTCCTAGGCGTGCGGAAGCTGCTACTTTGGGCGTGAGGCGTGGGCGGCGGGCGGCGGCGGGCGTGGAGGAGGCACAGGGCCGGAGTCTTGTGGCCTTGCGCTTGCTTTGCCTGGCGCCATCGCGAGGTTCGTCCAGCGGCGCCACCGCCACGCGCTCCGCCCAGCGCCATCACCACTGCCGCAAGCTCAGTGATGAAGAGGGAGAGGGAGGGGGTGAGCCACGGGGAGGAAGAAGAGAAGGAGAGAGACTGAGAGAGGGGATGGAGGAAGAAGAAGAGTAAGGGGCAGACATGTGGGACCTGCGACATAAAATTAATTTTCCTAAAAAGAAATGTCATGTGTAGACATGTGGCAATACCTCTCCACCTGAACCGCTAAGGTGGCAAAACCGCCCTGAAAATCGCTAATAGGGGTTAAGTGCACTGGTTTCAATAGTTCGTGTGACTGGTTACCTGGTTTTCGAAGTTAGAGAGTTATGTGCGCCTGAGTCAATATTTCAGAGGGTAAGTAGACATTTTCGTTGAATATTTGAGAACAAAATATATGCAACTGTGACTCTTCTTCAATAACCGAGCATGTTGTACACTTTTATCTGTCCCAAGACAATATTGTTGAATAAAATTGTTTGACACCTGCTGGCTGATGCTCTAGAAAGTTCTAGACATGGGGTCGCCATGGGCTGTTGCGGGGTTTGAGTTGGAAGCGCAGAACTATTTGAATCATATGTGTAGGAAAGGAAAGAGGTCGGTATATAGTTTGCGCAGAACTATTTACTCCCTTCTCACCCCCACTAGGACCGCTATCGAGCATGACCAGATGGAGCTCGAGTGCTCTCGCTTCTTTGGGAGCCATCTAGCGTCCAGCCCCCCGAGAGCCATCACTTTGGCGTGGGATAGGCTAACCCAACCAAGCCATCATCTATTGGAACTTGAAGACCCTTTCACAGAGGACGAGATAAGCTCCACTGTTAGGTCTTTGCCGGAGGACAAAGCACCTGGTCCGGATGGGTTCAACGGCACTTTCTACCGCACTTGTTGGCACATCATCAAAGATGATTTCATCGCTGCGGTGTTGTGGTTTGCGAGCGGACACTCAACGCATTTCTCCTTGCTGAACTCAGCAAATATCATCCTGATTCCAAAAAAACGAGATGCAGCGAGCCTAGCGGATTACAGGCCCATTAGCCTCATCCATAGCGTCGGCAAAATCTTCTCTAAGCTGCTTGCAAACAGACTGGCGATTAAGCTCGAACATCTCGTCGACCCAGTTCAGAGCGCATTCGTGAAGAAGAGATGTATTCAGAACACCTTCCTTCGTACCCAAGCCAACATCCTCCATCTCCAAAGACAAAAAAGCCCAGCGTTATTTCTCAAGCTAGATTTTGCAAAGGCCTTTGACTCCGTCCACTGGAGCTACCTCTTTGAGCTGCTTCAAGCCAAGGGGTTTGGGGCACGCTGGCGTGATTGGATTGCTACGCTCCTTGGATCTTCCTCTTCAGCAGTCATCCTCAATGGGATCAAGGGGCCAGGCTTCTTCCATGAAAGGGGTCTTCGACAAGGTGACCCCCTCTCTCCCATGCTTTTCATCATGGCCATGGACCCGCTCCACAAGCTCTTTCTTCTTGCGGATGAAAACAACTTTCTTGATCCTGTTGGGAACCCCCCATTACGTGAGCGTATCGCTCTTTTTGCGGATGATGCGGGCATCTTCATTCAACCAAGCAAGCATAATCTGGACTCCACTATCAGTTTGTTGGACACCTTCGGGGCCACCTCCGGCATCACCTTGAACAAGTCCAAGTGCTCGGTCTTTCCAATCCGTGCTGCTGGCATCGATTTGGATGATACACTCAGCTCTTTTGAGGGCACGGCGGGCTCTTTCCCGTGCACCTACCTTGGGCTGCCTTTACGCCTTCGCAAGCTTCGTAAAATACATTTCTTGCCTCTTCTGGACAAGATCGCGGGTCGTCTTGCCCCGTGGCGTGGTAAATTTTTCTCGAAGGCAGGACGTTTGGTCCTTGTCCAAGCCGTCCTATCGGCGATACTGACATATCTCATGGCCTCTATACATCTCCCCTCTTGGGTCATCAAAAGGATTGACCAGCTCAGACGGGCTTTCCTTTGGACTGGCAGTCAGCAGGTAAACGGTGGCCAGTGCTTGGTGAATTGGGAGGTGGTCTGTAGACCTAAAAGGCTCGGGGGTGTGGGTATTCTAGATCTGCACCGCTTTGGCCGGGCTTTGCGTCTTCGCTGGCTCTGGAACAATTGGAGATCCAGGGACAATAAGAGCATCAACGACGCTATTTGCTACAAGGCGGCAGACATTGCACTTTTCAAAGCCTCCACTCGGGTGGTCGTCGGTAATGGAGAGCTCTTACATTTCTGGGAGGATGATTGGCTTGATGGCCTTTCGCCTAAGGTGGTCGCCTCTCTTCTGTTTGCCAATGCTTCGCACAGATCTCGATCGCTTCGAGACGGCCTTCAAAATCAAAACTGGATCCAGTCGCTAGCGCCAATGACCACTGAGGAGCATCTCCTTCAATATATCACACTTTGGGATAAAATAAATCAGGCAAGTCCCCTCACAGAGAGCCCGGATGAGCTACTTTGGAAGCTCACGCCAAATGGATCCTTCACAACCAGATCGGCTTACCAGATCCAGTTTTCTGGCGCTACGAGGTCGGCTAGAGCGGGGTTTGTTTGGAAGGCCCATGCGGAACCCAAATGCAAATTCTTTGCGTGGTCTCTCACTCAGGGTGGGCTCAATACGGCCGATGTCCTCGCAAGAAAGGGATTATTAACCCATCAGTTGTGTTGCTTGTGCAACACGATGCCGGAAACCCAAGACCATCTTTTCAAGAGTTGCGCTTATGCAAATGAGGTTTGGAACATCACCTTCGCACCGGTTTTGGTCCCGTCGAACACTCTTTGGGATTGGTGGGAAAGTTTGCGATCGGGCCTCACTGCTATCTCGGAAGGAGTTAAGCGGAAGGCTCATCTACACCCTTTGGAACATCCGGAAAGAATGTAATCATCGAATCTTCACCAGACTTTTTCACCGCCGTCGGCCATCGCAAGAGATCGCGTCACGATTTCAACTTTGGCGTTAAAGCGCCGATAGCCCCTGTCTAGTGTGCCGCTAGGGCCGCCCCCCCTCTACCCTAGTGGTGTCTCTTGTATATAAAACTCTTGTCCTTCCTGTCGGGGATAAAATCACGGCCCATTGCCATGACCCACTCCCTGACGGCCCACTCGAACAGCCTACCAGGGCCCAGCTCCCTGGAAGGTTCTATCTGGCCCATATGCATCCTGCCGAACAGCCTCTAGGCAGGGATGATGCGTAACGGCCAAGGATTTCTGTTTGAGTCCGACTCGAACAGAGTTCTGCACGGCTACGTGAAGACCCGGACGTGGTTTCCCGGATGGGAATAGGAGTCGTGATTCCCAAGACTAGGAGTATGCCTTATCTGCCTCGGGATATATTTGGCATGTATGAGTTCGTTGCGATCTCGTAGTTAGCTCGGCCCGATATTCCCTCGGTAGGTCGGTTTGCTCTGCACTATATAAACAAGGCCCCTGCGACGTGTAGAGGGGACTTGATCTGTTTTTAGCGTCTAATAGACACCTGATCATAGCGTATTGCTTCTTACACACCGTAATCTCGCCGAGACTTGTTCGTCTCGTCGAGCCACCCCTTGTATTCATCTCTGATATATAAGAAAGGCTGGATGTAGGGCTATTATCTCTCCTGAGAGGCCCGAACCAGGATAAAAAACCCTTGTCTTCTGTTCGTTGTTGTTCGTGGTTGTTTGGCGTGTCTCCTATCTCACTTCTAAAGAACCTTAGCGACTTGAGATCGTTATCTCAACCGTCGGCGCTTAAGCGCCGTCTCAGGGAGCACGCAGATCGAGCATGTCGAACTCTATCAGCGATACGGAGATTCTTCCTGAGGGTTACGACTCAGAAGGGCAGGATGTTTCATCCCCTGCCAGCTCGGATCGATCTTATCGCCCAAGATCGATGTCTGTATCCGAGACAGAGGTCTCTGGCTACGCCCCGGAGATGGTCTCCGGCCGAGCTCCCGTCATTGACGATGAGTACGGAGCTGATGATCTTTACGCCGGTTTAGATCTATCAGATTTCAAGGCTATGTCGGTTGATTCTTCCTGTGGCGACACAGTGATGACGCCGTCTAGCGCGCAAACGCACGGCCACCGAGTCATCAACATGGCCGGCGCAGGGACTTCGCAGAATCCAGCGCGGGTCCCGGCGACCGGAGATATCGAGCAGATCGGTTCTGCTCGGCACCCAAATGAGGCCGCATTAGCTGCCCGCGAGCAAGATGTTGTTCGCCGCACTTTTGACGAGTCCATCAACCAAACTCTGGCGCAGATACGCGACCAACAAGAACGTCGGACGAAACCCGCCTCGCGCACGCCAAGACCCCTGCGAAGTTCACCGCCGGGTGGAATCCCCGCGTGCCCAGACTCCGATCGGGCAAGACGCAGATGTCTCAGGGATCCTAGGACCCCTAGAACAGAGCCAAGAACGACTCCAGGCCCTGGCTACCATAATTAGATCCGCTCATCAGGACAATCTCGTCCTCGTGGGCGATGCTGTGGCTTCTTACCTCGAGAAGTTGGCCGAGGGCCTTAAGTCTCTAGGTGAGGCCTCATCCGGGCACCGCATCGAGCCTGCCCGGGAGCATTCGGGCAGTGAGCGATTCGATCGATCGCGTGACCACCGTCATCGTCGAAGGATCACTGTCCACGAGCAAGGTGCCCGCGGTCGCCTCCGCTCGCCAAGTCCCCGTAGTCATCGCGACCACAGGGGCAAGCGTGCGCGCGACGATCGCGGAGGATCCCCTCGCGAGGAGCGCGTTGTCGCGACCACGAGGAAGGAGCGTGGGGGCTTGTCACGGAGAGAGTTCCTCCAAGCAGAAACCTCCCACTCAGCAAGAGCTCCCCCGACCAACAGGACCAATGTCTTCTCCAGGCTAGGTTCTACCGGGGAAGGTGGCCGGTCTTACGCCTTGGGCTGCAGGGCTTTTTCCGATGAGCTCCGCTCTGTTCGGTGGCCCTCAAAGTTCAAGCCCGGACACATGGAGAGGTACAACGGGACCCAGAACCCAGAGGAGTTCCTTTCCATCTACGCTACGGCCATCATGGCGGCCGGGGGTGACGAGCTTGTCATGGCTAATTACCTCCCGACTGTCCTTGAGGGTGCTGCTCGGATGTGGCTGTTCAATCAGCAGGAAGGTTCCATCTCTTCTTGGAACCAACTTTGTGACGCTCTGATTGCTAATTTCCGTGAGTCATTACGTGCGTCTGGGCAAGGAGGATAATCTGCACCAGATGATCCAGATGAACGGGGAGACCCTCCGCAACTTTGTGAAGCGTTTCATCAAGATCCGCAACACAATCCCGAACATGTCGGACGAATCTGTTGTCCGTGCCTTTAAAAACGGAGTCCGCGACGAGCGGCTCACCCAGGATCTCGAGATCAATGAGACCTGGACCGCCAATGACCTGTTCAAGGCGGCTGATCGCTACGCCAATGCGGCGGAGCGTGTTCAGTACAAGAAGGCGTTCGACAAGGGCGAGCTGCCCACCCAGCCTGGTGTGGAAGAAAAGAAGAAGAGCAGCAACAACCCTGGTGACAAGAAGTCCCAGAAGAAAAAGAAGGGTGATGCGAACAATACTGTCGCCGGTATAGATCGCACACCTCCTCCTAAGGATGGGCAGAAAAAGCCCAACAATAACTATAAGGGCAAGAAGCCCGCCCAGGGGGGCAACCAAGGTAAGAAAGGTCCCAGCGACCGATATTGCAAGTTCCACCAGCACCACGGGCATGATACGCGCCACTGTAGGACCTGGGCTGCGAAACTCGAGGATTTCTACAACGGCAAGGGCCCAATGCCTACCCTGCCCGAAAAAGGTGAAGCCGGTAAGGCCAAGCGCCAAACCGATGATGGTGATCGGGACGACGATGAGTATCAAGAGCCCGTGAACCATATCGCTGTCATCTTCGGCGGCTCCTCGGCTTATACCTCTCGTCGCAGCCTCAAGGAAGCTGCTCGGGAGGTCCACAACGTTGAAAAGGGCAAACCACAGCCCGAATCGATGAAGTGGACCGAGGTTCCTATCTCCTTCTCTCAGGAGGATTGCCCCACTGGGATGACCAAGCCTCAAAGGCTCCCACTGGTGGTCGCTCCGACCATCAGCAACGCGAGAGTTGGCCGTGTACTCGTAGACGGCGGGAGCGCTTTGGACTTGCTCTCTGCTAATGTTTTGGACGAGATGCAAATTCCTCACTCCAAACTTAAAGTGGTCGCGATGCCCTTCTATAGCATTGTTCCCGGAGAAGCTGTTCAACCGTTGGGGCAGATCGTTCTGCCCGTTACCTTCGGCAGTCCAAGCAACTTTCGGACAAAGTTGATCACATTCGATGTTGTTGACTTCCCATCCGCATACAATGCTATCCTGGACCGGCCATCTCTTGGCAAGTTCATGGCCGTGTCTCATCACGGATATCATTGCGTGAAAATACCGGGTCCCAACGGTGTGATCACGGTCAAGGGCAACTATAAGGCCGCTCTCGATTGCGATGAGCGCCCTCGCTACTGTCGACCAGGCTTCCACCTCGAGGCCCGAAGTTACGCAGATTAAGTGCGCAGACGTCCCTAGAGTCTCCTTCACCAGAGGAGAGACCAAGGAAGTTCCGTTGTCTGTGGATGATTCCTTCAAGACAGTTCACCTGGGGGCCAACCTGGACCCCAAATAGGAAAGCGAGCTCATTGCCTTCCTCCGAGCTAATGCAGATGTGTTTGCCTGGGAGCCATCCGACATGCCCGAGTCCCAAGGAGGTTATCGAGCACAAAGCGGCGTCCGGTCGGACAAAAGCCTATTCGCCAAGCTTCGCTTTGGGACTTCAGCGGGGATCATTAAGGATCAGCTTGGTAAGCTGCTCGCTACTGGTTTCATCCGCGAGGTTGATCACACCGAGTGGCTGGCCAACCCTATCATTGTAAAGATGAAAGGCGGCAAGTGGAGGATTTGTGTCGATCACACAGATTTGAACGCTGCTTGTCCTAAGGACAATTTTCCGCTGCCTCGCATAGACCAGTTGGTCGACGCAACTGCGGATGCCCGGCTCTTGAGTTTCTTGGATGCTTACTCCGGTTATCACCAAATAAGCATCTCCCCCGAGGATGAAGAGAAGACTGCCTTCATCACCCCTTCGCACTTTCGCTATAATGACCATGTCTTTCGGTCCGCGCAAATGTTTGGTGCCACGTTCCAAGTAGCTTAATGGAGAAGACTTTCCCGAGCAGTAGCGGAAGAAACACGAGGTCTATGTCGATGACATCGTTGTAAAGAGCAAGCACGCTCCAGATCATGTAAAAGACCTGACCGAGACTTTCCGAAATCTCAACAGGCATCGAATAAAGTTAAATCCAGAGAAGTGTACCTTTGGTGTTCGATCTGGAATGTTGCTCGGTTATGTAATTGGCTCGCAAGGCATATCTGCCAACCCAGAAAAAATTGAGGCCATTGAAAACATGCAGGCTCCAACTACCGTCAAGGAAGTTCAGAGCCTCACCGGACGGATGGTTGCTTTGAGCAGGTTTATTTCCCGTCAGGGCGAACGCAGGCTTGTCGGGGATTAAATCACGGCCCATTGTCATGGCCCACTCCATGATGGCCCAATCGAGCAGCCTATCAGGGCCCAGCTCCCTGGAAGGTTCTATCAGGCCCATGTGCATCCTGCCGAACAGCTTCCTGGCTGGCACGGTGCGTAATGGCCTAGGATTCCTGTTTGAGTCCGACTCGAACAGAGTTCTGCACGACTACGTGAAGACCCGGACGTTGGTTTCCCGGATTGGATTAGGAGTCGTGATCCCCAAGTCTAGGAGTATGCCTTATCTACCTCGGGTCATATTTGGCATGGATGAGTTCGTTACGATCTTGTAGTTAGCCCGGCCCGATATTCCTCGGTAGGTCGGTTTGCTCTGCACTATATAAACAGGGCCCCTACGGCGTTTAGAGGGATCCCTGGCATTGAGTTTTACATCTTAGCATCTAGCTTAGAGCTTTGGCACTTATGCAGCAGATAATCTCGCCGAGACACATTAGTCTCGTCGAGCCACCTCTTGTATTCATCCCTGATATATAAGAAAGGCTGGACGTAGGGCTATTATCTCTCCCGAGAGGCCTGAACCAGGATAAAAACCCTTGTCTCCTGTTCGTTGCTGTTCGTGGTTGTTCGGCGTGTCTCCTATCTCAATCTTAAAGAACCTTAGCGACTTGAGATCGATATCTCAACCGTCGACAGCTGGCGCCGTCCGTGGGGACACGCAGATCGAGCATGTCGAACTCCGTCGGCGATACAAAGATACTTCCTGAGGGCTACGACTCAGAAGGACAGGATGTCTCATCCTCGCCGATTCAGATCGATCTGTTCGGTCTCGAACGCTTTCTGCATCCGAGGCGATGTCTCCGCTTACATGGCGTAGATAGCCTCGGATCGCACTCCGTCATCGGCAGCGACTACGGAACGATGATCTTTACGACGGTTTAGATTTATCGATTCCAAGGCTATGTCGGTGGAATTCCACCGTGGAGACACAGCGATGACACCGCCTAGCATACCTTCGCATGGCCCGCGGCATTAACATGGCGATGTAGGAACCTCGAGGATCCCGCACGGCCGTGGCGGCCGGCGAGGTCGGGCGGATTAACTCGCCGCATCAAGATGAGGTGCGCAGTCGCTCGCGAGCAAGACGTCATTCGCCGTAGCCTCGGCGACTCCATCAATCGGACCTTAGCACGGTTTCGCGACGGTGTAGCGGCGATGTCGCAACCCACCTCGCGTCTGGCGCTAAAGTCTCCCGGCGAAGCTTCCTGCTCGGGTCAATTCCGCGTGATCGGACTCGATCGACGAGAACGCGGATGGTTCGTGGATCCGGGACCCATAGATCAAAGTCGGAACGGCTCGAAGCTATAGCAACGGTCCTTAGATCCACCAATCAGCTGATCTCGCCAAGATGGCGTCTTTATTCGACTAACCTAGAGCGACCGGTCAAGGCCTAAAGTCTCTAGGAGAAGTCAACAACTCCTCCAGCAATAAGCACCAAACTGCCGGAATGATTCGGACAGCTCGATCGATCGCGTGACCCCGTCACCATCGAAGATCATCGTCCATGAGCAGGCTACCGTGGTCGCCGTCGCTCGCCAAGTCCTCGTAGTCATCGCGACCACAGGGGCAGCGCGACGCGATGATCATGGACGGTCCCTCGTGAGGAGCGCGCGTCGCCGCCACCACGAGGAAGGAGCGTGGTGGATTGTTCCGAGAGAGTTTCTCGGCCGAAGTCATCCTGTTCAGCAGAGTTCCTCCGCGCCAGACCAACGTCTTCTCAAGACTAGGTTACGCGGAAGGTGGCGGTCATATGCTCTGGCTGCGGGGCTTTCTCCGACGAGCTTGGGCTGTCCGGTGGCCCTCAAAATTCAAGCCGGTCACATGGAGAGGTACAATGGGACTCGTAACCGGAGAATTCCTTTCCATCTACGCTTCGGCCATCATGGCGGCGGGGTGACGAGCTCGTTATGGCTAATTACCTCCCGACCGTCCTTGAGGGTGTTGCTCGGGCGTGGTACATTCAATCGGCAGGAGGTTCCATCACCTCATGGAACCGACTTTGTGGCGCTCGATCGCTAATTTCCAGAGCATTACGTGCGTCTAGGCAGGAGGATGATCTGGACCAGATGATCCGGATGAACGGGAGACCCTCCGCAACCGTGAAGCGTTTCATTAAGATCCGCAACACGATCCCGAACATCTCGGATGAATCATTGTCCGCGCCTTCAAAAACGGAGTCCGCGACGAGCGGCTCACCCAGATCTCGAGATCAATGAGACTGGACCGCCAACGACTGTTCAAGGCGGTGATCATATGCCAACGCGGCGAAGCGCGCTCAATACAAAAAAGGCGTTCGACAAAGGCGAGCCGCCTTGACTGGTGTGGATGAGAAGAAGAAGAGCAAGACAATGTTTACGGTGACAAGAAGTCCCAGAAGAAGAAGAACAAAGGTGATGCGAACAATACCGTCGCAGGTATGGATCGCGCACCTCCTCCCAAGGATGGGCAGAAGAAGCCCAACAATAATTACAAGGGCAAAAAGCCTACTCAGGGAGGCGGACAAGGCAAGTAAGGTCCGAGCGACCGATTTTGCAAGTTCCACCAGCACTACGGGCATGATATACGCCACTGTAGAACTTGGGCTGCAAAGCTCGAAGATTTCTACAACGGCAAGGGCCCAATGCCCACCCTGCCCGAACAAGGTGATGCTGGTAAAGCCAAGCGCCAAACCGACGATGGTGATCGGGAGGATGATGACGAATATCAAGAGCCCGTGAACCATATCGCCGTCATTTTCGGCGGCTCCTCGGCTTACACCTCTCGGCGCAGCCTCAAGGAAGCTGCTCGGGAGGTCCACAACGTCGAAAAGGCAAAACCTCGGTCTGAATCGATGAAGTGGACCGAGGTCCCCATCTCCTTCTCTCGGAGGATTGCCCCATCGGGATGACCAAGCCTCGCCGGCTCCCACCGGTGGTCGCCCGACCATCGCGAACGCGAGAGTTGGCCGTGTCTTAGTAGACGGCGGGAGCGCTTTGGACTTGCTTTCTGCTAAAGTCTTGGACGAGATGCAAATTCCTCGTTCCAAGCTGAAGGAAGTCGCAATGCCCTTCTACGGAATTGTTCCGGGAGAAGCTGTCAAGCCGTTGGGGCAGGTTGTCCTGCCTGTCACCTTCGGCAACCCAAGCAACTCCCGGACAGAGTTGATCACTTTCGACGTGGTCGACTTCCCGTCGGCGTACAACGCAATCTTGGGCAGGCCATCTCTCGGTAAGTTTATGGCCGTGTCCCACCACGCTTACCATTGCGTGAAGATACCGGGTCCTAACGGTGTGATCACGGTCAAGGGCAACCACAAAGCTGCTCTGGATTGCGACGAGCAGTCCCTCGCCCTAGTCGACTAACTTCATTGCCATGATCTGAAGTTCCGCAGACCAAGTCTCAGACGCCTAGGGTCTCCTTCACCAGGGGAGAAACCAAGGAAGTTCATTGTAAACTGATGATACTTCCAAGACAGTTTACTTGGGGGCCAATCTGGACCCCAAATAGGAAAGCGAGCTCATTGCCTTCCTCCGAGCTAATGCAGATGTATTCGTCTGGGAGCCATCTGACATGCCCGGAGTCCCAAGGGAGGTAATCGAGCACAAACCGCTGTCCGACCGACAAAAGCCTGCTTCGCCGGAAGCTTCGCCGCTTTTGAATTCAAACAGGATCATCAAAGATCGACTTGGCGCTTTCGTTCTTTGGGTTCATCCGCGAGGTTGATCACACCGAGTGGTTAGCCAACCCCGCATTGTAAAGAAGAAAGGCGGCAAGTGGAGGATGTGTGTCGATCACACGATCTGAACGCCGCTTGTCCTAAGGACAATTTCCGTTGCCTCAGATTGACCACCGGTCGATGCGATCATGGACGCCTTGACTTCGAGTTTTTAGATGCTTACTCCGGTTACCACCAAATAAGCATCTCCCCCGAGGATGAAGAGAAGACTGCCTTCATCACCCCTTTTGGCACTTTCTGCTATACGACCATGTCTTTCGGTTCTGCGAATGTCTTTGGTGCCACGCTCGGTATACAATGGAGAAGACCTTCCTGCAGCCATGGAAAAACACGGAGGTCTATGTCGACGACATAGTTGTAAAGAGCAAGTATGCTCCAGATCATGTAAAAGACCTGGCAGAGACTTTTCATAATCTCACCAGGCATCGAATAAAATTAAATCCAGAGAAGTGTACCTTTGGTGTTCGATCTGGAATGTTGCTCGGTTATGTCATTGGCTCGCAAGGTATTTACGCCAACCCGAAAAAATCGAGGCCATTGAAAACATGCAGCTCCAACTACCATAAATGAAGTACGAGCCTCATCATGGGATGGCTGCTCTAAGCGTGTTTATTTCCGTCAAAACGAGCGGGCCGCCCTTCTTAAGGCCTGCGCAAGCACAATGGTTTCGAGTGGGCGGAAGAAGCCGATAGATCCTTTCAGATCCGGGCGATACTGTCCAATCCTCCCGCCTTGACTACCCAGCGGCATGGCGGCGGCTCTCCATCAGTACCTAGGTTGCACGCCACAAGCGGTGAGCGCGGATCCCGACGGTCGAAAGGGAAGGCATACAATGACCAATCTATTACGTGAGCGAGGTACTTCACGGATCAAAGGAGCGCACCACGAGGTCCGAAGCTCCTCTATGCCTTGCTCATGTCCTCCGTGAAGCTTCGCCACTACTTCGGTAGCATCAAATCTGGTCCCGACCACGCTCCTCCGGGAGAAATCCTACTAACAAGGAATCTAGCGGACGATAGCTAAGTGGGCAATGGAACTAGCGAGTTCGATCCGTTATTTGTCGCCCGAATCGCTATTAAGTCACAGTGTCCTAGCGACTTTGTCGCTGAATGGACTTGCCGCCCAAATCCCTGGAGCTCCCGAGCAACCCGATGAACCCTCTTGGACCATGTTTTCGATGGCTCGCAGACCGGAAACTTCGGGGCTGGTTTTGTTCTCATCTCCTCAAGGAGAGCAACTCGAGATTCTATCCAACTACACTTTGCGGCGACTAACAACGCCGCGATACGAGGCCCTCCTCGCGGGACTAAGAGCGTGCAAGTCGCTTGGTGTCCAACGGCTAATTGTGAAGGAGATTCACAACCGGTCATCAATCGTTAACAAGGAGTATCGGTCTGCGATGACTCAATGGCGCGATACCGGTTGAAGTGAGGAAGTTGGAGCGGCATTTTCGATTTTTCGAAGTGCTCTTCGTGCCTGGAAGGACAACTTCTGGCCGACCAGCCTATCCAAGTTTGGATCCTCACGCTAACACCTCGCTCGGCAAGGGTGCTCGCCGAGCACCTTCACAAGCCCTCAATCACGCTCTCCGGACGAGGCAACAGAGACAGTGGTGCCGTCTCCGTTATCGAAAGCGTCATGGATCGGACAACGCCATTTGTCCGGTACCTTGCGATGGGACCACGCCGACGATGAAGCCGAGCGTTCGGCTTATAAGGCGTGCCGCTCCATACAAGCTTATGGATGGCACCTTTACCGCCGAGGTGCTCTGGGAGTTCTCTCCAAGTGCATCTCGCATAGCAGAGGGTGTGTTTCTTCTTCGGGACATACACGAGGGTGCTCAGGCAACCACGCCTCCTTCGAACTCGGTCGGCAAAGCGTTTACGCATGGGCTATTATTGCCCATCATATTACAAGATGCCCGGACATCGTGACTAAGTGCAAGGCTTGCCAATTTCACGCCGGAAGGCACACAAGCCCGCCAAGAGCTCCAAACAATCCCCCATCTTGGCCTTTTTCCACATGGGGTGCGGATCTGCTTCGGCCCATTCCCTAAGGGGTACAAGGGCTATACACACCGCTCGTCGCCATAGACACTTTTACAAAGTGGATTGAGGCGAGCACGTGTCGCCTCTTCACGCCAAAACGGTCAGACGCTTTTTCAAAAGCAGCGTGGTCACGCCGCTTTGGGATCCCCCATAAGTCGATCACCGATAACGGTACCCGATTGAAGCGAGCTATTCTGTGAATATGCGCGCAATACCGGGCACCAAGGTCTGTTCGCCTCGTGGCACATCCACGAGCAATGGAAGCGATCGGCGAGCTAACGGACAGATAGTCCGGGTATTAAACGGCGGGTATTTGCTGCTCTCGGCCGAGCACAACAAGGCTGGTTGACGAAGTTCCTTCCGTCCTCAGGCGATTCGCACTATGGCGGTACCGGGCGGCGGGAAACTCCTTTCCAACCGGTCTATGGTGCGTAAACCATCCTCGCCGCCCGAAATCATACTCGGTTCGCCTCGCCACGAGCTCGGTCAACAATTGACGGCGAGCAAGAGCGCCTCGATCTCGATCTCCTCGAGGCACACGCGGCCGGGCACAAGTCGAATGGCGCGCTACCGGCAAGATCTTCGCCGCCCGGCCGCTAAGTCGATTCGACCAAGGGCTTTGAAGGCGGGCGACCTCGTTGCTTGCCGTGTCGTAACTTGTCCAATGCCAACAAGTTAACTCCTCGTTGGGAGGGCCCATTTACTGTCGTTTCTTACGCTTTCGCCCGGGCCTGTTACGCTGGCTATGGAGGGCGGGAGAGGCGACCAAAGACTTGGAACATCGACCACCGTAAGTTCTTTATGTAGGTCTTTTCCGTGTTTGCTTAGCTTTGCGCTTTTTTGTAAACTTCGCGCCTTAGTTCATCCAAGTCTCTCGGGCACCATGTAAAGTTCAATCCAATTCTTCAGTGAATCCTCGCGGCCTCTGTGCCCTTTTCACTATTTGTCTTCTCAGACTACTTTCTCTCTGGTAACACTTGATGGCTGCCCGGTCTTGCGAACTCTTGGCTCTCCAATCTTAAGGATTGTTCCCTACCCGTATCTGGTTTCGACAAGTTCCTAAACTCAGGGTTGCGTAACACGGCCTTTCCACCTTGCGGCTAAGTCTGCTCTCGTAAGCCCTCCGCGGCAGAGGCACTTACTGCTTGGCGCGACCACTTGGTAAAGCCTGCTCTCGTAAGCCCCCCGCGGCAGAGGCACTTTCCTTGTTCGGTCACTCTCGGAACTGCCTAACTTACATCAACGAGCAGACTACGGAACGAATCGAGCAAGGTGCGGGTGTCGCTCTTTCTCTCTACGCACGTGCTCGAGTTCGCAAGCTTAGGTTCTCGAGCATCGTCTGCATCGAAGGGGGGTGTCGCTCTTTCTCTTGTGCACTGTTCGGGTTCGCAAACTCGTGTTTCGGCGGATGCACAACTGGGAAGTTAGGCTAAGCGCTCTACCGCTTTCTTAAACTTCCTAGCGCTGCTCGCTTTTCTCTTAGTTTCGCTTAGTTCTTGTCTTTTTCTTTGCTCTCTCTTTGCGAGGAAAAGGGTAAGTCTTTATTAACAAAATTTGCAGGTACAAAAGTTCTTCTCGGGTTACAGCCCTATAGCTACCTAGAAGCGAGTTGCTCCTTGAGCTCCTCGATCACTTCCTTAAGGCGCAGGGCTTCCCCTTGGGCTTTGAACCCCTCTCGGCCTCAAATTTCTGAGACGATCGGCTTCCTCCTTGTCTGCTCTGGCTGCTCTCGTCGCCTTCAGACGGAGAGCCTCGACTTCTTCGGTCTTGGCCCGCACTGGTGGTGATCGAGCCTCGCTACTGCTAACTCACGCCGACGGTCTTGAGCTGCTCGTCCAGCTCCTTGACCTTCTTCTCCGCGGTGATCGCCCTCACCGCCATCCCGCGCATCTCCTTAATCTCCTCCTGTGAAGCCCACAGGGTTGAGATCTTAGCCTGGAGTCCCGCGGATGTCTGCTCCTCCTTGGCGAGCTGGGCTTTGAGCTTCTTGGCTTCCTCCGCGAGCTGGTTCCGCCGATGGGACGCGTCAGCAAGCTGCTCTTCAAGCCACTTCGTGAGGCCCAGCTTCTCCTCCGCGGTGCTCGCCTTCACGGCTTGCGCGCGAAGCTCCTCGGCTTCCTTTAAAAGAGCCTCAGAGGAATGCCTCTCCTTGGTCAGCTTGGCCTTGAGCTTCTTCTCTTTCACCTTGGTGGGCTCGGCTTTGGGCCAGCATAAGCGCTCGCCTCGGATCCCCGTCTGGAGATGCTCCCGGAGGGACGCCAGTACGGCGGCCCGTTAGATGGTGACCCCATCCTCGAGTTCCGCCATAGTATCTCTGAAGACCTGAAGGACAAGATCTATTCAGAACACTTTGCGATAACACATTCAAACTGAGCAAGGTTTGGTCTTGGAGTTTACCTCGCCAAGCCGATGCTTCAATCCAGGCCTTGCGGTCCTCGAGGCCATGCGTCCACGGCCCCCGCTCATGCGGGATGAGGCGGCTGTTCCTCCCGTCGACGCCTTTGTCCGCTTCCTTCTTCTTGCGGGCGCGCCTCGTCTCAGAGCAGTGCAGCGGGCGGCGCTTGCCTCCCGATCCTTCTCCTCTTCCTCTTCCTCTTCCTCCCTAACAGCTTCGGGCGAGATCGGAGCCACTCCTCTGGGTGGCACTGTCGTTCCCACGAGCTGGATGACTTGCTCGACCTGCTCGGGGGCTTCTTCTGTTTCCCTGGCGGCGGGATTTCACCACGCCGCCCGAAGAATCCTGTCGCCTCGGGGTGAGCTGCCCTCGCGACGAAGTGCCAGCAGACCGGCTGCTCGGTCCCGCCTCGGCGCTTCGAGCCATCGCTTTGGCCCCAAGTCCGTGGCGCCACCCGCCGCTATTTTTGCCTCCACCGCTCCACGCGTCTTTGGCGCGTCGATCTGCTCACATCGGAGTCCAGGCGCAAGAGTTCCGCCGCCGGCTTGTCCTTGAGGCTCGCCCGGCACCGCCTGCGGACGCGCCATGCAGATGCTTTCGGCGAAGCTTCGATCGCCGAGCGCCTCGACGTCGCTCGTGGCGGTCTCTTCTTGGGCAGCTGATGAAAAAGAGTTGATCGTTAAGTCTAACACGATCAGAAGGTTGGAAGGTCTAAAGATCGATTCCTACATACCTGCCGTGGAAGGCTTGATCCTGATCTTCTTCGCCGGAACCTTCCGCCTCTTCCTCGGGGGCTCCTTGGCGGCTTCTCCGCCTTGGCCCTTAGGTGTTCGTGGCGACGAGCTCAGCTCCCTGGTGAGCTGAGCGCTCCTCTCGCGCAGCACAAGAAGTTTTTCCTTGCGCGCGACTTCTTCTTCGAGCCTCCTCTGCTCGGCGATCTATTGCAGCCGATCCATACGGCCAGGGTGAGCTTGCGTGTAATGCCCGAGCCAGAGGGCCATGGTCTTTACCTCTTCGTCGCTCTGCTCGGCGAGGAGGGAAGGGCTTGGTCTCTTCCCGCTGGGCTGACCGTGCGCCCGCTTGGTCTGCTCGGTACGCTCCGTCGCCGCGGGTGGTCTCTTCGACGGCTAGCGGCCGCCGTGTCGCGGCGAGCTCTGCGTAGGCTCGGCCGCCACCTTGGGCTTTGTGGCCGCCTTGGCCTTGCCCTTCTTCGCCTTCAAGGCTCTGACCCGGAGAGCTCCTCAACGATCCCTCCAAGGATCAGCTGGTCCTCCTGCGCGTTTTGAGAAGCGGACGTTAGCATTTAAACAACGTTGCTAGTCTAGCAACATAGACTGAAGGTAAGTAATTTACCTCGCTCAGGCGGACAAGCACGCTATGCTGGCAGTGTCGCCACCTCGCCGGTGACCTCCCGTCCTTCTTCGCCGCCTTGACATGGCGTCGACCCGCTTCGGTCACCCATGCGTTGGTTGGCTTCTCCGCCCAATGTAGGGATTGTTAGTTCTGTTCGGAGGAAAGAATGTATTTAGAGGTTGAGTCTTAAAGGCACTTACCCGTACTCTCCTTGTGATGTCTTCCCATCCTCTATCTTGTAGAAGGGATAGGACCTCCTCAGCCGGACAAACCACTGCTCACTGTGAAGTCCCGAATGATCTCCCTGCCCGTGAGCCCGAGGCTCACGAGGGAGGCGATCTTCCTTGTCAGGTACCAATCCTCGGCGGACATCTCCGGCCGAGGCATTGAAGTTCCCTTTGCCGGCGCCTTCCCGGTGAAGACGAAGTTTGTTGTCGCCGCTCGCTTGTCAGAACCACCTCACCCACCACGCGCCCATTGAGTCGAAAGCAGAGGTGGGCGAGGATACTGGCAAGCGTCGTCGGCGGTGGCAAGCTTGAGGTAGTAGCACCTCAGCGCTTGAAGCGGCGGAGCTGCTCCTCGCCACTGTAATAGTGGAGGAACAGCCCACCGGTGGATCGATGCCAGATAGCCCTCGCGCAGGTGTGCGAAGACGCCCATCCGGAGGATGGAGTTCGGATTGAGGTTCGCCACCTCCAATCGGCTGATGTTCAAGAAGGCCTCGGCACGGTCGCTCTCAGAGACCTCAACCCAACAGCGCCAAACTGTTGGTCGATTTAACTCTACCTCGAGCGGCTCGGGTATCCTCCTCTCCCGACCTCCATTCTGGGTGTCGATGTGGCCCTCCTCCTCCCAGATCCTAATGTCCTCCTCGGTCAAGCTAGTGCTTGTGAATTTAGCCATAGCGATTCCTGTATGGACGAAAGGGGTTGGTGATGGAGTTTGGGTACTTGATCTTTGGCGTGGTTGGAGCTAGGGCTTAGAGAGGAAAGGCGTGAGAGCAGAGTGGTGGCATGCGGCTTAGGTGCTTTATAGTCCCGTATAAGCAGCTACTGCAACGGTTTTGTCCTGTAGCGCTAGTTTTTACCGCAACGGCTAGGTAAAACGGTCGCTGCTTTCATTCTGCGGCGATAGGAAGTTACTGTTGGAGTGCCGCTAACGGCTATTTTTTCCAAAGGCCTACATTGAAGGTTGAGTGCTCTGCTTTCGGACAGATGTCGTTCGCTCGACGGCCTTGAGAGTTGCTCAAGACCGATCGGGTTTATTCGGTCCCAACATGTCTTGTTCGGTTGAACCATGACTTTGTCCGTGCGCTTTGTTACATGTCTTTGTAGCAGAAAAATACCCTCTTCGTGACTTTGAGTCTCAAGAGGACGACCCGCTCTAGTGAGTCCTTCCACTTGAGTCTCGGGGGCTAGCCGTCGGGATTAAATCACGGCCCATTGCCATGGCCCACTCCCCGACGGCCCAATCGAAGCGACCTACGGGCCCGGCTCCCGAAGGTTCTATCAGCCCATGTGCATCTGCCGAACGCCTTCTGGCGGCACGGTGCGTAATGGCCTAGGATTCTGCTTGAGTCCGACTCGACGAGTTACCTGCGACTACGTGAAGACCCTGACGTTGGTTTCCTGATTGGATTAGGAGTCGTGATCCCCAAGACTAGGAGTATGCCTTATCTACCTCGGGTCATATTTGGCATGTATGAGTTCGTTATTTATCTTGTAGTTAGTCTGCCCGATATTCCTCGGTAGGTCGGTTTGCTTCAAGACTATATAAACAGGGCCCTACGACGCTTAGAGGATCCACGGCATTGAGTTTTATATCTTAGCATCTAGCTTAGAGCTTTGGCACTTGTACAAGATAATCTCGCCGAGACTGCTCGCCTCGTCGAGCCACCTCTTGTATTCATCCTCGATATATAAGAAAGGTGGGCGTAGGGCTATTATCTCTCGAGAGGCCCGAACCAGGATAAAACCCTTGTCTCCTGCTCGTTCTTTGTTAAGTGGTTGTTCGGCGTGTCTCCTATCTCAATCTTAAAGAACCTTAGCGACTTGAGATCGATATCTCAACCGTCGACAAGGCTGCCCTTCTTTAAGGCCCTGCGCAAGCACAATGGTTTCGAGTGGACAGAGGAAGCTGATCGATCTTTCCAAGATCTAAAACAATACCTGTCCAACCCACCTGTCTTAACCACCCCGCGATACGGTGAACAGCTCTTGCTCTATCTTGGCTGTATGCCTCAAGCGGTGAGCGCGGTCTTGACGGTGGAAAGGGAAGGCATCCAGCGGCCAATCTTTTACGTGAGCGAGGTACTTCAAGGATCAAAGGAGCGTTACCCTGAGGTCCAGAAGCTCCTCTACGCCTTGCTCATGTCCTCCAGGAAACTTCGCCATTATTTCCAGGCGCACCAAATACTGGTCCCGACCAAGTTCCCTCTTGGAGAAATCCTACGGAACAAAGAAGTTGGCGGACGTATAGCTAAGTGGGCAATGGAACTGGCAGAGTTCGACATTCTGTTTGCTGCCCGAACTGCTATTAAGTCCCAAGTCCTGGCTGACTTTGTCGCCGAATGGACCTGCCCGCCCAAATCTCAGGATGCCCCCGAGCAACCTGATGACCCCCTTGGACCATGTTTTTTGACGGCTCGCGCACTGGAAACTCAGGGGCTAGTTTTGTTCTCATCTCTCCTCAAGGAGAGCAACTCCAGTATTCTATCCAACTACACTTTGCGGCGACTAACAACGCTGCGGAGTACGAGGCTCTCCTCGCGGGACTAAGAGCGTGCAAGTCGCTCGGTGTCCAACGACTAACTGTGAAGGGAGATTCACAGCTGGTCATCAACCAGGTAAACAAGGAGTATTAGTGCTGCGATGACTCAATGGCTCGATACCTAGTTGAGGTGAGGAAGTTGGAGCGGCACTTTCGATTTTTCGAGGTGCTCTTCGTGTCCAGGAAGGACAACTTCTTGGCCGACCAACTATCCAAGTTCGGATCCTCACGCGAACCTGCTCCGGCAGGGGTGCTCGTCGAGCACCTTTACAAGCCCTCAATCACGTCTCCGGACGAGGCAACCGAGACAGGTGGTGCTGTCTCCGTCATCGAAAGGTGCAAGGTCGGACAACGCCATTTGTCCCAGACCTTGCAGATGGGACCTCGCCGAGGACGGCCGCGTTCCGGCTTACAAGGCGTGTTAGTTCATACCAGCTTATGGACGGCATGCTTTACCGTCGAGGCGCTCTAGGAGTCCTCTCCAAGTGCATATCGCAGCAGGAGGGTGTGTTCCTTCTTAGGGACATACACGAGGGTGCCTGTGGCAACCACGCCTCCTTCAGAACTCTGGTCGGCAAAGCGTTTCGCATGGGCTATTACTGGCCTACAGCGTTACAAGATGCCCGGGACATCGTGACAAAGTGCAAGGCTTGCCAATTTCACGCCCGGAAGGCACATAAGTCCGCCCAAGAGCTCCAAACGATCCCTCCATCTTGGCCTTTCTCCACATGGGGTCTGGATTTGCTCGGTCTGTTCCCTAAGGGGTACAAGGGCTACACACACTTGCTCGTCGCCATCGACACCTTTCAAAGTGGATTGAGGCAGAGCCTGTGTCGTCTCTTCATGCCAAAACGGCTGTTCGCTTTTTCAAAAGCAACGTGGTCACGCGCTTTGGGATTACCCATAAGCTGATCACCGATAACGGTACCCGATTCGCGTTTAGCTATTCTAGGAATCTCGCGAATATTTGGGCACCAAGGTCTGCTTCGCCTCTGTGGCACATCCACAGAGCAATGGAGCAGTCGAGCGAGCTAACGGACAGATCGTCCAGGGTATCAAACGGCGTGTGTTCGCGGCACTCCGCGAGCACAACAAGGCCTAGGTTGACGAAGTTTCTTCCGTCCTCTGGGCAGTTCGCACTATGGCCAGCCGGGCAACCGGGGAAACTCCTTTCCAATTGGTCTACGGTGCAGAAGCCATCCTGCCAGCCGAAATAGTACTCGGTTCGCCTCGCACGAGCTCGGTCAACTTGGTGGACGACGAGCAAGAGCGCCTACTCGATCTCGACCTTCTCGAAGGCACACGCGACCGGGCACAAGTCAGAATGGCGCGCTACCAGCAAGATCTTCGCCGGCACGCTGCCAAATCGGTTCGACCAAGGGCTTTGCGGGCGGGCGACCTCGTTCTACGCCGTGTTCAGAACCTGTCCAATGCCAACAAGCTAACTCCCCGTTGGGAGGGCCCGCTCACGGTCGTTTCTACTGCTCGCCCGGGGGCTGTTCGCCTGGCAATGGAGGACGGGAGAGAGCTGACCAGCACTTGGAACATCGACCAGCTTCGTAAGTTCTTCGTGTAGGTCTTTCTGTGTTTGCTTCGCTTCGCGTTTTTTGTCAAACTCCGCGCCTTTGTTCGTCCAAGTCTGTCGGGCTCCATGTAAAGTTCAATCCATTTAATAGTGAATTTTCACGGTCCTCTGAGGCCTTTTCACACCTCTGTCTTGTCAAGACGGCCCTCTCTCTGGTAACACTTGATGGCTGCCGGACCTTGTGAACACTTGGCTCCGCAATCTTAAGGATTTTTTCCTGCTCGTATCCAGTTTCAACAAGTCTCTCAACTCAAGGTTGCGTAAAAAGGCTTTCTCGCCTCGCGGCTAAGTCTGCTCTCGTAAGCCCTCCGCGGCAGAGGCACTTACCGCCACGGCACGACACCACCGCAAAGTCTGCTCGTAAGCCCTCATGGCGAGACACTTTCCTTGTTCGGTTACCTTTGGAATCGCCTAACTTACGCCACCGAGTAGTTTTTGGATATGTCGATCAGATATACAGGTGTCGCTCTAACTCTCTCACGACGTGCTCGAATTGCAAACTCGGGTTTTCGAGCACCGTCTGCATCGGGGCTAGGGTGTCGCTCTTTCTCTTGTGCACTTGTTCGAGTTCGCAAACTCAGGTTTTCGAGCAGCTGCACAACGGGGGCTGGGAGTTAGGCTAAGAGTTCTATCGGTTTTTTTAAACTTTCTAGTGCTTTCGTGCCCTACTCTTGGTTTCCTGTTCGTTCTTATCTTTTGCTGCTCTTTTTTGTAGGAAAAAGGTAAGTTCTTTATTAACAAAATTTGCAGGTACAAAAGTCCCTTTCGGGTTACAGCCCTACAGCTACTTAGAAATGAGTTGCTCCTTGAGCTCCTCGACCACTTCCTTGAGGCGCAGGACTTCCCCTTGGGCCTTAAAACCCTCTCTGGCCTTAGCTCGGAGACGGTCGGATTCCTCCTTGCTGTTCCTAGCCTGCTCCGTTGCCTTCACGCGGAGAGCCTCTACCTCTTTGGTCTTGGCTCGCAGCTGCTCGGCCAGATCTTCGCTCTGACTAGCTCGCTGCTCGGCGGTCTTGAGCTGCTCGTCCAGCTCCTCGACCCTCTTCTCCCACGGTCTTTGGTCCTTGCGGCCACCCACAGATCTCCTCGGCCTCCTCCTGTGACGCCCACAGGGTGGAGATTTTCTCCTGGAGTGCCGCGGAAGTTGACTTCTCTTCGGCGAGCTGGGCCTCGAGCTGCTTCACCTGATTCACGAGCAGCTTCCACCATTCGGACGCATCGTGGAGCTGCTCTTCTAGCCACTTCGTGCGGCCTAGCTCACCTTCCGCGACGCTCGCCCTCGCGGCCTGCGCGCGAAGCTCCTCGGCCTCTTCCCGAAGAGCCCCCGAGGATTGCCTCTCCTCGGTCAACCGAGCCTTGAGCTTCTTTATTTTCGCCGCCAACTTGCTCCGGCTCTTGGCTGGCGTGGAGGGCTCCCCTTCGAGCCCCCTCATTCGGAGCTGCTCTCGGAAACCCGCCAGAACGGCGCTCCGTTCGATGGTGACTCCATCCTCGAGCTCCTCCATGGTGTCTTTGAAGACCTGAGAGAGAAGACGAGTTAACCACTTTGCTCTGATGTTGCTCGACTGGACCAGGTTAGTTTTGGAACTTATCTTGCCGAGTCGGCGCTTCAGTCCCCGGCGTAAGCGATCTTCGAGACCATGCGTCACGAAGCCTCGCTCGTGCGGGATGAGACCGGCGCGTCGCCCTCGTCGCCGTCTTTTTTGCTCCTTCTTCTCGCCGGAGCGCGTTTCCCCGGGAGCAGGAGCAGCGGGCGAAGAACTTTCATCCCCACGCTCCTGCCCTTCCTCTTCTTCTGCCCGATCACCTTCGGGCAAGGACGGAGCCGCTCCATCGGGCGGCACCGGAGCTTCCGCTGGCGGCGCAACTTGTGTGCCCTGCTCGTGGGCTTCTTCTTGCACCTCGACGGCGGAGCTTTCGTCCTGCTCGCCGGTCGCCTCCGTCGCCTCAGGGACGAGCTGCCCTCGCAACGGCACCGGTAGGACCGCTGCTCGGTCCCACTCGGCAGCTTTGCGGAGCCATCGCTGGCCCGCTTTCCGTGGCATCGCCGCCGCCTCTTCCGCTTCAACCGCTTCCATCGCGCCCTTCAACGAATCGAGCTGGTCGCCGGAACTTGACGGGAGCAGGCTCCATGCTTTGTCGGCTTGTCCTTGAGGTCGGCCAACCTCATCGCCGCGACGCACGTGCGGTGTGCTCGGCAGCGAAGATCGCCGATCGCCTCGCCGACGCCGTCGTGGCAATCTCCTCTTGGACAGCTGATGAAAAAGAGAATGGTTGAGCCTGGTACGGTTAGGGAAATTGTAGAAGACGAAAGTTTCATTACAACATACCTGCCGTGGAGGGCTTGATCTTGATCTTCTTCGCCAAAACCTTCCGCCTCTTCCTCGGGGGCTCCTTGACGCCTTGCTCGTCTCGGCCCCCGGATGCTCGTGGCGATGAGCTCAGCTCCCGCTTTTCTCGCGCAGCGCAAGAAGCTTCTCCTTGCGCGACTTCCTCCTCGAGCCTTCTCTGTTCGGCGACCTGATGCAGCCGTGCCAAGTGGGCTAGGTGAGCCTGCGCGTATCGCTTAAGCCAGCGGGTCAGTGTCTTTACCTCTTCGTCGCTTTGCTCGGCGAGGAGGGAGGGGCTGGGTTGTTAACCGCTTGGCTTGTCGCGCGCGCGCTTGGTTTGCTCGACGCGTTCAGTTGCCGTAGCAGGCTTCTTCGGGGGAAGGCGGCCGCCGTGGCGCGGCGAGCTCCGCGTTGGCCCGACCGCCGCCTTGGGCTTTGTGGCCACCTTGGCCTTGGCCTTCTTCGCTTTCTCCTTCTCCGACCCAGAGAGCTCCTCCATGATCCCTCCAAGGATCAGCTGGTCCTCCTGTGTGTTCGGAATGGGAATGTTAGCATTTACGATAGTGTGAATCCAGCTACACAGACGACGGTTCGAGCAACTTACCTCGGTTGTGCGGACAAGCCCGTTCCGCGGACAGGTATAGGCCACCTCGCCGGTGACCTCGCCGTCCTTCTTGGCTGCCTTCAGCATGGCGTCGACCCGCTCGGTCACCCATGCGTCGGTAGGTTTTTCTGCCCGAGCAGGAAGTCCTTTCAGTTTCTGTTTGGAACAAGCATCAAGGAAAGGTTGAGTTTTAAAGGCACTTACCCGTGCTCTCCCTGGAGATGTCTTCCCATCCCTCTATCTTGTAGAAGGGATAGAGTCTTCTCCGCAGCGGACAGATCCTGTTCGCTGTGAAGTCCCAGATGATCTCCCTGCCCGTGAGCCCAAGGCTCACGAGGGAGGCGATCTTCCTCGTCAAGTACCAATCCTCGGCGGACATCTTCGGCCGAGGCATCGGTGTTCCCTTCGCCGGCACTTTCCCGGTGAAGATGAGCTTGCTGTCGTCGCTCCGTCGGGTGTAGAACCACCTCGTCCACCACGCGCCCATTGAGTCAAGCAGCGGCGGACGGGGGTACGGCTCGTCGTCGGCAGTAGCTCGGAGCTTGAGGTAGTAGCACCCCAGCGCCGAAGCGGCGGAGCTGCTCCTCGTTACCGTATAGTAATGGAGGAACTACCCCACCGGAGGATCGATGCCCAGATAGCCCTCGCACAGGTGTGCAAAGACGGCCATCCGAGGATGTTTGTCGGATTGAGGTTCGCCACCTCCAATCTGCTAATGTTCAAGAAGGCTCAACGGTCGCTCTCGGAGATCTCAACCCAAGCAGGCGAATCTGCTCAAGTTGACGAACTCTCCCTCAAGCGGCTCCGAGTTTCTCCTCCCAGGCGGCCTCCGGCTACCGGTGTCGATGTGACCCTCCTCCTCCCAAACTCTCAAGTCCTCCTCGGATGCGCTAGAGCTAACAAACTTGGCCATAGCGGTTCCCGAGTTGGACGAAAGGTGTTTGGTGGTGGAGTTTGGGTGCTTCAGTCGAGCGCGGTTGGAATTAGGGCTTGGGAAGGAAAGGCGCGAGAGCAGAGTATTAGCATGAGCGGCTTGGGAGCTTTTATAATCTCATATGCGCAGCTCTCTGCAGCGGTTTGCCACAAAACGGCTAGTTTTTATCAGAACGGCTAGGTAAAACGGTCGCTGTTTTCCTTCTTGCAATGACAAGAAGTTGTCATTGAGATCTCGCCAACGGTTACTTTTTTTCCAAAGGTCCGCGTTGAAGGTGAGTGCTCGCCGAGCGGATGTGAATCCTGCTCGATTACAACGGAGTTGCTCGATACTGATCGGGTTTGCTCGGTCCCGAACAAGTCCTGTTCGGTTGAACCCTAACCTGTTCGGTCGATTGTTACATGTCTTTGTAGCAGCAAATTTTCCTCTTCGAGACTTAGAGTCTCAAGAGGAAGACCCCACTCTAGTGAGTCCTTGCACTTGAGTCTCGGGGGCTAGCTGTCGGGGATAAAATCACGGTCCATTGCCATGACCCACTCCCTGACGGCCCACTCGAACAGCCTACTAGGGCCCAGCTCCCTGGAAGGTTCTATCTGGCCCATATGCATCCTGCCGAACAGCCTCTAGGCAGGGATGATGCGTAACGGCCAAGGATTCCTGTTTGAGTCTGACTCGAACAGAGTTTTGCATGGTTACGTGAAAACCCGGACGTGGTTTCCCGGATAGGAATAGGAGTCGTGATTCCCAAGACTAGGAGTATGCCTTATCTGCCTCGGGATATATTTGGCATGTATGAGTTCGTTGCGATCTCGTAGTTAGCCTGGCCCGATATTCCCTCGGTAGGTCGGTTTGCTCTGCACTATATAAACAAGGCCCCTACGACGTGTAGAGGGGACTTGATATGTTTTTAGCGTCTGATAGACACCTGATCATAGCGTATTGCTTCTTGCACACCGTAATCTCGCCGAGACTTGTTCGTCTCGTCGAGCCACCCCTTGTATTCATCTCTGATATATAAGAAAGGCTGGACGTAGGGCTATTATCTCTCCTGAGAGGCCCGAACCAGGATAAAAACCCTTGTCTCCTGTTCGTTGTTGTTCGTGGTTGTTTGGTGTGTCTCCTATCTCACTTCTAAAGAACCTTAGCGACTTGAGATCGTTATCTCAATCGTCGACACTTCCTTTTTATTAATGGAGCGGCGGAACTCCCACCTTTTTTCCTCAAAAAAAAAATATATAGTTGGCCATGATAGTAAGAGGCTCATTGGGGCGGCCGAGTAAATGCCCACAGAGAAACTAGCTAAGGATAGCCCAAATACGATGCGCTGCCTTCGGATTGACTTAGTCAAAGCGTCATGATCTGCGCATGCCACGAGCAAGGCTTATCGTTCGTGTTTTTTTTGGATGATTTGACTGGGCAAGGGGATACTCATGTAGATTTTCCGAGTAAGAGGTTGCTTGTAACCTTTCTTGGGTCGTGCCAGAAAGGTAGGCACGCGTCAGAGCGTGGTATACTAAGGCCCTATTTGTTTGAGCTGCAGCTTCTTTAAAAGCTGTTTCTAGGAAAAGACACAAAAACTAGCTTTTGGGAAAAGCTCATATCACAGTATAAATTAGGCTTTTGGCTTCTTTAAAAGCGGTTCCAAAAGCTGGTTGTTTGTTTGAGCTTCTAGCTTCTGAGGCTAAAAGCCGGCTAGAAGCTCAAACAAACAGGGCCTAAGCGTGACTCCCTCACAAAGCCATGTGATTGACAAGACTCAGCTGACATCTGGAATGACCTACTGTCGTTGGGAGCTACAACTACAAGCAATAGTGATGGAACAAATGGGCGACATAGCACTGAGGCCACAACAATGGGCCCAAACTAGATGATAGGACATATTTCTACTCCGAACAATGATACACCTCGGTCAAGGCTCTCGACATGCCACTAATGTAATCATAAGTGGGGTCCACCGACGTCAGCAACAGTAGAACCTCGAGTGCATCCTCGGAAGCACTATAAATACCCCCCTCTTTTAGCACAAAGGGGAGGGGTGGGGACAGCGGATATGGGCACACACCCATTCGATCAAACACTCGGTAGAACAGTTGCACACAGAGGGCAGGAGTTCCTTCTCATCCTCTCCTCGTAAACCCTAAATCTTAAACCCTAATCCAAAACTCAAAGCTAAAGCATAAACTCTAATAAAAAACCCTAAACCATAATCCAAACTTGAAACACAAAACCTTAAACCCTAATCCAAACCTTTGACCCTAAATCCTAAGCCAAAATGTATAAATTAAACGTACACCCTAACTCAAATCCCTAAACCCTAGACCATCCAGGGCCGGTCCTGGCATTTTGGGGGCCCGTGGCGAAAACTTATATGGAGGCCCCATCCACCTCCTTATGTATATATGTCTATGTATATATGTATGTATATATATATATATATATATATAGTCTTTTAAACACACATCATTGAAGAAATTAATATTCGATTCACAAAAATTACTTCTATAGAACACTTTAAAATTTATGAAATGACAAATGTAAATTGTAATCATAAACACTTACTTGGCACTTGACATTATCTTTTAAAAAAATTTCTAACAATTTATGATACAAAGTCATCGATTATTCTATTGATATCAATCTCGTCCAAAAACTTCTTCTCGATGACATGATATCACAAAGCACTGAAAATAAAAATAAACGCATCAAAGGATTTGCATGTACAAATTAAACCTACGGATCATGAGGATTTGCATGTAATGCTGCAGCTAAAACCAGTACTAACCACCAGTAGGTGCTCTTGACCCTTGCCCAGCGTCTCCCTTGATTAAAACTCTGCAACAAATCAGCTCCATAATGAATTAGTACGTACTAGCAAGCCGGTGATCTTAAGCCTTGCAGGTTAATTGGATGCATTATGCCCTCTGACTCTCTGAGGCCGTAAGGGTCGGCGTCGGGCTGGACAGACTGATGGGTTGCCGAGGCAGCGAGGCGTAGAGCCGCCGAGGGTGACGCGTACGCGTACTCGCGTGATCGGCTGATCGCGTCGGCGCCGGCGCGTCGCGTGAAGGGACGAGGGCTCAATCGGGGCGGCACTGCGTTACCTGCGTAGTGGACAGTGGATGACGGATTGACGGTTCGTATACGTATACGGTATACTTGCATACCTATGGAGTGGGGGCCCATGACTTTGGGGGGCCCAGGGCGGCCGCCCACCCTGCCCCCCCTCAGGGCCGGCCCTGACCATCCCTAACTCTCTACACCCTAATCTCAATTCCAACTGCAAACCCTAAACCACAATAACCCTAAACCCTACCTAAACTAACTAACTTGTGTTGTATAAAATTTATAATAAAAAGTAAAAAAGTTATGAACTAAGTAAATTCTAAAAATCTCATACAACTATAGTACGTATGCTATTAATTTTAAAATAGCTCTAATACATTCATGATGAATTTTACAATGATACTTAAATTCCTACAACCAAAAGTAAGCTTAATATGCTATATACTTGATTAATACGATTTTCCCTAGTTATGTCTCTTTCACGATTATTCCTTAAAAGGTGATCATTACGATGATATATAGTTCCTGTATTGATTTGCTCATCTCTCCTAATGTCGCCTTGAACGAAAGGAGGCAACTCATTGAATTGGTTGTACGTACTCTTCCTCATCGACCACATTTTCCATCCCAACAATCCTTCTCTTTCCATTAAGAACAACATGGAGCCTTTTATCCGCCAGGTCCTTACGTAGAAGACTTGTGCAACATGCTTTGCTAGTGCAAGTTGTTCGGTTCTATATCCAACATGTTTTTTTTATTTATGGTAATGAATATGTACTATCCACCTTCACACTTTTTTAAATTTGACCCAATGACATCGAAACAATGATATCTTGAAAATGCAATAGTCGAGCTCTCAGATCTCCTATATAAAGCCATAGTAGGTCCTCTTATTACTTCCAGTGTTGTCATAAACATCAATGAAGATGCCACTATTTTGGTATATGCCTTTTTCATCCTAAGTTCATGTAAAATGTATGCACCTCGATCGATTGTTTCAAGACCATGAAATATGCTTGCAAAAACAAATCGTAGTCAAAATCAACAATTGACTTTCTTCCTGTTGTGCCCTGTCCATCAAGCCTTCCCTCATGGCAAGGCATGGGCACACCAACGGAGCTGATATTGGCCATATAGTCAACACAAAACTTGATGATCTCCTTGTCACATAACTTTCGATGATGCAACCCTCATATCGAGATTGATTACATATGTATGCCAAATCAAATATTTTTTGGTTATATTGTCCTTCATCGGATAGAATAATCAGGATATCTAATCATTCCATCTATTTTATGCTCTTCGATTGTAACATCCAAAAATTTCAATTTGTGATGAAAGTTTTGTTTAGAAAAATATAATTTCATAAATTTATTGTTTGAATCAACTATTTTCTAAAACCAAGATAGTTTGGGTATTTTAATTTTTTTTTGCATGTTTTCAGAAGCTACATTTGACAAGATTTATAAATAAAAGAAAATATATAGAGGTTTTTTCATTATTGTTTTGACAATATTCGACTAATTTGATTTCTAAAAATGACCTAACAAAATTAATTTCTACAAGATTCATATTATTTGAATTTTCAAAGTATCAAAGTTAGGGAAATGATCCTGTCAACGGTTGGGATATCGACCCAAGTCAACCAAGGTTCTTCAAAGAGGAGATAGGAGACACGCCTAACAACCACTTAACAAAGAACGAATGCAGAGATGCGGGTTTTATCCTGTTCAGCCTCTCGGGAGAGATAATAGCCCTACGCCTAGCCTTTCTTTATATCAAAGAGAATTACAAGGTGGAACTCGGCGAGATCGGCGTGTCTCGGCGAGTAGTATCTGAAAAATCTATCTGCTAAGGTCTAAGCTAGATGCTAGGATGTAAAACTCAATGCCGGGATCCTCTAAACGCCGTAGGGGCCTGTTTATATAGTCTTGAGCAAACCGACCTACCGAGGAATATCGGGCAGGCTAACTACAAGATCGTGAATGTAACTCATACATGCCAAATATGACCTACGGTAGATAAGGTAACCTCCTAATCTTGGGGATCACGACTCCTAATCCAATCCGGAAACCAACGCTCGGGTCTTCACGTAGTCGCAGTAACTCGTTCGAGTCGGACTCAAACAGAATCCTAGGCTATTACGCACCGTGCAGCCATGAAGGCTGTTCGGGATGCACATGGGCTCGATAGAACCTCCCAAGGAGCCGGGCCTGTAGGTCGTTCGATTGGGCCGTCGGTGATTGGGCCATGGCTATGGGCCGTGATCTAATCCCGACAGCTAGCCCCGAGACTCAAGTGGAAAAACTCACTAGAGTGGGGTCATCCCTTGAGACTCAAAGTCACGAAGAGGTATTTTTCCCTGCTACAAAGGCATGTAACAAGCGAATCGAACATGTTATGGTTCAACCAAACAAGACTTGTTCGGGACCGAATAAACCCGACGAGGCCGAGCAACTCCGTTCGTCGAACAGGAACGACATCCGTCCGAAAGCGAGCACTCACCTTCAAAGCGAACCATCGGAAAAATAGCCGCTAGCGCAACTCCAACGGTAACTTCACATCATTGGCAGTGAAAACAAAGCACCGCTTTACCTAGCCGTTGTAGTAAAAACTAGCCGCTCGGGACAAAACCGCTGCAGTAGCTGCTTATACGGGACTATAAAGTACCCAAGCCGCCCATGCTGCCACCACTCTCTCGCGCCTTTCCTCTCTAAGCCCTAGCTCCAACCACGCCAAGATCAAGTACTCAAACTCCATCACCGACCTCGCCGTCCAGCTCGGGAATCGCTATGGCCAAATTCACGTGCACTAGCTTGACCGAGGAGGACCTTAGGATCTGGGAGGAGGAGGGCCACATCGACACCGGTAGCTGGAGGTCGCCGGAGAGGAGGATACTCGAGCCGCCGAGGGAGAGTTCGACTTGAGCAGTTTGCACTGCTCGGGTTGAGGTCTCTGAGAGCGACCGCCGAGGCCTTCTTGAACATCGGCGGATTGGAGGTGGCGAACCTCAATCCGAACTCCATCCTCCAGATGGCCGTCTTCGCACACCTGTGCGAGGGCTATCTGGGCATCGATCCGCCGGTGGGGTTGTTCCTCCATTACTACACAGTAACGAGGAGCAGCTCCGCCGCTTCGGCGCTGGGGTGCTACTACCTCAAGCTCCGGGCCACCGCCGATGACGCGCCGTACCCTCGCCCACCTCTGCTAGACTCAATGGGCGCGTGGTGGGTGAGGTGGTTCTACAGCAAGCGGAGCGGCGACAGCAAACTCGCCTTCACCGGGAAGGCGCCGGTAAAGGGGACGCCAATGCCTCGGCCGGAGATGACTGCCGAGGATTGGTACATGACAAGGAAGATCGCCTCCCTCGTGAGCCTCGGGCTCACGGGCGAAGGGATCATTCGGGACTTCACAAATAAGCGGTCTCATCTGGCACGGAGGAGGTCCTATCCTTCTACAAGATAGTGGGATGGGAAGACATCACAAGGAGAGCACGGGTAAGTGCCTTTAAGACTCAACCTTTTATTGATCATTTCCTCGAACAGAATTAACGACTCCATCCGTCCGGACGGAGAAGCCAACCGACGCATGGGTGACCGAAGGGTCGACGCCATGTCAAGGCGGCGAAGAAGGACGGGAGGTCACCGCGAGGTGACGACACTGCCACAAGAACGTGCTTGTTCGCATGCACGAGGTAAATTACTTACCTCACCTATGTTGCTAGACTTGCAACGTTGTTTAAATGCTAACGCCCGCTTCTCAAAACGCGCAGGAGAACCACCGATCCTTGAGGGATCGTGAGGAGCTCTCCGGTCCGAGAAGGAGAAGGCGAAGAAGGGCAAGGCCAAAGCGCCACAAAGCCCAAGGTGGCGGCCGAGCCTACGCGAGCTTCGCCATGACACGGCGGCCGCCAGCCGTCGAAGAGACCAACTGCGGCGACGGAACGTACCGAGCAGACCAAGCGGGCACGCGGTCATCCCAGTGGGAAGAGACCAAGCGCTTCCCTCCTCGCCGAGCAGAGCGACGACGAGGTAAAGACCATGGCTATCTGGCTTAGGCGTTACACGCAAGCTCACCTCGCCGCATGGATCGGCCGCACAGTCGCCGAAAGCGTAGGAGGCTCGAAGAAGAAGTCGCGCAAGGAAAAACTTCTTGCGCCAAGCTTGAGAGCGCCACCACCAGGGAGCTGAGCTCGTCGCCACGAACACCCAAGGGCCAAGGCGGAGAAGCCGCCAAGGAGCCCCCGAGGAAGAGGCGGAAGGTTCCGGCGAAGAAGATCAGGCTCAAGCCTTCCACGGCAGTATGTAGGAATCGATCTTTAGATCTTCCAACCTTCGACGCGCTAGACTTAACGATCATCTCTTTTCATCACCGCCCAAGAAGAGACCGTCACAGACGACGCCGAGGAGGCGCTTCGAAAGATCGCTGCTTTGCCCGAGCATCTGCACGCGGCGTCCGCGGGCGATGAGGTCGGCGAGCCTCAAGGACAAGCCGGCGGCGTGGGGCTCTTTGCCGCCGGCTCCAGCGAAGCGGATCGACGCTCCAAAGACGCGGTGGAGCGGCTGGAGGCAAAAGTGGCGGCGGTGGCGCCACGGACTTTGGGGCCAAGGCGATGGCTCGAATCGCCAGGCGGGACCGAGCAGCCGGTCTGCACAGCACTTCGTCGCAGGGCAGCTCACCCCGAGGCGACGGATTCTCCGGCGAAAGTGGCGAAACCCCACCGCCAGGAACATGAAGAAGCCCCCGGCGGTCGCGCAAGTCGCCCCGCCTGTGGAAACAACGGCGCCACCCGGCGGAGTAGCTCGCCTCGCCGAAGACGTTGGGCGGAAGAGGAAAAGGAAGAGGAGAAGGAGCGGAGACGAAAGTGCTTCGCCTGTCGCTTCGCACTGAGCGAATGCGCCCCGCAAGAAGAAGGAGCGAACAAGGCGGCGACGCAAGAACGCGCCCGCCTCATCCCACACGAAGGGGCTTCGTGTCGCATGGCCGAGGACCGCTGCGCCACGGATGAAGCAACGACTTGGGAAGGTAAGCACTAAGACCAAATCTTGCTCAAATTTTAGCTACGCCATCGCAGTAGTTAACTTGTTCTTCCTCTCGTGTCTTCGAGGACACCATGGAGGAGCTCGAGGACGGCGTCACCATCGAGCGGAGCGCCAGATCAAGGCGTCGCTCGGGAGCACCTCAGACGAGGAGTCCGGCGGGGCCCTCTGCACCAGCCCCAAAGTCGGCTTCGGTGAAGGCGAAGGTAAAGAAGCTCAAAGCCCAATTGGTCAAGAGAGGCGTTCTGCGAGTCTCTCCTAGGAGAGGCCGAGGAGCTTCAGCAAGAAGCCATTAAGGCGAGCACCGCGAGGAGAAGCCAGCCGCCAAGTGGCTCAAGAGCAGCTTGCTAACGCTTCCCAACGGCGGGACCAGCTTCATGGCGAAGCCAAGAGGCTTAAGGCCCAGCTCGCCAAGGAAGAACAGACTTCCGCGGGTCTCCAGGCAAAGATCTCGACCCTGTGGGCTTCACAGGAAGAGATCGAGGAGATGCGCGGGATGACGGTGAGGGCGATCACCGCAGAGAAAAGGGTCAAGGAGCTGGACGAGCAGCTCAAGACGGCCGAGCAGCGAGTCACCAGAGCAAGACTCGAACGATCAGGCAAGGCCAAGACCGAGGAGGTCGAGGCCATCCGGCAGAGGTCATGCGGAAGCCAAGCGAGCAAGGAGGAGATCGAACGCCCGAGTGAAGCCCGGAAGGAATCAAGGCTCGGGGTGAAGTCGTGCGCCTCAAGTTAGAAGTTGAGGAGTCAAGGAGCGCTTGCTCCTAAGTAGCATCACGGTTGTAATCTTAAAGGGCCTTGTACCAAACTTTTGAGTAATGTAATAAAGCATTTACCTTTATTCCTGCAAAAAGAGCAAAGAAAAGACAAGAACGAATGAAACTAAGAGAAAAGCGAACAACGCTAGGAAGTTTAAGAAAACCGTAGAGCGCTCGCTTAACTCCTCAGCCCGTTGTGCATCTCGCCGAAACCTGAGTTTATGAACCCGAACAGTGCACAAGAGAAAGAGCGACACCCTAGCCCCGGCATTTAACGATGCTCGAGAACCTAAGCTTGCGAACTCGAGCACGTCGCGTAGGGAGAAAGAGCGACACCTGTATTTTGCTCGATTCGTTCCGTAGTCCGCTTCGTTGACGTAAGTTAGGCGCCCGAGAGTAACCGAACAAGGAAAGTGCCTGCCATGGGGCTTACGAGAGCGAGCTTTACCGAGTGGTCGCGCCGAGCGAAGAAGTGCCTCTGCCATGGAGGGCTTACGAGAGCGACTTAGCCGTAAGGTGGAAAGGCCATGTTACGCAACCCCGAGTTTAGGAACTTATTGAAACCAGATACGGAGAGGAACAATCCTTAAGATTATGGAGCCAAGAGTTCGCAAGGCCGGGCACCATCAAGTGTTACCAGAGAGAAAGTGGTAGTCTTCAAAATACAAGAAGTGAAAAAGCGCAGAGGCGAGAATTCACTTAATTGTTGGATTGACTTTTCATGGTGCCCGAGAGACTTGGACGAACTAAGGCGCCAAGTTTACAAAAGCGCGCAGGCTAAGAAAATGTAAAAGACCTACACAAAGAACTTACGGCTAGTCGATGTTCCAAGTGTTTGGTCGACTCTCTCCGCCCTCCATAGCCAGTGAACAGCCCCAAGCGAAAGCGTAAGAAACGACCGTAAATGGGCCCTCCCAACGAGGAGTTAACTTGTTGGCATTGGACAAGTTCTCGACACGGCGCAGAACCAGGTCGCCCGCCTTCAAAGCCCTTGGTCGAATCGACTTGGCGGCGTGCGCGAAGATCTTGCCGGTAGCGCGCCATTCGACTAGTGCCCCGTCGCGTGTGCCTTCGAGGAGATCGAGATCGAGGAGGCGCTTGCTCGCCGTCAATTGTTGACCGAGCTCGTCGCGAGGCGAACCGAGTATGATTTCGCGGCGGGATGGCTTCGCACCATAGACCGCTTGGAAAGGAGTTTCCCGCCGCCGGTGGCCGAAGTCGAATCGCCCAGAGGACGGAAGGAACTTCGTCAACCCAGCCTTGATGTGCTTGCCGAGAGCAAAGAAATACCACCGCTTAATACCTGGACTATCTGTCTGCTAGCTCGCCGATCGCTTCCATTGCTCGTGGATGTGCCACGAGGCGAACAGACCTTGGTACCCGGTGCTCGCAGATTCTCGAATAGCTCGCCGAATCGGGTACCGCTATCCGTGATCGCAAGGGGAATCCCAAAGCGCGTGACCACGTTGCTTTTGAAAAAGCGAACAGCCGTTTTGGCGTGAAGAGACGACACAGGCTCTGCCTCAATCCACTTTGTAAGCGTGGTGGGACACGGCCATAAACTTACCGAGAGATGGCCTGTCTAAGATCGCGTTGTACGCCGATGGGAAGTCGACCACGTCGAAAGTGATCAACTCTGTCCGGAAGTTGCTTGGGTTGCCGAAGGTGACAGGCAGACAACTCGCCTCTAACGGCTTGATGCTTTCTCCGGAACAATTCCGTGAAGGGCATTGCGACTTCCTTCACTTGGAACGAGGAATTTGCATCTCGCCCAAGACTTTAGCGTAAAGCAAGTCCAAAGCGCCCCGCCGTCCACTAAGACACGGCCAACTCTCGCGTTCTCGATGGTCGGGCGACCACCACTGGGAGCCACCGAGGCTTGGTCATCCCAACAAGGGCGATCCTCCCGAGAGAAGGAGATGGGGACCTCACCCACTTCATCGATTCAGCCGAGGTTTTGCCTTTTCGACGCTGTGGACCTCCCGAGCGGCTTCCTTGAGGTCTGCGCCGAGAGTCAGAAGTCGAGGAGCCGTCGAAAATGACGGCGATATGGTTCACGGCTCTTGATATTCATCATCATCTTCCGATCACCGTCGCCGGTTTGGCGCTTATTCCTTACCGCATCACCTTGTTCGGGCGGGTGGGCATTGGGCCCTTGCCGCTGTAGAAATCTTGAGCTTTGCGGCCCAAGTTCTACAATGGCGTATATCATGCCCGTAGTCTTTGGTGGAACTTGCAAAATCGGTCGCTCGGACCTTTCTTGCCTTGTCCGCCTCCAAAGCGTGCTTTTTGCCCTTGTAATTATTGTTGGGCTTCTTCGCCCATCCTTGGGAGGAGGTGCGCGATCCATACCCGCGACGGTATTGTTCGTGATCACCTTTGATCTTCTTCTTCGGGACTTCTTGTCACGGTGAACATTGTTCTTGCTCTTCTTCTTCTCATCCACACCAGTCAAGGCGGGCAACTCGCCCTTGTCGAACGCCTTTTTATCTTGAACGCTCTGCCGCGTTAGCATATGATCACCGCCTTGAACAGTCGTTGGCGGTCCAGTCTCATTGATCTCGAGATCTGGGTGAGCAGCTCGTCGCGACTCCGCTTTTGAAGGCGCGACAACAGATTCATCCGAGATGTTCGGGATCGTGTTGCGGATCTTAATGAAACGCTTCACGGTTGCGGAGGGCCTCCCGCTCATCCGGATCATCCGTGCGAGATCATCCTCCTTACCCGCACGCACGCGTATGCCTCTCGAAATTAGCGATAAGAGCGTCACAAAGCTGGTTCCATGAGCCGATGGAACCCTCCTGCCGATTGAATGCCACGTCCGGCGGCACCCTCAAGACGATCGGGAGGTAATTAGCCATAACGAGCTCGTCACCCCGCCGCCATGATGGCAGAAGAGATGGAAAGGAATTCCTCCGGGTTACGAGTCCCATTGTACCTCTCCATGTGACCGGGCTTGAACTTTGAGGGCCACCGGACAGCTCGAAGCTCGTCGAGAAAGCCCCGCAGCCCGAGCATATGACCGACCACCTTCCCGGCGTAACCTAGTCTTGAGAAGACGTTGGTCCCGCGGCGCGGAGGAACGCTGCTGAACGGGATGACTCGGCCGGAGAAACTCTCTCGGACAATCCACCACGCCCTTCCTCGTGGTGGCGACGACGCGCTCCTCACGAGGGGACCGTCCGTGATCATCGCGCGCGCGCGCTTGCCCGTGGTCGCGATGACTACGAGGACTTGGCGGCGACGGCGACCACGGGTAGCTGCTCATGGGCGATGATCCTTCGATGGTGACGGGGTCACGCGATCGATTAGAGCTGTCCGAATCATTCCGGCGGTTTGGTCATGCGCTCAAAGAGTTGTTGACTTCTCCTAGAGACTTTAGGCCTTGACCAGCCGCTCTAGGTTAGGCGCATGAAGACGCCCATGCGGGCGAGATCAGCTTGATTGGTGGATCTAAGGACCGTTGCTATAGCTTCGAGCCGTTCCGACTTTGATCTATGGGTCCCGGATCCCCGAGCCATCCGCGTTACGCCCGATCGAGTCCGGCCACGTGGAATTGACCCGAACAGGAAGCTTCGCCGGAGACTTAGCGCCGACGCGAGGTGGGTCGCGACGCTGCCGCTACCGGTCGCGAAACCGTGCTAAGGTCGATTGATGGAATCGCCGAGGTCTGCGGCGAATGACGTCTTGCTCGCGGCGACTGCGCGACCTCGTCTTGATGCCGAGCGAGTTAATCTGCCCGACCTCGCCAGCCGCCACGGTCCGTGCGGGATCCTCGAGAGTTCCTACATCGCCATGTTAATCTTTGCGGGGCCATGCGAAGGTATGCTAGACGATGTCATCGCTGTGTCTCCACAGTGGAATCTACCGACATAGCCTTGGAATCGACAAATCTAAACCGTCGTAAAGATCATCGCCTCCGTGAGTCGCTGCCGATGACGGAGTGCGATCTGAGGCTATCTACGCCATGTAAGCGGAGACATCCGCCTCGGATCGCGGAAAGTGTTCGAGACCGAACAGATCGATCTGAATCGACAGGATGAGACATCCCGTCGCCGAGTCGTAGCCCTCGTGAAGTATCTACAGATCGCCGACGGAGTTCGACATGCTCGATCTGCGTGTCCCCACGGACGGCGCCACTGCCGACGGTTGGGATATCGACCCAAGTCAACCAAGGTTCTTCAAAGAGGAGATAGGAGACACGCCCGAACAACCACGAACAACAACGAACAGAGATGTGGGTTTTATCCTGGTTCGGGCATCTCGGGAGATAATAGCCCTCGTCCAACCTTTCTTTATATCAAAGAGAATTACAAGGTGGAACTCGGCGAGATCGGCGTCTCTCAACGAGTAGTATGCTAAAATCTATCTGCTAAGGTCTAAGCTAGATGCTAGGATGTAAAACTCAATGCCGGGATCCTCTAAACGCCGTAGGGGCCTGTTTATATAGTCTTGAGCAAACCGACCTACCGAGGAATATCGGTAGGCTAACTACAAGATCGTGAACGAACTCATACATGCCAAATATGACCTACGGTAGATAAGGTAACCTCCTAATCTTGGGGATCACGACTCCTAATCCAATCCGGAAACCAACGTCCGGTCTTCACGTAGTCGTCAGTAACTACTCGAGTCGGACTCAACAGAATCCTAGGCCATTACGCACCGTGCCACCATGAAGGCGTTCTACAGGATGCACATGGGCCTGATAGAACCTCCCAAGGAGCTGGGCCCTGGTAGGCTGTTCGATTGGGCCGTCAGAGAGTGGGCCATGGCTATGGGCCGTGATCTAATCCCCGACAGATCCCTTATTTTCCATGTTCCCAAAATCTTCTCCAAATTCAAAATTAATTATTTATGAAATTAAAATAGAACAATAGAGTTTTCTTTTCAACGTTTTGTTTTGGAACTGTAAACATCATTTTTAGAATTCAAACAATTTGAATGTTTGAATATCAAAGCTAGGAGGGCCCTATATTTTCAAGATTCTAAAGTTTTTCTCAAATTTTAAAAAATCACCTAAAGCCCAATCCTTTCCTCGCTCTCTCTTTCCTTTCCTTTGCTTTCCCTCACTCCTTTTCCCCTGGCCCGACCGAACCCCCTCTGGCCCATTCGGCCATTCCAGCCCAACCGAACCCCCACACCTCCTTTCCTTTTCTCTCTATCTAACTGACGCTGCGACCCCACCTGTCAGCACCTTCTCCTTCCCTCTTCTTTCCTTCCTCTCTCCCTCTCGTCTCACCGGCGCCCAATCCGCCGCCTCCCTGGACGAAGGCGCGTCCGGATGCGTCGACGCGTTGTGGCCAACCACTTCCACGTCACCACCAACTCATCGCCCTCGTCGTCCCCATGATTTGCGCACCCTGCCCCTTCCTCCTTCCCATTCTTGCCGTCAGACCAACCCATCGGCCGCCTCCACTAAAATGTTGCAACCCCGACCCCCATAATGTTGGGATTAATCACGTGCATTACTAGTGCATAAAGTGCAGCTTCTGTTATCTATTTTTACTCGTTCAGTTTCTGGGTTGTTACTGGCTGCATGTATTAGCAATTTAATTGTCAGTTTTGCGTGTAGTTAGTGCAAGGTTATTAGGAGCATGTTATTGCTGTTTTTACTGCCACGTTTGAGTAGGTTATTTGGGAGTTAATTGGCCGGTTGCATGAAGAATCTTGTATTACTGTAAATAACAAAAAATTGTTCATTTCGTGTGAGTTTATGTGTGTTCATGTGTGTTTTTGGTGTTCATCCATCAAGTGCCAACAAGTGGTGTCAATGTCATGTCCGACAATGTCAATGGCAACGATGATAAACCGGTGGTGGCGTCACAAGGGGTGGTGGCACCATGGGTGGTGCCATAGATGGGAGGGAGTGCTGCAGGCGGTGCCACAAGCGAGGGAGGTGGGGGTGACAGTGTGTTACCCCATGCTCACGCGCACGAATAACACTGAGGACATGGGGTGACAGTGTATTACTCCGTGCTCACATGCAGGGGGGTCGACAGCTAAGGAAGAGGGAGGACTGAGGAGGGGGAAGGGTGATGGGTCCACCCACAAGATAGAAATAAGAAAAAAATGCTAATTAATAAATTATAAATTATAGAGCCACGACTACCTTAATGCAAATAAATAATTGAATTCAAATGAACTAAAATAAAAATACATAGCTCATATTTCATTTTCTTTTGTAAAAAAATAATGCAAGTTTTATATGCTTCGCTACCATTTTATTTAAGTCAAATTATTTTATTAAACAAAGATGGTTTTAGTGGTAACATAATCATTTCCAAAGGTTTAAAGATAGGATTTTTTTTCATAGTGCCATTACAAAGTTCGCTTATTTCGGATATGCCATTATAAAGTCGATATTATTATATATGCCACTAGTTTTGCAAGTATCTATCACATATGTCATTCTCAGGTTTTTCTAGTTTTTTTTTTTGTGTTTTACGCGAGCCAAATACGCCAAATACAAAAGAAATACGACCTCCGACACGTGGGGCCCACTTGTCACCCTCTCCCCTCCTTCTTCCTCCTCCTTCCTCCTTCCTCCCACCTCCCATCTCCAGCTCCGGCGAACTATCCATCTTCCCTGGCGTGCTCTTTCAAATGCACTAAGCGTGATGATAACATGCACATGAGCTTCGGCAAATATGGAGGTGGCAAAGAGCTCGGCGGCGATGGCGGTGGCCTTGAATGTGTTGATACTGATTTTTGCCAAAATAAAATAAATCAGTAAATTATGATAACGGCTAAATTCTCGTTATAAAATAAAATTTTGAGACAGTAGAAGAGGTAAATTAACATGATAATTAAATCAACAATATCCCCATGTGATGTCAAGCCTTGTTAATGCATAATTTTATACAAGGGTATGTACGTGCATGGATTAACAGGCCAATTAGCAGGCTAATTAAGGCCCAATAATGCCATTAGCTCCGGTGAATTAATCAGGCCCAAATCAGAAATAAGAACAATAAGCAAAGCTCGTGAGCAACAGAGGGCAGAGGCGGGGAAGTTAAGAGTACCCTCGCTGCCGAACAGTGCCAAAAAAGCATCAATTGAGCGTGTGATTGAGAGAAAGAGAGCAGTGCTCGGCGAAGCTTTGTCCGATCATTGTTTCACTCGAAGGCAGCGAGCAGGAGGGTAAGAAGGTGAGGCATATGATCTGCTCCTTCCTTCTTTTCTTCACTTCTTTTGCATCTTCTCCGATGTGTCTCTTTTGGTCCATATTAAGGGCAATGGAAGGGTGAAATCTGCACCAAATCATCTTCCCATTCTCCACTCAAATTAGCTTTTACATGTGCTGGCCGATCGCATCACATCTGCTCAAAATCAATTGCAGAACATGCGTCAAATGCATTTGTTAATCACCTCGCCAGAACCCTGATGCCTAAAAGTATTTGGCTTACGGCGTCTCATGCATAAAAGTTAGATAATTGCATCTGCACAAAATTGATAGCATGCTTCAAAATGAGCCTATCCCGCATATATAGGTGTATGATATGTATGGGCTAAACCATACATCTACATACATCTTCCGAGTATTCTTCATGCAAATCAACGTGTTCTTGTGCATCCATGCATTAGCTAGTCATCAAATAAATTGATTAGCATGCACTAGCATCGTTCATACACGTTTGGTTACCATGTATATGCGCAAAACTAAAAAGAAAGACCCGAATATCATATATGTTCGGTTGCATAGAAAAAGAACTAGTTAATCACGGTGATATAAAAGGCTCGTGGTTAATTTTTTCTACGCATTGTGCTCTAAAATAATTAAATGAATCGGTACATATATACCCATCCTGCTGATAAAATCAGCCAACGTCGGCCGCATGGGCATAATCAGTGTAGCCTTCAAAGAAATTGCATAAGTTAAAAGCATGAAGGGTTTGTTCATGGAGCTAGTAATCTGGAATGGCACATATGTATGCTATTATAGCACTGGATGATCATACTTTCAAAATTCTTAGCAAAGCATCATCATATGTGATATTCTTCACTGATTCATATCAAGGCCATTGAAAGAGATCCATCTCTGGATAAGCCTTATCAAAAAGAATGTTGCAAACTGCTGTGTTATTTGAGTATATGTGCACAAGTGGGCTAGAAAATGCAATCGTCCATGAAAAGACAGCACTAAATTGCATGTATTGCTTACCATACACGCTGTATATACGGTCTCATGGTTAATTAGCATCTACATGTATATCATGAAAGATGATTACAAACTTGTGCTATGCCAACATCAAAAATAAAAAAAATGCCTGGCATGAGGAAAAAGTAGCTAACATGTGAAAACCAAAACCAATCTCTAGTGTGTACTGCTTCATATCTTGTATAGATGCATGCATATATATGGTTAAGGCTAAAAGCAGTCCATGAATATGGGCTAGGGCCGTATAAAAAGATATGTATGCTTCTAGTTGATCTTCAAATTAACTGAGGTCAGCATCAATAAATGTAGGTCCAACGAAAGATATTTACATGAGCTAAAATTTGATGCAACACCGTCAATATACATGGCTCAAGGAAAGTAGCATAGCCTAAAATTTGGTTAATTGTAGTGGTCATCAAAACGGCCAAACCATCAAATTTGCGCATGTCCAATGATAATGAATTAAATCATTGTCATGCTTAGCGCATAATATTATTGAGCTGCATGCCCTAACCAATTCACCCAAAAGCCTAAGCTGATGGGGAAAGGAGGGCAATTAACTTATACTTCAACACTCCAAGCTAATGGGGAAAGGAGGGCAATTCACTTTTACGTCAACAGATATCACTCAAACGACTAAAAAATAATTAGCAGTATATGTATACATGTGCATGGTCAAAATAAATATTTTCATGCGCGACTCAACATATAGAGTATGCATGTGCATGACCTAAAAATAAATTTCGTGCACAACTCAACATATAGAGTATATTCATGCGTGTGTGGTTAAAGTAAATTCCCATACCTAGCTCTATATAGAGTATAAATATATTTGTGCATGACTAAAATAAATTCTCATGAAAAATAAATAAGGTCGCATCCCGACTGAAAAGAAAAGGTCAAATCATATGTCTATATGCATGTTTGTAGGCTAGCGTATACATGCCTAAAATATGCGCGCATAAAAAATATTGCCTAACGCAACAATATAAAATTTGCCATTATATTACCATGGAAAAATTGTTATACCTATCAAATTAGAATGCACTCATAAAAGCATTCCAAAATATTTGCCTCATATATTGTGCTAACCAAAGTAGCATAAAATTCAAATTGTGATGCCCCCATAAAAGCATCCAAGTTACTAGTCATCCATAATGCTAGTAAAACAAAATTAAATTGAAAAGTCTCCGACAAAGCATCCGTCATTGACGCCCCGAAGACATGAAGATTATTTTCTTTTTGTCTTTTGTAATTTTCTCTATGTTGCAATTTGATGTAATATTCATGTTGGAATTCTTAATCAGGGGTATTCTCCGTGTGAGATGTAATTAACAGAATTTATATAAAAATGTATGAATTCTAGAAGTTTGGTACTTGCAATCTCTTGAATTTCTATAATAATTTTAAAATAATAAAGCTGTATCTAATGACATGGAGTTGGGATAAATCCTATTAAATTCAAAACCGCTTTATAATAACACAAAGTTGTCGGTGTAATAAATACCGGGGTACAAAGAGCCCTCGGAAGGCAGGGAGGGCCCCAGCGTCGGCCAGGCGAGCAAGGCCCAGTGGCGTGGGCGAAGCTCCTCGAAGGCAGGAGGGCCCCACGCGTCGGCGGGCGAGCAAGGCCCAGTGCGTGGCGAGCTCCTCGAAGGCCAAGAGGCCCCACGCGTCGGCCAGGCGAGCAAGGCCCAGTGGCGTGGCGAGCCCTCGAAGGCCACGAGGGCCCCACGCGTCGGCCAGGCGAGCCAGCCTCGGCCGCTGGCGAGCCTCGAGAAGCCGAGAGGCCCCACGCGCCAGGCGGGTGCGTGGCGAGCCCCCTCTCTGGCGAGGCGAGGGCCCCACGCCGGTGTGCGCGGGCGAGCCCCTCTGGAGACCAGGCGAGGCCCAGCTGCCAGGCGGGGCCCACGCGGCGAGGCGTTACAAAGGAGTCTTCGGGACGAAGGCTCCCCGCTACAAAGGACGGCGCATTTAATGAGACATCACGCGGATAGGCAATTTGAAGAAATGATTACCGCTCTGATGACCCTGCAGTCTGGCGGCACACCTTGGGCGCAGAAGAATTGACCGGCAGAGAGAAGGTTTGCTCGAGGAGGCCGCCCGCGGCAGGAGAAGCAGGCAGGGCCCCACCCGCGACTCACCGGTGTGATCAGCGGGTCGAGGCCGCTATGGCACGCAAAGGGCGGCGCCGCATGCATGGGCAGCAGCACGCTGTCTCTTCATCGTGTCTTGTCGATGTCTTGAGAGCATCAGATCGCCTACCCCCTCGGCTCTCTCCGCCAGCCCACAGCTTGTATAAAAGAGGGAGGGGGGAGACGAGCACTAGCATTCGTGCATTCGGAACACCCTGTAAACACATTCCCATTCAACCACAATCAGAAAAGAGCTAAGGCTCAGCAGGAGTAGGACTATTACCCGCGAGAGGGTCCGAACCTGGGTAAATCTGCGAGTCGCTCTTTGTTGTGCCCGACGTTCAAATCGAATCGAGCTTGATCGAGTTGGCTAGCGACTAAAAATCTGACCAGGTGTGATCCGCAGCGGTTGAGCGGAGAACACGCCCGTCGATGTAGCGCGCCAGTAGGGGAGCGCTAGCATCGGTTCAAGCTCTTGACCCTTCTTCAGAGGCGATGGCGGAGCAGCGATCCGCGATGGAGCGAAGCGGCCGCTAGAGCTGTAGCCACGAGTCGCCGCGGCGATGGCGATGAATCACCGGCGGTGGCCGCCCGCCTAGGGTTGGAGCCTGGCGAAAGCGGCCGCCTCGGCCAAGCTAAGCGGCGCTGCCTTGGAGGAGTGCACTCCGGCCACATAACCTCCACGCGCGTGGCCTTGCTTGAAAACCCACGGTTCCGGTGACTCGGACTCCGGCGGCGCCGTGGTTGGCCAACCAGCCCGCTCGTCGGCGCCGCTGGCGGTGGTGAAAGTTTCGGGCGGGGAACCGGCGTTTCGCGTCCTCCGTTCTTTGTTGCCCTCGCACTCCTCTCGCAGATCTCTGGTGAGGGGGGCGGGCTAAGACGACAAACGGCGACCCTACGGGGCTCGGCCGGCGGCGTCTGGTGGCGCGATCTCGGTCCCATCTGGAGGACCGCCACTTGTCTGCATGGAGAAGACTGCGTGACAAGCTCCAGGGTCGCGATCGAAGCCTTGCGACCAAGCTGCCGCCGCCCGTCTTGTGAGGACCAGCAAGAGGGTTCCAGCAGAGCTGCCCGCCGAAGAGGTGGCGCTTCTTGCCGCCGCCCGAGCGGGGCGGCGGGCGAGGACCGCGTCCAGAGCAGAGGCTCCGGCGTCGGTGCCGCGCCTTTCTAAGGAGCTGCGCCCGTCCGATGGCGAACGGTTTCGTCCGCCCCCATCGAAAAGTCTGACGGCACCACCAACCCCGATGAGTTTTGCAGATCTATCGACGGTGATGCAGCCGATCGAGGGTCGGGAAGGTTCGGCGAACTACTTTCCAGCCGGTCCTCACCGGCGGAGCCCTCGTGGCTCATGAACCCGCCCCAAGTCCGTGGGGTCATGGAAGGAGCTCTCGAGCTCTTGTCACCAACTTCGTGGCACCTTGAGCAGCCCGGTAGAAGGCGACCTCCTGGCGTGGAAGCGGAAGAAGGGAGAGTCGCCGCTGCGACTATATTCGGCGCTTCAGTCAGGTCCGCAACACCATCCCTGACATCTCCATCGGCGCCGTGGTCACGGCATTCAGGAGAGGCGCCCGAGACCCCAAGGTCAAAGAGAAGATGGCCACCCGCAAGATCAAGGCGACGGAGGAGTTCTTCACCTTAGCGCCAAGTCGCCCTTGAGCGAGAGAAGCTAGATCCGCCCGGCTGTGGGGCGGGGCTAGTTCGGGCGGCGAGGCTGGGACCTCGAGGAACCCCGCGGCAAGGACAAGAAGAAGCGCAAAGCGGCCGAGACCGGGCAGGTCATGGCCGCCGCCTTGGCGACAACAACGATGAAGATCGGGGCCGGCAGCGCAATGGGCGCGGCGGGCGAAAAGAGGAGGAGGTCGCGACGCCGGCGGTACGGTTCCGTAAAGGCGGCCGAGGCGGCGGATCTGGCGACGCCGTGGCGCGGCGGACGGCCATGCAAGCGGCGACGAAGGGCGAGACTATCGCCTCGTGAATGGGACGGAAGGCCCTCTTGCCCCATTCACCGCAACAATTCCCACGACTTGGCGGATTGCCATGTCGTCAGCAAGATGGTGGACAAGCGAGTCCACGAGCAGCAGCAGCAGCAGGCGTCCGGCAGTGGCAAGGGCAAGGAGACGGCTTCGCTTGGTTTTCAGCAGGCGGAGCGCGAGGTTGCCGTCATCCACGGCGGTTCGGCCACCTATCCGTCCCACGCTAGCTTTAAGCGTGCGATGAGGGAGGTGTGCGCCGCCGTACCCGGCTTTGGGTCGGTGAGGCAGCTGGCGTGGTCGGAGCAGCCGATCGCGTTCAGTCAGGCCGATCACCCAACCAGTACCGCCGGCCCTGGGCATCTCCCGATCGTGGTTGCGCCCACGGTCCGGAATGTAAAGCTAGGGCGGTCTTTGGTAGACGGAGGAGTTCCTCAACCTCCCGTCCGCCCGGTGCCATGGCTCCAGATCCAGCGGCAGAGCTTCGCCTAACGCTCCCATTCTTGACGCATCGCGCGGGCCGAGTCCGTCCGGCCGGGCACGTCGATCTCCGGTGGCGTTTGAGGTTCGACAACTTCCGCACCGAGATGCTCGAGTTCGAGTGGCGGACTTCGACCTCCTACAACGCCATACTAGGTCGGCCGGCGGCCACCGTGTTCATGGCGGTGTGCCACTATCGTACATGGTGGTGAAGATCCGGCCACCGCCCCATCGTTTGAAAGTGGACCGCCGAGGTGCTCCGCTGCGACAAGGACGCCCTCGAGTTGGCGAGGCGTCGGTGCCCGAAGGCGAGGCTTCTCTGGAACTCCTCCGGCGAACCCGTGCCTCCCGGTTCGTCCGCGGAGGTTAAGCGGTCTCCTGAAGCGAAGTCGAGACCAGCGAAGACCGTTCGGTGGGCGCCTCTCGGCGCCAAATAGGAAGGCGCGCTGCTCTCCTTCCTCCGATCCTAAC